>JAIPUX010001232.1:48098393-48122831 GCA_020142125.1 Phrynosoma platyrhinos | reverse complement strand
AGCTCATCTCCGCAGGTGCCATTTTATATTTGTTTGTTTAATCAAATACTTTTAAAAACAGAAATATAACAGGATTGTTTCACCAATGAAATCTTCTAACAACATTAAAGAAAACTATGAAAGTATCTTCACAATGGGTGTTTAGTATGACAAAGAAGTCGCAGTACAAGAGTCTTGTCACTAACTATCCTTCCTTCCCTTGCTGATTTTGTACCTTTAAAGCAACAGATGTATGTCTTCACAGTAATAGCTTTAAGGTTTGTATCCCTTAACATCCGCCTTTATTTCTCTGGCTGACAGACACTTAACAGACATGTGAAATTGCTTAGTAAAGTGTCTAGAGTGTAGAAAATCAACATTTAAAATACAGTACCATGGTGAAAAGTCATGCCAGTTGTTTTGGTCTGCAGAGTGATCCCAGTAGAGAGTGAAAGGGAGACTAGTCAAAATGTCTTTTTACTTATGTCCCATTTAATTATATCCCCCAAACATTATAATTATTAAGGTATAATGATGTGAATGTGATTGGTTAGTTAAATATTTAAGTATGTGTGAGCATGTACACTTTCATGTTGAGACAGTTATGTTTGTTGCTGAATATCTACTTCTAACTTAAATCACTACATCTAGAAAAAAAACACATGTTATTATCTTATGTCCACATAACTGTGAGTAAGCCTGGAGAACTCAAAATGATACTTAGTTTTGAATAGTCATGTAAAATATTTCTCAAAATATTGCACAATTGATTATATCATTTTGAAATTATTGTGACAAATTAGTACAGCTTCTCTAGCACATGTTCCTTGTGAATTTCTGCTCAAGGGCATAACCAAATGTAATGGATCTCTTGAGGCTCTTGTATAAATCCCATGTCTTGTTATCCTTTGATCCCTGAAACATCTTGCAGAATTCACAACACAAGTTACACAGTAGCCTTCTTTAACATCTAGTTCCCCTATGACCTACATAAGATCTATTTTGCTACATCTTGGCCTAGTTTCATCAATTTTCCACTTAAGTCAGCTGAGTGATTTTCAATGTTTTCATACTGAGATGAATTGGACCTCTGGTTTTGTGATTATTATAATAAAGGTATTTGATCATTATTTAAGCTTCTCTGGGACTTATGAGATCAGAATGTATTTTCCCTGATCGATAAATGACATTTAATTGTTGGGAACAAAGACCTTTAAAAGCTCTGCTCTGTCCCAGTGAGACATGTGTTTAATTTTATATTATGAGAAGTTCAAAATACATTTGAGTCTCTTAGGTATTTACTAAATGGAAATGCTCAGAAGTAAAATACTAACTTATTCCCCAACCAAATTGTACTTTAGTATTTTTTCCTACCCAAACTTTAGCTCTATTTACATATATTCTAGAGGTATTCAGGCTTGCAATATCTACTTTGTTTTTGTTTTTTTTTTGTTTTTCCCCCACTAGAATCCTGAAGTCTACCATCTGGATCGAGGTTCAGAACAGTGGTACAGGGGATAGAGAACTGCAAAATAAGGTGCCTTGGAGTATATGCTCAGTCCATTTCCCCCCCTTTTACAGCTAGGGGAGACAATCAATACTTTCATGAATGAATATATTTCTCTCTTCTCCTCAGCTACCAATGGATAATGGAGAGCATCAAAGAATTCAAAAAGAAGATTTACATGTGCTTTACTTACTTTAGCAAACTCTTTGACTGCATAGACCATGACAAGCTATGAGTGTTCTTAAAGAAATTGGAGTGCCACTACATCTAATTGTTCTGATGCATAACCTGTATTCAGGCCAAGAGGCTACCATTGGAACTGAATATGGAGAAGAAGAATGGCTCTCAACTGACAAAGGGGTTAGTTAAGGCTGCATACTATCACCAATCTATTCAACCTGTATTCAGAAAATATCATACACAGAGCAGGCTTAGACTCAGAGGCAGGAGGAGTGAAGATTGGTGGGAGGAACATTAACTAAGGGCCTGAGCAGACGGTGCAAAGTGCCATTTTCGAGGCCAGGAAGGGGAGGGGCAGCCTCACACTGGGCGCCCCAACCCCTTTCCAAAAACGTCGTCGGAGATGCCAGCCCTCCGCACGGCCAGCACTCCAACGACACACTTCTGCTGCAGCGTCCGCACACGCTGCAGTGGAAGAGGCACTGAAGGTGTGCCAGAGGCCTTCTGCGGTGCACCTTTGGCATCTTGCAGAAGGAGCGCTATTTTAGTGCTAATTCCTGGGCCTGGGACGCTGCGCCACGGGGCCGAGGAGTGCAGATACCTCGTCCCCGATCCGCAGCTTCCCAGGGCAGCCCCGTGCCACCCATCTGCTTCCCCCCTTAGATATGCAGATGACACAATACCACTTGCAGAAACCAACAAAGACCTAGAACAATGACTGAAGAAGGTCATGAAGAAAAGGCTTGATGCTGAACATTAAGAAAACAAAACTAATGGCCATGGTATATTTACAAGAATTCATCCTAGATAATGAGGTAATTGAAACAGTCAGTGGATTCTCATATCTTGGATCAAATATTGATTAGTATTGATTGCAGCCAAGAAATTAGAAGATTAGTTATGGGAAGGGTAGCTATGAAAGAATTAAACAAGATCATACAGTGTAAATATGTAACTCTGAATAACAAAGTCAGGATTGTTCAAGCCTCCTTCCTCCCACAGTGAAGAAAACCAACAGAATGAAAATCAGCTCATTTGAGATGTGATGCTGGAGAAGAGTGCTAAGGATACTGTGGATAGCAAAAGAGACAAACAAATGGTTTCTAGAACAGATGAAGCCTGAACTCTCCCTGAAAGTCAGAATGACTAAACTGAGGTTGTCACATCTAAGGTACATAATGAGAAGCCATGATTCATTACAAAAGACAATGATTCTAGGAAAGGTAGGGGACTGTAAAAAAAAAAAAGAGGAAGACTACATGTCATATGGTTGGACTCAATCAGAGAGGCCAATCAGAAAGACTTGAGCCTGCAGGATTTGAGTAGAGCAATGGAGGACAGGAAGTCTTGGAGATATCTCATCCACAGTCACCATGAGTCGAGCATTTAGTTGAGCAAGGGCAGTTAACAACTTCACCTCACGCTTGATTGACTTCAGAATCAAAGACAGTGAGAAAAAAGAAGGAAAAGAAGGAAAATATCATTAAAGAGAAGCTACAACCAAAGGAATAAAAGAACACCAAACACAATAAAAAAATGACTGTCTCAATGAGATGTGTTTTTCCCAATGCAGTAGAATATTATCTTGCTACAATTGTGCTTTTTGTAGTTAGTATCAAAATTAAAGAGTGTACACTACAACTTTAATATGTAACAACTTTAATATGTAATATGTCTCCGAGGCAAGGAAGAGGAGGAGCAGCCGCACGCACGGCGCTCCTTCCTCTTCCTGAGGTCACCCTCGGAGTCGCCGGCCCTCCGCACGGCCGGTGCTCCGGGGATGACCTCACGCTGCAGCAACTGCATGCGCTGCGGTGGAAGAGTCAGGGAAAGTGCGCCTGCCGCTTGTAGGACGCACTTTCCCTGACATCTAAAAGGAGCGCCAATTTGGAGCTCCTTTTAGGGACGCCGCAGGAGCGCCGTGGTGCGGAGGCTCCGCTCCGCCGGCGCTCCGTCTGGCGGTGTCCCGGAAGCAGTCGTCTGCTTCCCCCCTTGGAAACCACTACTAAATACACCATGCTAAAAATTACTTCACACTAATGAACAGCTAGCTTGACTAAAACATATTTGTGTTCATTTCTCAAGTCCACACATTTTTAGTCATGGCCATTTGTGTGTGTGTGTGTGTTTATGTGTGTGTGTGTGCATTTGTATTCACCCTATGCATTACAGATTTTGGAAATGCATGTTTCTGAGACAACTTTCATGTTGATTACTAGTTTGATTGCTAGTTTCAGGAGGTTGTAGAAAATTTATGGAAAAAACCCATGTATTTATTTTTCATCCTATGTGCAAAGAAGATATGAGATTCAGATTTCTGAATTTATGTAATCATGATGTAGGAATGACAGAGATTGGATATTTGTGTTGGAAAGTGTCAGGAGAAAAGTATTATGGATAATTATATTGTAAAATAAGACCTTATGCCTTCAGACCCTTAGGACTACAGTAGCTCCTCCATTTTCATGAGACTCTGTTCTGGAAACTCACAAATAATCAAGCCTCATTGGGTTGAATGACCATGCAGTCTTGCATGCACCATGGATGCACACACCATTTAATGGAGCTTGCCCTTCGTAAATAATCAAGACTGTAGACTTCAAGTCTGCGAAAACAAAGGGTGAGTGTAATTTTGAAGTTGTTTAAATCAGAGATAGGAAATTTCCAGCCCTCCAGATGCTAATGACCTGCTTCTTCTACCTTGTCAGATGACTGGTCAGGCTGGGCATTGCTAATGGAAACTAGAGGGCCACACCTTCCCTAGCTCTGTTGTAAGTATAGCAGGGTATTTAACCTCTCACACACTTATCTTGTTTGTATACAAACTAGTCTTCCAGTACATTTTTCCTTAATATGATCTGACCGGTCATTGCAGATTTGGCACTATACATGTTAGATATAGGATCTAAGTCAGGTGAGAGAATGGAAAGAATATTCAAACAATAGACAAGGAAAACTTGAGGAGGAAAATCTTCATTGTTTAGGACTTATTCTTTGTATTTTGGTTTTTTTTTTAAAGCAGAAATTGGAATTTCTGCACAGAAAATAATCTTCCTTCAAAGAGCACAAGATTTTATTGTGCAGAAAATCACATTTTTGCACTGAAAATGTCATTCATAGAATATTCTTGCCTATGAGAAATCAAGTTTAAACAAGATTTGGACCACATGAGGCCCTCACCTCCCTTTTGTGGCCTCTGAATAACACCTAGGAATTCATCCAAGAACTCCTATCTCTCAACTTAATTTATTCTCCCAGCATTTTACCCCAAACCGTGCAAAAACCCTTGAAAAATATAGTGGTTCTGTTATTTCTACCACACTGGCTCCATCAATGTGGATGCCAAAACAATTGATACAATGGAGAAAAAATGGGAGAGAAAAAAGATAAAAATTAAACTAATAGATATACTATAAAGTTATACTATAAATCACTAAGTATCACTACAAATAAATACCAAACAACTGTGACATATCTTATTAAATATATATGTATATATAATCACTAATGAATACAACAATAAATGAAACAATAATTGAAAAGTCCTGACAGCAAACAAACAAAAATAAACAAAAATAAACAGAACTGCAGGGGATAATTCAGCTATTAAGTCCAGATGGATAATAATAACAAAAATGTCCAGGTGACTTGTCCTCGATCAGTTTGCAAAAGATTTGCCGAGATAGTTTCACAACGAATCCACTTGTTGAAGATTTTGCTGACTTAACTTTTCACAACTCAGGGTGGTAGCATGCCGAAAGTGATAGAAACCATAGAAGCATGAATTTAAAGTATTTCTGTCACTGGTAGTCCGTGAAACAATAATAGCATAAATATGCAAAATATTTTTGTGGGTGATTTCAGTAATGATAGCATGAATATGCCAAATATTTCTGTAGGTTATATCAGATGGCTACCTCCAGAGTATTTGTGTGGCCATTTCAACACAAATGTCTTCTTCGGTAACTAAGGGGGGAAGCCCTGGGAAGGTGCACCGCAGGACCGAGGCATCCCCACACCTGGATCCTGCAGTGCACCTTCCCCATCCCTGAAAGGAGCACTAAAATAGTACTCCTTTCACAAGAAAGTGAACCTGAGCCGCAAAAGCTTGCAGCGCACTTTCACTGACTTTTCCACCGCAGCGTGTCCGGATGCTGTGGCGGGAGGTTGCCCTTGGAGTGCCAACTGTGCGGAGGGCCAGCGGCTCGGAGGGCAACCTCGGGAGGAGGAAGGGGTGCCGAGCGTGCAGCTGCCTCTCCTCTTCCCTGCCTCCAGGACGGCTTTTTAAGCCGTCTGCCGAGGCCCTAAATTATTCTATTGTGGATTAACATTCCATAGAGCTATTCCATGCATTCTAAATATATAAAATTAACAAACATAAGTGACAATATATAGAATGGTCATGAGGCAAAATCACCTAAAAATAACATTACTTGTACATATGTATTGCTTACCCATATTTTAAGTCATCTTCAGTTACCTAGTACAATTTCAAGGATTACAGATTGATGGTAACTGAATTAAATTAATATACTCTTTATTGTTAAATGTCCTGCAGGTGACTAATTCACACAATGAATTTCTTAAAGGAACATGAATCAATAAAGAGGTAAACTGAAAGCCTTTGCAGACTGCCAGAAATAGTGCAAATTGAGTCTACTTTGGGCCTAAGCAGACGGGCAGCCATGGGCTGACCTGGGAAGGTGCGCCGCGAGACTGGGGCATCCCCATGCCTCGATCCAGCGGTGCACCATCGGTGCCCCTGGAAAGGAGTGCTAAAATAGCTCTCCTTTCATATGTAGCTGAAAGTGTGCAGCAAAATGTTGAGACACACCTTCGGCAACCCTTCTGCCCCAGCATGTCCGGACGCTGCGGCAGGAGGTCCTCCTCGGAGCGCCAGCTGTGCAGAGGACCGGTGGCTCTAAGGACGACCTTGGGAGGGGGAGGGGGCGCCGAGCGTGCAGCTGCCGCTCCCCTTCCCTGCGCCGAGGATGGCTTTTTAAGCCATCTACCAAGGCCCTTTAACTGCCCTGACTCAGTGCTAGGGAATAATTGGAACTGTAGTTTATTGTGCCACTAGAGCTCTCTGACAGAGAAGGCTCAGTGTCTCAGAGAAAATTACAATTCCCATGATTCCCTAGCACTGAGCCAGGATAGTTAAGTTGACTCAGTTTGCACTATTTCTAGCAGTCTGCAAAGGCCCTGAATCTCCCCACATATAAGCCTAAGAACAGGCTGAAGTATAAACTCATCCAACATTGCATGTTATCATAAGATTTTACAACAAGGGTAGGCAACCTTTACCCTCTAAGGGCTGAGGGACTTCAGCGCCCAGAATCCCAGGAGCTATTGGCCAACATGGGACTATTGGCCAACATGGCTGAGGCTTCTGGGAGCTGAAGTCCCTCGGCCCTTAAAGGGGAAAGGTTGCCTACCCCTGTTTTACAATATATAAAAAGAACCAGTATAACAAATAATATTATAGAGAATTAATAACCACATACCCAAATTATCCTATATGGTACAATTAGTGCTACAAGGCTATGAAGCTACAAAATTATGGTGAAGCCCACACTATTAATATCAATTTACAGAAAAACAGACAGGTCAAGCAGTTCATTCATACCCTCAGGTTTACTTGAGGCTAATTTGTAAATCCAAAAGGCCTCCCTTTGTAGAAGTTTAGGGGGGATGCAGACGAGGGCGTCGGAGACGCCCTGGTCCGGACCGCCACCGGAGTTCAGCCTCCGGATGGCGGCGCATCCCCAGCGCATCTAAAAGGACCGCCAAAATGGCGATCCTTTTAGATTCTGCCGAAAGTGCGCCCTAACAGCGGCAGGCGCACTTTCGGCGGCTCAAACGCTGCGGCGAATGCGGTCACGGCGGCGTGAGGGCAACCGGAAGTCGCCGGCCGTGCAGACGGCCGGCGCTTCCGGTTGCACCCTCAGGAAGAGGAAGAGGAAGAGCCGCCGAACGTGCAGCGGCTCCTCCTCTTCCGGGCCTCGGAGACGGCGCAATTAGCCGTCTGCCGAGGCCCTTAGTTTGTATTAATCCACTAAAAAATGGTCCAACCTTAACATGCTCTATGGAAAAAAAATTAAGAATCTGGAGAATGGCCCAATCGTAAACAGTGTTCCACTAATGTATCTAGACTCATGTTATGAATAGCACTCTTATGCTCAGACATTCTAATTCTTAATTGTCTTGCAGTTTGTCCTACATAACCACTGTGGGCCTAGAATGTGAAAAATGGCATCAACTACTGGTTCACTTACCCAGCCTCATCTAGGCTAATATGTGAGTAAAAGCTGAGATGGTTCTGAGATAATATTCTTTGTAGTCTAGACAAGCCTAGAGATGAAATGAATATTTGAAAATATTTGGAAAATTATTGGAGGGGAAAACATTTTTTTGAGGGTTGAGAAATCTTGACAAGAAGAATCTTGGATTGATAATAATCTTCTAGTTCAGGACTTATTCTGAACAATTTTTGTGTGTGCAGAAAACAGCATTTGCATGGGAAGTGGAATCTGACACAGAATGAATGTCAGGACAATTGTCAGAAAAAGGCCACAACTTTATTGAATACAGCTGACAGATAGGGGTTGGCCCAAATGAATGGGCCTGGATGTGTCATCATTCAATCTGCCTGTTGTTTGGTGAACCCAAAGGCCCGGTCATGGCTGAGCTTTGGGATGACAGAAGGGGTGACCAGCTGGTCACAAATCTGACTCTTAGCCCCTTTATCACTAGGGAATGCTATTCAGGAGTTGCCCCTGCAAAGGCAATACCTCACCACTCCCAGCACCCCAAGGTCCCCTAGGGACTCCCAATCATGTGCTCCACAGTCCAGGAAACCATGCCTACCAGATCCACTGCCTATACTACTACCATAAAAGGTTACCCCCTACTCCCAGGGGGGCTGCCTTCTGCCAAACCCCATGACAGCTGCATCCTCCCCTTCTAACTGCCCCCCAAGTCCTCATGGTTGAGTTGAACAAGGATCTATGCCTGGGCAGACATAGCCTGCAAAAGTGCCAGACTTCTACCTCCCTAATCAAGAGATAGGGCATGCTGATTACTTCTGGTTGGCATGGTGTCCTGCTGAGAGTCTTCCCCAATTGCCTCTGGCTAGCCTCTCCAGGATTGTGGCTATCGATCTGGTTTAGGCACCTAAATTATGGATCGAAAGCATTCCCTTGGAAGAGGGAATCCAGATGACTCTATCGGGGGATTTCTCAAATTGCTCAGAGGTCTCCTTGCTCTGGATGGATTTCAATTCACAGTGACTGGGGGACTGGGAGCAAGATTAGCCCTTAGAGACCACAGCCACATTCCTGTAATCTTCTCGAGGAAAACAAGGGACGCCTCCAATTTCCTTTAAATTTGTGGAAACATTAATGGGCTGTGAGTATATGATTCATGGAAGTTTGGATTTATCCTGGATACATAACTTATAGAGTTGTCCAGAAACAGTTTGGAAAGGTTTGGAAAGGTTAAAAGAGACCGAGGCTATCTTGAAGGAATCTATAGCTACAAAGGATTATCAAAAGCTACAAAGAAATTGAATGTAATACTTTTTTATTCTGATCCTGTTTATAACATATGATTTTGGAGAAAAATAGATTTGATATTGACTCCTAGTGCATTAATTCTGAAAAGAAGACTAAGGACCTTTGCAGACTGCCAGAAATAGTGCAAATTGAGTCCACTTTAAGGGTTAGGGTTAGTGCTAGGGAATCATGGGGACTGTTTTTTTCTGAGACATTGAGCCTTCTCTGTCAGAGAGCTCTGGTGCCACAATAAAATACAGTTCCCATGATTCCCTAACCCTAACCCTAACCCTTAAAGTGGACTCAATTTGCACTATTTCTAACAGTCTGCAAAGGCCCATAGTAAACTCAGGGGGGTTGCAGACTGCCAGAAATAGTGCAAATTGAATCCACTTTTAGGGTTAGGGTTAGGCTTAGGGAATCACGGGAAGTGTATTTTATTGTGGCATCAGAGCTCTCTGACAGAGAAGGCTCAATGTCTCAGGAAAAAAAAACAATTCCCATGACTCCCTAGCACTAACCCTAACCCTAAAAGTGGACTCAATTTGCACTATTTCTGGCAGTCTGCAACCCCTCAGTTTCAAGAAACAATTTAAAGAAGGTGCAATTCCTTGGAGCTCTTGCATATAAATCATATGCGAGTAAGACTTTGTAAGCTCCAATACATTCTTTTTAAACACCGTGGATATCTTTCACAAACCTTATAGAGGTTACTAAAGGGTTAATGCACCCACTTGGTCTTCTGGGAGAGTGGAAGGAGTTGTTGTTGGATGCGGGGGAGGAGGTGAGGTGTTGAGGCTTAGAGTGGAGTGTTTGTCAGAGAAGAGTCACGGCCCCTCCTCCCTCAGCTGTGTTCGGCTGTGCTTGGCTTGTAGGAGGTCTGAAGGAGTCATTGGAGTCAGGGGAGACTCAGGGAGACATTGGAGTTTGGAACCAGGGGTGCCCCTCCCAGTGGCCGGACTTGGCTTAGGACAACAACCATCATTAAGAACCTCAGAAGTGATTTTCTCCAGGGAGACCAGCAAGTTTGGGAGACAGAGTGACATTTCAGAAGGAGGAACTCAGCCAACAGAACCGTAGAGTCAGTGAGGAAAGAGAGGTCCTGCTTCCATTTACCATAGAGAAAAGATGAAAGACTTCCTTCGTGGATGGACCTTGTTCTTTGGAATTAAAACGGATCCATTGAGAGAGGGAGACGTTGTGGAGATCCACATTTCCTTTGCATTTTTTCACTCCTTTTGTATTGTAACCTCTTGGAACCTCTCGGAACTTGTTCTGACAGGGGGAGGGAATATATCTTAAACTATTTCTTTTTCAGGCACTTTTCTCCAACTTTATGTGCTTAGTATTTAATCTTTAATGGACAGCGAGAATAGTAGATAAACATATGGAGAGGAAATTGTGAATGGTAAATGGTCATGACTCAGATGCTCTTTCTAACTTAAAAACAAAGGAGATTATCGGAGGTATAGGGGAAAATAATTACATCCAAAGGGTGAATCAGTGTTTTTTTTCCTTAAATTGATTGATTGGTCTGTCTAGAATTTTTTTGAATAAGATTTGATCTATAAGTTAAACCTCACTTAGCTATCTCTCCTGAGTTTTCAAAAGCTAAAAATTTAACCTTAATTATTTTACTTTTATTCTTTTCTTTTCTAGTTTGAATTATACATTGAAACCAAAATATGATGTCCAGAAACCAACTTGCTAAAATGTAAAACCAAATTCAAAATTAAACTGCTAGACACACTTCAATTGATCAATCAAAAAAATTTGATTTTAATCTGCTTGATGAAATTCAAAAATGTACACCAGGAAATGTATGACTTTAAGGCAGAAATTCATCAGGAGATTAGAACTGAGGTTCAGGAGATCAACCAGTGAATAGACAAAATTACAAATGAACTTTCAAATGTAAACCAAAGAGTGGGGAATCTAGAACATAAAGGAGAAAGGCTGACTGAGGAACTGGAAGACGTAAGGAAACTAAGGGAAAAAGACTTCGATGAGAGAGCAATTTGGGACCAAAGACTTTGTGAGAAATGTATCAAAATTCATGGCTTAACAGAGAGTAAACAAGAAAATTTGATGGAATATCTGGTCCCAAATTTGGCTCTCTTTCTAAACAAAGATAAAGATTCCTTCCAATTCGAAGTCGATAGAATTTTCCATTTGAATTCATTAACAGCTAAAAAGAGAAATCTCCCCAGGGATATAATTGTATATTTGGTGAGGAGACAGACCATAGATTTAATTTTGAAGCAACATAATGACTCCCCATTGTCACTAGACGGCCATCAAATTCAGATTCTGAAGGACATCCCAGCTAGAATTCTTAGGAGAAGAAAGGAATATGCCTTCCTGACTGTTCAGCAAGAGAATGGAAAAAATGAGATAGAGGAGGAATTCTCAACAGATCTGGAGGACAAGGATCCAAGTAAAGATGGAGAATTAACTGATGAAGGAGACTTAGAAAAACTTTAGTTTTAAAAAGTAAGTACTAGTCCCTTATTTCCTGATGGAAAACTTTAGTGTTTTGAGTTGGAACGTAAGGGGCTTAAATACGCCCCCCCAGGAAAAAATATACTATTATCTTCATAAAATTAAAGTAGACGTTTTCTGCCTTCAGGAGACCCATATTCGTAATAGAGACAGAAAATATTTGGAGAATAAAAGATTGGGTAGAGAATATGTGGCTGCGGCCTCAAGTAAAAAGAAAGGAGTAATGCTTTATGTAGCAAGCAAATATGAATCACAATTAATAATATCAGACCCAAATGGCCAGTTTGTAATAGTTGACAACAACAACAACAACAACAAAATAGAATTGCAAGAATTATATGATGCTAATAAGAGTATGAAATCAGGCAAGTCCCCGGGGCCCGATGGTTTCACCACTGGACTTTTATAAAAAATGCAGGGACCAACTGGCTGTTCCCTTATTACAAACTATGAATAGCATTTTAAATAGTTTTATTCCCAAATCCTGGAGACAAGCTAATATTGTACTTATCCCAAATGAATAGAAAGACAAATCAGACCCAAAAAATTACAGACCAATTTCCTTGCTTAATAATGATTATAAAATCTTTGCTACAATTTTGGCAAATAGGATAAAGAAATGGTTACCCTCTTGGATACACAATGATCAGGCAGGATTTCTCCCAGGTCAGATGATAAAAGATACTACTCGACATTTAATTAACCTCATAGAATACCATAATAAGAACATCAATGACAAACTGGCTTTGATATTTTTTTGACATAAAGAAAGCCTTTGATAACCTCAGTTGGACTTTTATGCACAATTTTTTAGAGACTTTAGATCTGGGAACAAGCATGAGTAGTTGGATTCATTCAATCTATCAAAATCAGGAAGCCAAAATAATTATAAATGGAGAAACAACCTCATCTTTTAAGATTCCAAAAGGAGTTAGACAAGACCGCCCCTTATCCCCTCTATTGTTTATTTTGAACTTTGAAATATTAATGAATAATATTCAAACATGCAAGGATATTCATGGAATTATTTAAAAAAAAAAAAAAAAAAGAACACAGTCAAAGCTTTCACTGATGATCTGATGGTTTCTCTCTCCAATCCATGTGAAGATATAGAAAGTCTTCTTAAAGTATTGAGTAATTTTGGAAAAGCATCAGGCCTTAAAATAAATAATGCAAAAACAACAATGTTGTTAATGAATTTGTCTCCAGAAGAAAGGAAGAAAATAACAGAATTATCTAAATTTCAGGAATCCAGTATGGTTAAATATCTAGGAATAAATTTTACGACTAAAAATGGAGACTTATTTAAAAATAACTATGACAAAAAATGGGTAGAAATAAAAGGAGATTTAAAAAGGTGGTCCAAAATCAACATTTCATAATTGGGTAGGATATCGACTGTTAAAATGAGTGTTTTACTCAAACTAATGTTTTTATTTCATAATATCCAATAATTCTAAATGATAAACCTTTCAATAAATGGAATCAAGATATATCTAAACTCATATGGCAAGGAAAAAAAAACAAGAATAAAATTCAAACTATTACAGGATTCTGAAGAGAGAGGAGGTTTGGGTCTACCAAATTTAAAAAATTATTACTATGCATGTTCCCTATTTTGGCTAATTGATTGGTTCAAACTAAAAGATGAATGGAATCTTAATTTGGAAGGATTCAACAACATTTACGGCTGGCATGGGTACTTATTTTACGATAAAATTAAGTACCATAAAAATTTCAATGACTATTACCTACTTAGATCGTTGTTGAGAGTTTGGCACAAAATTAAACAAAAATGGCAGGATATTTTCCCCAGATGGACATCAGTTGTAGAGGTAGTCTCAAGGGGTAATATATTCGGAAAGGAAAATTGACTCACCTACAATGCCTTGATTATTAAGGAAGGAAGGAATTTAGAAATAAAATCTCAGATGGACTTAAACACCGAAAGATATAACTGTAATTGGTTTTCGTATAAACAAATAAGAGAACGCTTCCTATTAGATAAAAAAACAAGAACAATTGGAGTATTAAATGCACAATTTGAAGAAATAATATGGTCAATTGATAAACATAAAATATCCAAATTTTATAGATTATTGCAAACAATGGAATTTGAATCTGAACTAATAAAACCTAACATGTTAAAATAGGCTAAACATTTTGGACACACCATAGACTTGGACCAATGGGAGAAATGTTGGAAGAAAAGAATAAAATATACTTTAAATATATCAGCCCTGGTGGCACAGTGGTTAAATGCCTGTACTGCAGCCACTCACTCATAAAAACCACAAGGTTGCGAGTTCAATACCAGCCAGGGCTGAGGCTCGACTCAGGCCTGCATCCTTCCGAGGTCACTAAAATGAGTACCCAGCTTGTTGGGGGGCAATCAGCTCACAGTTGTAAACCGCTTAGACATCCCATAGTGTGATATGAAGTGGTATATAAAATGAAGCTGCTTTTGCTTTAAATTCTAATATAAAAGAAAACTTTTAAAATATGTTCTACTGTTGGCATTTGACTCCTGTCAAATTGTCTAAAGCTAACAAATCATATTCAAATTCCTATTGGAAATGCAAGGAAAAGATGGGTACGTTTTACCACTAACGGTGGGAATATTAAAAAGCCAAGGAATTTTGGTTGATGATTAGACACTCTCTTAGTGAAATCTTAAATTATATTTTAAACTTTGATCCCCAATTGTGTCATGGCCAGCCATGAGGAGGACTCAGAGGATGAGGAGGAGGATGGGTCTCCTCCAGAGAAGGAAGAGATACAGGCTCCACCTGGCTGCTCTGTGGCTGGGAGAACAGGGCTTGGCTCAGGCAGAACAGAATGAGAGCCAGGTGGAGCCTGTATCTCTTCCTTCTCTGGAGGAGACCCATCCTCCTCCTCATTCTCTGAGTCCTCATGGCTGGCCATGACAAATTGTTCTTGTTAGGTATCTGTACAGATGAAAGTTTAAAAAGAAAATATGGAAAAATAATTTTTTATTCTCTTTCAGCTGCTAGGATGTAATACGCCTCCAAATGGAAATTGAACCATGTTCCAACCGTTTAGGAATGGATAACTAAAATGGATAGGCTCACCTGCTTAATCAGAGGGCTCAGCTATGAAAAAATAAAATGTGAATGGAATGCAGTTACAAATTTTCTTAATCAAAAAGGGATCAGAAAATGATTAATAATTTTCATCACGGTTTTGGGCTTAAATAAAATAGATTGAATTAGATTTTTATAAATCTCACTATAGAAGTTGTTGGTTCAAAATGAAATAATATAAGTAGTTTTATAGGATTTGGAAAATAATAAGATGTAATGGTAATTATAGATAATAAGTAGCATTATGCAACAATTTAACAAGGGCTGATACAATACTGAATGACGCAACAATCTGGAACAACGTTTAAGAAGTCAAAATATCAGGCTATTTGGCAGGGCAAACCAAATGAGGAAGTCTTTTTTTTAAAAAAAAAAATTAAAGTGTCAACTATCATATTGTAGTGTTATTCATGATACTCAATAATGCTTTGATTATAAGATAGTGACTTTACATGTTACGTATCAATTTATGGTTGTAAATTTTGCTTTTTTTTAATCATTAAAACTTAAAAAAAAAATAGGACATGCCACATCCCATCACAGTGGTAGTAGCTCCAATCCAGAATTATTGTTTACCAAAATTTTCTGCCGGCAGCCTGGCCCACCACAAGGCCAAATGGAGCACCAACACAAACAGGAACTGAGTTAACTGAGCCCTGTCATCATGGGTGAACAAGGCACTTGATGTGGCATGATTGGGATGTCAGGTATCTGTGTAAGGTCTGGACAGGGCACAGGCAGCAGCCATGGAGCCTCCCCAGCATATTGGTGGACCCTTTGCCCAACTAATTACACTTGGACCTGCAAAGAACTAAAAACATTGTTGCCTGACACAGAGACATCCTCCCTCTGAATTGAACACTTGGACCCATGCACGCTGGAGGATAGGTCCAGCTCACTCACCTGCAATGCCCCGAAGGATGCGGTTACAAAGGCTGCCCTAAAGAGGCAAGCCTTAAGTGGTAGATGTGGTTGAGCAGTGGAGAGAGCTTGAGGAGCAGATTGAAGCAAATTGACTACCTCCCATCTTCTCCCTTGTTGCCTGTCCTCCTTCATCCTTTCAGGACCCTCCCAACCATAAAGGGAGCCAAGGATCCCTGAATCCCCTAGCTTTGGAAAAGAAGGAAATCCTAGCTAGAGTAACTGACATGGTGTGGGGGGCAATGCAGACACTTTTGGCAATACAAGAAATTGAAAGATGGTGTGAGATTGGAATGTGGTTTGATGCCTGATAACCCAAAAAAGGTGAAAGCTTGGACACCACCCTGTGTAGGCTCTGAGGGTAGTCAGAGCCAGCAAATACAGGAACTTCAACTGCGTCACAGTAAGCTTCCAACCTCCCACAATTCCTCTGGGAAAGGTGTGGGTGAAGGGTCTACCTCTGGCACCAACTGCTGAAACCTGGCCTTCTGAAAACAAGAGAGAGAATCTGCAATTTCATTCTCCAGGCCATGTATGAAGCAGGCCTTGAATGTGATGTTATTGCAGAGGCACAGCAGGACAAATTGTCATATCAGAATCATGACTCGCTCTGACTTGGAGGTTTGGTGATTGAGTATGCTGACCACCACCTGCTTGTCACACCAGAAGCAAACAGCCCTATTGACAAAGACCTCCTTCTAAATGTGGACCGCTACCACAATAGGAAAGAACTCAAGGAAGGTGAAGTCCCTAACAATGCCCTTTTACTCCTTCTTGTATACCTCCTTGGCCACCTCAAGCACCTCTGCAACAGGGGCTGTGTGGCCTGGAGTTCCTGGAGCCACTGATCCACTGCAGGGACCAATGAGGCTGGGGACATCAGGGAATCCTAGAGGATGAAAGCCCCCTGTGGCAAAGAAGGGAGTGTGCTGGGTCAAAGCATGGACCAAGTTGCTGTAGGTGAACTTGGCCAGTGGAAGCAGGTCAGCTCAGTTCTCCTGGCAGTAACTGGAGTAGCACCACAGGTACCATTCCAGAGTCCTGTTGGTGTGCTCTGCTCATCTGATTGTGGGTGGTGAGCCGAGGACAGGTTAGGTGTGATTTCCAGGAGGCACAGCAGACTGGTCCATAAATGGGCGGTGAACTGCATGCCGCAATCTGAGACCACACCCTCAGGGAGGCCATGGAGTTGGAAGACATGCTGGACAAACATCTAGGCCATTTCCTTCACCAAAGGGAGGCCAGCACAGGCATGAAGTGGGCCATTTTTGAAAAAAGGTCCACCACCACCCAAATGGTGGTATAGCTAGCAGAGAGGGGCAGGTCTGTGATGAAGTCCATGGGCACTACCCTCCAGGGCCTGGAGGGCATTGGCAGGGGCAGCAGGAAACCTGTGGGCCATCCCGGATAGTCTTTAGTATGCTGACACACTGGACAAGTGTCAACGTACTTGGCCACCTTTGCCCAAACACAAGGCCACCAAAACTCCCAGGTGAGGAGGTGCAAAATCATGCAGAAGCCAAAATATCCCACCTCAAGACAGCCTCAAGACGTCCTCCTAACAGGGACCAGCTGTCATGTAGAGGTGGCCCTGGTGGTAGAGAAAGCCATCATGGAGTGTAAAGGGAGAGGTGTCCCCCTCTGCTGCATGCTATGCCACTAACAGGTCCTGACTCTGGAGGTTGTAGATCTGTTCCAGCAAAATGCCATCCCTCAGAGTGGTGGCAAAGTACTTTGGGCTCAGAATAGTAGCTTGTAGCTCCCCCTCCATGTCTGTGGCATACTCTGGCTTCTGGAAGAAGGTGTTGACCTGCCAGTTCTGGGCTCAGGGCACATACTGGAACATGAAGTTGAAGCAGGCAAAGAACAGGGACTACCACTTTTCTCTTTGGGAGAGCCTCTGTGCCATCTGCAAGTGCTCCAAATTCTAATGGTCCATGTGCACCTGTACTAGGTGCCCCCTCAAGGAGATGTTACCAGGTCTCAAAGGTCACCTTGATCACCAACAGCTCCTTTTCACAGATGGTGTAGTTCTGAGCTGACAGGAGTAAAAAGCACAAGGCAATAGATGCAACTCAGGCCCTGTCGGCTAGAGCAACACAGTCCCAATGGCAACATCTGAGGTGTCCACCTCAGTGACAAAGGGCATCCTCAGGTCTGGGTGCTGCAGGATTGGAGCTGAAGTGAAGCGCACCATCAGGACCTCAAAGGACTGCTGCGCCATTGCCATCCACTGAAAGCACACCTTTCCTCACAACAGTTGCGAGATGGGGGTCACTAGGGTTGCATAGTCCTTGATAAACTTTCAGTAGAAGTTTGTGAACCCTAAAAACCACTGGACATCCTTCCTGCTACAAGGGGGTTGCCAAGACAGCACTGCCTTCACCTTGGAGGTGTTGATGGCCATGCCTTGGGCTGAGATACAGTAGCCAATAAGTTCACCTCTCAGAGATCAAAAACACACTTCTCGAGCTTGGCATAGAGCTGGTGCTCCCGGTGCCTCTGGAGAACATCGTGAACATGGGCATCATGGGCCACTTGGTTGGGAGAGGAAATAAAAAATCAGCTCAATAAATGATGATAAAGCAGACCAGATAGTTCCTGAAAACATCATTTACAAAATGTTGAAAAATGGCTGGGGTATTATACAGTCCAAAAGGTATTATGGTATACTTGTAATGCCCATACTGTGTCTGGAACAATGTCTTCCACTCATCTCCTGCCTGGATCCTTACCAAATTGTAGACCCCCTGGAGGTTCGGCTTGGTGAAGACATGGTGTGACAGAGCCGCTCCAACAACTCTGGGATCAAAGGCAATGGATACCGATTTCGGATTGTGATCTGGTTGAGTCCCGGTAGTTATTGCAGAGGCAGAGCTTCCTGCACTTGTTGTGCACAAATAAGATGGGTGCACCAGCAGGAAACTTGGAGAGACAGATGAACCCTTATGAAGGTTCTTCTCCAGAAATTCCCTCAGAGCTGCCAGCTCAGCCTATGAGAGGGAGTAGAGGTGTCCCACCAGAATAGAGGCCCCCGGAACCAGGTCAATAGCACAGTCATATGGTCGGTGTTGTGGGAGCCGCTCCGCCTTCTTCTTGTCAAACACATCAGTGAAGTCCTGATATTTTGCAGGTAGAGCAATGGAGCAGGCCTTGGTGTTCTTGGCCACAGCCATTGGGAACTGCTCCAGCCAGAAGTGTTCTTGGAAATACTTTGAGGCAAACAGGACTTCCTGATGTGCCCAAGAGATGTGGGGGTCATGCTTGGAGAGCCAGGGCATTCCCAAGACCAAAGGGAAATGAGGTATGGAGGCCAGCAGAAAACAGGTCTTCTCCACATGGCCCTGGATCTCTGGTTGGAGCACAGGAGTCTGATGCATCACAGGACCAGACCAGAGAGAGGATCTGTCTATCGATAGTCTCCACTGACCTGGGCTTGGCCAGGGCCTCCAGAGGAATCTGGTGGTGCTTTGCAAAGCCCAAGTCCATAGAATTGTTCAAGAACCTCGAGTTCATCATGGCTCCTATGGGAAGAAGTTCCATGGTGGGGAGCCTGAGGTTGGCAGCCACCAACAGAAGGTCCTTTCAGGAAGCCGAGTTGGAGGAAACAAATTCAAGAAACTCTCCCAGGAGATGAACCTGCTCTGTACCTGGGAGAGTTAATTTCACTGCAGCGTGGGCCAGAATCCCTTGGTGGGACATTCCCAGGCAAAATCTCCCTGAAGGCTGCAGTACAGGAAGAGGCCCTCCCTCCTCCTGCATTCCTTCTTGGCACCGGTGAGCCAAGGCTGAGCCCCTCCCAGCTGCATACGCTCCTCTGCGGGCTGGGGAGGAGCAGTCAGAGATGGAGCTAGAGAAGCCAGTCAAGCAGGACTTGGAAACAGCATAAGGGTGCTCTGTTGAGCCTACCTGGATAATGAGAGGTAGCAGTCTACCCAAGTAGGCTGCACGATCAACAAGTCCAGAGAAGTGGGGGGCACCAAGTCCAACAGACCGTAATGGAATTGTGCTTGCAAGGAACTAAAGTTCCGCTCCAAATCCTGCTCTATCAGGCAGAAGGATGTAGTACTCCGCTACAGTCCCCTTGCCTTGCAGGAGAGTCCAGATTTGGCTCTCTGCCATCTCAGCCTTCACAGGATCCCCCCAGGTGGCTCGCATTTCTGCAATAAAGCCACGCAAGCTGTTGAGGAGGGGCTATCCTAGTTCAGGATAGGCCCCAAGAGCAGGCTAATCATAAAAGCCACCTTATGGGAGTCATCAAGAAAGTTGTCTCTTCAAAGATTAAAATCAAACTTGAAATTAACAATGAAACTGTTCAGCATAGTCCTGTCTCCCTGGAACTTATCTGTAAGGGAAGCAAAGCATTTCTGGCATGGTTCAGAAGCTGGAGGGTTAATTTGTCCCTGGAGTGTAGCCACACTCTGAGTTAATTGTTGCACTTGAGCAGAAAGCTGCAAATTCATTTGCAACAGCTAATCCAAGGCTTGTTTCTTTTTCATTATGCTCTCATCAGCCTAATTAAGTGGTGGCCAGAGATTATTCTGTCCAGGAAAGCTACCAAGAGGGCTGACAGCAGCTTCTTGAGGGGGTCGAAGGCAAACAAAAGTCTTTTGCTAATGCAAAGTAAGTAAGCAAGGGTCCGTATTACCCATCCAGAGGGCTAGCCAGTGAATGGTCAAGCAGTCCAAAGGTCTAGGATTCTAGAGTGGCAAAGTGACAAAGCAGTCTGAAGATCAAGGGTTCCACAAGTTCAAGATAAGTGAGCAGTCTGAGAGTCAAGGATCAGCTCCCATAGGAAGTTCAGGCTTGTCCTCCTCCCGGCAGGACATGACAGTGGGCACAGAAGGCCCTACCCAGTGAAAGCACTCTGCATGCAAAATTGAGGTGCCCCAAGAATGCCTTGACCTACCTGAGCATGACCTTGTGGGCTGCAAGGGTGGTCTGTACCTTGGAGAGGAGGGTGTGGAGTTTCTCGTCCAGGAAAGTGAGAAACACCTGCTACCAAATGGATTCTGAGGTAGGTGAGGGAGGTAGTGGGACCCTCAGTCTTTTCAGTTGCTAGAGGAACCCCCAACTCTGCCTCCAGTGTCTGTAAAGTTGTCAGGAATTTGGCACAGCTCTGGGTGCCAGCCTCACCAATGAACATCAAGGTAGTTTGTAACCAAGAAGGATGTTGCATGTCCTTTCATTTCCCACTCGAGGAAGGAACTGAAAGACTCAAAAAGTCTTGATGCACAGTTTACCAAGCAGCCCATGGACATGGACTTGTTGAAATACCATTGGCCCTCAAACTTGAAACCCAATAAGGAGAAATCATTGGGGGATGGGGAACAGTTGAAATGCCAACTGGATATCACATTTGGCTAAGAAGGCACCCTGACTACACACCTACATAAGTTGGACAGCATGGGCAAAGGGAGTGTGTGTACTTAGCACAGCTCCAATGGGATGACCCCGGGGGTGGGAGTAGGAAAGGTGGTGGATGAGGTGGAACTCTCACAGCAGCTTCTTAAACATAACACCCAGGAGAGACAACTGGAGATTGGGCAGGGGAGGGGGATCGAAGGGGACAGCCACCCTGCCAGTCTCACACTGCTTAATTTTGGCCATGAGGGTTTGTGACATGTCCCTAGCACATTTGAGGTTGGGTACTTCAGCAGCCGCTCTGGGGCCCACTACAGAGATCCTGAAACCCAGGTGGCTGCCTTCCTGTCTGGGTAACACATGAGGAGAGGAAGTAGGGCAGAAGGATGCACAGGGGTGGATGCGAGGTCAAAGTGTGCCCAGGCAGCCACAGGAGGCTCACTTCGGATTGCCTAGCCCTCCATTTCCAGAGCCTGCTGCTCCCTCCTTCCTACCAGAGGCTGTCAGGCTGCGACATTCTGGGCAAAAGGGCTTCTGCACACCAGCAAGATGTGAGCAGGCCAGCTTAGCATGATGGCCCCAATAGAAATCACAGCAGTGCTTAAACTTGCACTGTGCCCTCAGACATTTGCCCAGGTTAAACTCCCAGCACATTGGCCTGCAAGGATCCTTCATTCTCACCCACTTGGATGAACAGGAGGGTTCCCCCTTTGACCTGATGTGGGGCCCTGCCTCAACAAGCCAGATAGGATTTTTTATGGTGCTTTGGGAAGCCTGCTTGCATAAGGCGGCATCATACGTAATGACTGCCGCCTCCACAGCAATTTTCTGTGCCTTGAGGACATTGATCTTGTAGTTGTTAATAATAATAATACTAATACTAATACTACTACTACTAATAATAATAATAATAATAATAAATTTATTTATACCCCGCTTAAATGAAGACAATCTAAGCAGCTTACATCAGTTAAAACCCCATACAACAAAATTCATACCCCAACCCACCCACCCCCTTAAGACAGTATTAAATGACAGGATAATTAAAACTGGAATATAAGCATTCCAATACAGATAAAACAAACATGAAAATATAAAAAATATAAAAATGCCCTGATTAGACTCAATTGCGCTCACCCATCCATCAGCAATTGATGGGGCCACGGGGGGAGTGCAGGGATCAAAAGAGCCCAAGGCCAGGAGAATTAATCTGGAAAGGCCTGCTGGAAGAGATCCATCTTGACAGCTTTCTTGAAGCTGTCTAAAGATGTCAGCTGACGGATCTCGTCCAGCAGGTCATTCCAGAGCTTGGGGGTGACGATAGAAAAGGCCCTCTGGGAGGTCGCCGCCAGCCTAGATTTTTGAGGCTGCAGCAAATTCCTCCCACAGGACTGAAGAGCACAGGGAGGATTATATGGAAAGAGGCATGCCCTGAGATAGCTTGGACCCAAGCCATTTAGGGCTTTAAAGGTAATAATCAACACCTTGTACTGGGCCCGGAAGCTGATAGGCAGCCAATGGAGGGACCTCAAAACAGGAGTAATGTGGTCCCTCCTAGATATTCCAGAGATAAGTCTGGATGCCATGTTTTGGACTAACTGAAGCTTCCAAACCAAGTGCAGGGGTAGCCCCATGTAGAGTGCATTACAGAAGTCAAGGCGTGAGGTTACCAGTGTGTGCACAACGGTCTCAAGATCCCTTACTTCCAGAAAAGGGCACAGCTGGCATATCAGCCAAAGCTGATAACAGGCGCTCTTGACTGTCGCATTAACCTGATTCGTCATCAGGAGCGACGAGTCAAGAAGCACCCCCCAGCTGCGAACACAGTCACTGGAGGAGAGTGTTACCGCATCCAGGACTGGAGGTTGCAACCCAATTCTTGGTTTCGGGGCCGCTACCGTGAGCACCTCCGTCTTGTCTGGATTCAGTTTCAATCTGTTTTTCCTCATCCAACCCATTACCGCTCAAAGACATTCATTGAGAGAGGAGATGCCTTTGGAATTCGAGGCTGATGAACGAGACATGGAGAAATAGATTTGGGTGTCATCAGCATACTCATAACACCCAGCACCATAACTGAGAGTTGTTGAGGGGCCAGCCTATGTACATGGAATAGCCCATCATCCAATTTGTGAAGAATCACTCTGCTCTTGGGCTCCCGCCTACTATTCTTGCTGGACCCAGAGTAACAACCCTCCTCCCCATCAGGCTTTAGCAAGGTGAAGACATCGACATAGTATTCTTTTAGATTATGCTTCCTGACCTTCTTGGGCAAGTGAAGGCCCGGGAGCTCTCCATTGTCTGTGAAGATGGAGAAGGTGCCCACCTGGGGGTCCTCCTACTTCTCTTCAACCTCAGGCACCTGGCTTGAGGATGACCTAAACTATTCCAACAGGCCTTTCCTGATTAAATTCCCGGCCAAGGAGTGAGTCACTCGCTCTCCCCACCCATTACTACATCCAGCCACATTATTTATTATTTGTGGGCTGCCGGTTAGACTGTTTTATAGTTTATTGCTGTAATTTGTTAAATTATTTAATTGTTTGTTGTAATTGTTTTAATTCTTATTATGTTTAATATTATTTTAAGGGGAGGGTGGGTTTGGGAGGATACCCTGATTGCTTCGGTAGAGGGGCGGGATAGAAATAAATTTTATTATTATTATTAAACAATGTACTTGAGTCTTGACACAATTAAAGAGGGGAGGCTAGAGAAAAAGGGTGCAGTTAAATCCGATTACTGCACCATCAGGAGTAAGACTCAGGAGAAATGAGCCCTATTATGTTGACTTTTGGGGTAATGGTCTTTCATCTTTAGTAACTCCCAAACATGTCTGGTAGGGAATTTTCCAGTTGTTTGGGCAGGCCCTCCCTGTGCCTACCTGAACTTCCATCTAGGGAATTATGGCTGACATCCCACAGAGGTCAGTTCGGGGTCATAGAGGGAATTCCATATGTGTTCCAAAATTTTATTAATTTCATATTTGCTGCTGCTGGGCAAAGCTCCATGTGCCTTCCCTGACACTTGACCTTTTGGCCCCTAAGGCAGCCCTGTGGGGACTGGTGTGCCTGCATCACTGGAAGGTGTGGCTCCAGTTTGCCCCACCTGCTGTATAAAGGCTGAAAAAATATGTGAGAAACTTTCAAACATCTCCTCACTCATGGCTGTGGGTGAACTGGAGGCAAGTGACGCCTTTGCTGTGGCCCACCTCTGCCTGCTCTTGGGGGCCAAGGCAACTCATGACCTTTTTGGTTGCCCATCCTGTCCCCTTGTAGAGGGCAGTGCTGTCATGTCTCCCTGCCTCACCTTCCTGGGGGCCAGTTTAGCA
>JAIPUX010001232.1:48065806-48086401 GCA_020142125.1 Phrynosoma platyrhinos | reverse complement strand
ACATCTCAGGCTCGGCCAAATTGATCACCAACAATGGTTCACCCTGGCTTCACATTGGGAGGCATGGAGACACACTATCCATAATGCTGCAGCCTCATTTGAGAAGTCACGCAGAACAAGTCTCGAAGAGAAACAACAACACAGAAAGAATCACAACCCTGAAAACATCACCCAAGGAGATCTTCTGCTGTGCTTTCTGCAACTGGACTTATCTCGGATTGGCCTTTTTAGTCATTAGTGCGCTTGCAAAAAGTGTGGGATGAGTCCTTCCTGAATCTTTGTTTGCAAAGAAAAGCCAGAGGAAAAAAAAAACTTATAAGAACACCACTCATTCAATGTCTAGTCTAGTTGAGACAACAATAGGATTCAGACCATTGCACACAACTCCAAGAATTTTCCAAATGGCATGGCCACAAAAATAATAGTTCTGAGTTCTGAATGGGTGTTTTAAATGTATTATATTTTAAACTCTCCTCCCATTACTCCAAGAAGCTCAGTGGAAAGCTGGATGACAGCAGCCCTTTGAGAAAATTGCACTGAGATGTGTCAGCATTTCCATAACCCACCCTGTGAAATCTAAGGAATCTAAGGCAGAAGAATCAGACATAAAAAGGCTTCTGAGTCCAGATGACACCTGATGAGAAATGTCAGCATTTTGCTCCTTAGATATGTAGCCAAAGACCTAGTATAGGGAATTTTATTTAGCTCAAACTGAAAGAGGGTTGGCTACAAGTGTCATGAACCGAGGTTCTCTGTTCTTTTGATCCAAAGAGTGAAATTTAGCCACCCCACACTATAAGGTTTTCAATATAGATATGTGGGAAACCAGATCTGTGTTTAGATACTATGCATGTAACATTTATTAAAATGTAACAAATAAGATAATAAGACAATAAGAAATAACATATAAGACAATAATTTTAAGTATCAAGAGCTCTCATTCACACACCATCAATACAACATACTCACAAAACATGGCCTCTTCACGGGATGATGGATCAGTTCATCCCCAAAGGGTTGGGATGACATCTTGCCAGGTCAATGCCAACAAAAGAGAGGTTGAAAATCCCCTTTCTTTATACTCATGTCTTGGCAACTCTTGGGAAGAACATGTTTTCCTTAGTTCCAAAACATACCAAGGTCTTATCAATCTTTGTCCAAACATTCTGTTATCTGTTCCTCCATAGACAATATAGGCAGCTGCATCCTGTTCTTCCTAGGATGTGCCAATGCCACATCAACATCAGCAGTTTTAGAATCCTTGCTTCACTTGCAAGGAACCTCCCATATCATGCATTTGGTTCTCCATCTTCTTTTGCTCATATTCTTATTTAGTCCATTAGTGTCACTAAAACAAAATCCATTCAGTTCTCACACAAGGACCCTGCAAGACCTTCTCCCACGTGTATACCAAGAGGCTAGTGTATCTACAAATTGATGCAGAGACAGAATTCTCCAATTCAAATATTATTTATTAAAGAGGGAAAATCATACAGCAATTCAACCCATATACTCACTCATTCAAGGATCAGGATTTAGCTTGGAAAAAAAGTTGAGGTAAAACTACGATGATAGTTACTACAGATGAGGCTTTCTCCAGGATCCAATTGGATGAAGTGACATGGAACACAACTGTTCTGAGAGCATTGGTTTGAATGGAAGTGCCAGTAACTAGACTAGAGAGTACAGTGACATAGTGTCCCCAAACTAGAAACACTGAGGGGGGAAATCCAGGGGTTTTTAAGGGATAAAACTAGCTGCAGGGCAAAGGTGTGAGATTGTATGGGTGAGGTAATCTGGTCTGGCAATATTCAAGGTGAATGGGAAAAGGATTAAGTCATTACCTGGCACATCAGGTCAGACATCTAGGCACTTATCGTCCATTCTTCTGATTATGGAGGTGATCATGGTCCATTTGCAACTCCGACATATCTGCCTGTCTTTGAAATGGTTTTTGTCAGTCTTCCAAGTGATCTTGGTATGACCTGCCTGTCATTGCCCAGGTGTCACTTAGGTCAACTGGAAGGTACATCTGGAGTTATGTGGAATTCATACACACTCCAAAATTCAGAAAAATGCACTTTGGCTAACAGTTGGCAGCATCTTGCTCTAATGACAATTCCCAGCTCTTTGTAGGCATGGGAGCTCCAATACCACTGAAGCAGAGAAGCTGATAGACCATAATCTGATTTTGTTTGTTCATATTTATTTATTTATTTATTTATTTATTTAGTCTAGCCACATTCCCATAACTCTCTATACTTCAAGTCCTTCACATTTACATTCTTTGGGTTTTCTTCTTCTTGAACCACTTTTCAAATGGCTCTTCCAAAAGAAGTGTGAGTTCTTAAGAGATATCTTCTTGGGTTTTGCAAATAAGTAAGTAAATAAATCTGTTTGTTGTTGTCCCCATTTCCACTTCTTCCATCCATATGGAGAGCTATTTGTAGATTTCTTGCATCTGTACAAGGACTCTTCCAAAGGCTTTAAAAAAAAAACATCATAGGACTGGTTTGCTGAGATGGCCCTATGGTTGAAATACAATTTTTTTTATCATCTCTAGGTTTGTTTGTTTTTTTTAAAAAAAGAGTTACAGAGTTACAATGGAAAGTGTAATGTCATTGATAGATGACATTCTAACTCTAAATATAAAAAGAAGGAAGGAAGGAAGGAAGGAAGGAAAAAACAGAAAAGAACAGGGAACTGAACATATCAATGTACCTCAGATTTATTATTATTATTATTATTATTATTATTATTATTAAGAAAACACTTGAGGATGTGAGCAATATATTTCACCTAATGTCAGAAATTTGCAGTAAGTAGAATATAGAATATAATTTGGATTTCTTAAACCAACAAGAACAGCAACCCTGAGAATCACAACAATTATTTATTTTATTTATTATTCCATTTCCATACCACCTTTCTCCCAGAGTGGCACCCAGGATGGCTCACATAAAAGCAGTAAAATTTTAAACACAATTAAAATTATCACATTAAAATTATTAGAATTATTACTATTATTTGAAGTATAAAACCATCATGAAAATTACCAAAATTCAAAATAAAATATCCCCTCATAAGACACTTCCTTGGAAGTAATTACACATTAAAAGCCAGCTTGAACTAAAGGGTAGTTGTTTGCTCATGAAAGGACAGCAGAGAAGGGGCCAGAGGGTGTGATTAGTAACTCATTTATCCTCACCAAATGAGAATGTGGTAGGACTGAGAAAAAGTTGATGCATACATGGCTTTTAAGACAATATGTGTGATACAACCAAAAAGAAAAAGAAAATGAAAATGTCATTAAATGATAGCAAAGGAAATGGTAAATGACAAAGCAACTGCAAAGACAAGAGGACTTTTTACAGCCTGGGGGAAAAAGAGTCATTTTTAAAGGAATGTTTTAAAATCTAATATCATGTTTCTCTAAATAATGACAAAATGACTTAATAAATTGTCAGAGGACTGAACACCTTATCAAGGAAGATGACTCTTTCAAGAGTTTCTGCACTTATTAATCATGTTGAAGAACCATTAGTCTAAGTTGACATAAGACACATGGCCTGACCTTTGAAAAAGGTTTCCCATGAATAAATGTTTCTTCCTGAAACAAAATGAAGATGTCTTTCTTTATTAAAATCAGAATTTATTGAGAGATGGCCATGTCAGTCTGTTCACATCAAAATAACACAGAATCTTGTAGCATCCTTTAAAAAAAACTAACAAAGTTTGTATACTTCTGTGGGTCTCATGAAATGCAATGTGATTTCATGAGACCACAGATTTGCCATTATCATAATTGCCATCATCACCATCATGTAATAAATGTGTTACATCTTAAGATGCTACATTTTTTCTTGTTCTTAAATCCAGAATTATACATTTATGAAAAATACAACAGCACACATATGGAAATTTCATTATTACTCTTATTTTTTTTCCAGATTGTATCACCATGTAACAAGGTCATCTCTGTGTCCTGGGCTTGACAGTGAAATCTAAATTAAAATGTGACTAATTGAAAAAAATCTGGTCTGAAGCAAGGAAGAAGAGTCTAATTTGCATTACCTCCAAAGATGGGGTCAATCTGACCATCTTTGGAGTGGACCTGCAAATAAATAATGTAACTGCAAATAAAATGGCATGTTTTGCATACCTACTAACCTATGCTCTTTTGGTGGGACAAATAAAAATACTTCCTATAATCATAAACTATGGACAGGTTCAGAAAAAGACATAGGGGCTGAACAGACTGGCATAAAGAGCCAGCCTGGGGGCAGAGTGGGGGCATGGTGACCACACACCAACCACCCTGACTCTGCCCCATGTTGTATTCATGCTATGCACCCCACTGCATTGCAGGAGGCATCAGGGTGCTCTCTTGGTGCAGCATCCACACATTCTGTGACAAAGGAGCATAGAAAAGCTGCAGCAGCAAGGGCCACTTTTTGCCACTCTAAAAAGGAGCAGCATTTTTCAGCTCTTTTTAGAGTGGCAAAGCACTGGATCAAGGCTGCAGTGTGCAGATGCCATGGCCCTGATCCAGCAAGGAAAGGATCTCTGCCATTTAGGACTTTGCACAGCATGTGTGGACGTTGTACCAGAGGAGCATCCTGATGCCTCCAGTCATGCAGTGGAGTGTACGGCATGAAGACAATGTGGGGCAGAATCGGGGTGGGTGGTGTGCAGTTGCCAGGCCCCCACTCTGCCCCCAGGCCAGCTCTTTATGCCAGTCTGTTCAGCCCCTATGTCTTTCTCTGAACCTGCCCATAGTTTATGATTAAAAGAAGTACTTTTATTAGGGGGAGTCTGTTCAGCCCCACAGTGTTTAAGTTGTCCTGGTCCTTTGCCATTTAACACTTTGCAAAACTTGTAGAACTAACTGTAGTGCTAACCATATGTCAACAGATCTGGAAACCAAAACAATGGTCAACAGATTGGAAGCAATCAACATACATCCCCATCCACAAAAAAGGAAACACAAGAGACTGCAGCAACTATAGGACCATAGCACTGATCTCCCACATAAGCAAAATCTGCAACATAGGGCCTTTGCAGACTGCTAGAAATAGTGCAAATTAAGTCCACTTTAACTGCCCTGGCTCAGTGCTAAGGAAAAATTCTCAAACAAATACTGTGCGGCATCCCTTTTTGGGTATATCTGCAACCAAGCAGCCAACACGTCCAACTTAATTGGTGTTGGTGCTCTTTCCCCCGGTTGCTGACTGCTGTGAGGGGGCCCCTCCTCCTGCTTTCTTACCTTTAAGGCATGATGACCCTGGGTTATTTCCTCTGCAAGTATTACATTTATGGTCAAACCTGCAGAGCTGTCTCCTACACTTACCTGCATTGAAGTCCCAGCACAGTCCAAATTGTTTTCTCTCCCCCATGCCAGGCCTCGTATTTTGCCCTCTCGGCTGAGTGACCATAGTCTCGAAGGGGAGGCCCTAACATCTGCCCACAATTTGGACTGCACGTGACGCCAGGATAAAGAACGGTCTAATGCTGCCGTCATCCTGAACTGTTCGTTGTATTGAAGCCAAGCCGACCCCCTAGAATTAAAATGGCAATTTGTATATGCCTTGACCATTATCTCCTGATATTTGGAGAATTCCGGAGATCTAGAAGGGTCTTTCTCCTCAATAACACCCCTGTATATTGTAAAGCCCATGATCCAATTCACAAAATTTCTTTCTAACTTAGGACATTTGTGTGACTGAAATTCTTTTGGAAGGGCAAAAACACGTTGGTAACCTCCCGCCTCGACTTCTGCAATGCACTCTACATGGAGCTACCCTTGTGCCTGGTTCAGAAACTTCAATTAGTACAGAATATGGCGGCCAGGCTTGTATTGGGGACATCTCGGAGGGACCACATTACTTCGGTTCTGAGGTCCCTCCACTGGCTGCCTATGAGTTTTCAGACCCAGTACAAGGTGTTGGTTATCACCTTTAAAGCCCTAAATGGCTTGGGTCCAAACTATATCAGGGACCGCCTTCTCCCGTACAATCCTCCTCGTGCACTTCGGTCCTCTGGGAGGAACTTGCTGCAGCCTCAGAAATCAAGGCTTGCAGCTACCTCCCGGAGGGCTTTTTCAATCGTTGCCCCTAGGCTCTGGAATGGCCTGCTGGACGAAATCCGTCTATTAACATCTTTAGACAGCTTTAAAAAGGCTGTCAAGACGGATCTCTTCCCTCAGGCCTTTCCGGAGTAGTTATCTTCTTTAGACGAGCCATCCCCCCTCGGATAACTATTCCTGCACTACTGAGGTTCCTCACGTGGCCCCATCATTGATGGAAGGAACATTGAGTCAGGCTTTTAGTTAATCTTGTTATTCGGTTTTAATTCATGTGTGGTGTTTTAAGTGATTTGATTTAATACTGTTTTAAGGGGGGTGGGGGGTGTCCTTTGTATTATATGTTTTATTGGACTGTACTTTTAAACTTGTAAGCCGCCCGGATTGGTGTACCATTGGGCGGGGTATAAATAAATTTTATTTATTATTATTATTATTATTATTATTATAAAACCACCCCATCCTTAACCATAATCCTCGGCTCAGGATCATGAAATGTGAGTGAAAATAAATCAATATACTCACCTTTCCATATTCTCTCCTTAGTAGCCAGGGGAAGGTGCGACCCAAGGGGAGTAGACATTCCTGCATATGGATTGCAGTCAACCATCCTGTCTGCCCCAGAAATGCCCAAAGCTCCCACCACAGCCATTCCCCTGAGATCACCTACCATGTTATTCACATTCATGTCCTCTCGCACCCCAGAGTCCAAACCCTGAGCAAGCCCAGTATTTGTCACAGGTGCTGCCACTGCTGTAGACGTAGGGAGCTCAATTGCAGAGCTCCACCCAGTCTGCCCATCTGTAGCTCATGCTGATGAAGGCCATGTTGCCTGCAATTTGGAAGCATGAGACAAACCTGAGCTCGTAACTTGATTTGAAGCATCAGTCGATGCTTACCGAGCTCCAACCGAGAGTGTTGCTGTAGCTGCTCAGGTGTTGTGTTGCCTCACATAAGCACTTGGCATATCTCTGCTGTAAGCCTCTGCAGTCTCAGGAGTTGGCGCATTGCTCTGACCTGAAACAACCACTTTTTGAACAAAGTTAAAAAGATCAGCCAAAGTGGGTTGATTTAACACAGGGGCAGCTGCACCCCATTGTCCCACACCAGGAACTTTCTTCAAAAGCTCCATTACATCAGCTACAGTTGGATGCCCAACCTCCATAGCTGATGTACCTGGGGAACTACGTGCCATGTCTGTTACAGAAGGTGAATGCTCAATAGCCAGCTGTACTGAACTCTGCTGTATGCTTATAGCTCAGTCTACAGTTGCAGAATTACTAACTTGAGACCCTGAACTATCACTCTGCAGATGCTGTTGAGCTAACTGCTCACACACTGCTGCACATGCCTGCATTGTGTGACCTATCTGCTCCAAATGTGTAGTAATGTCATCCTCCCTATTTAGAGTATTAGTAGCCTACTTAGGTGCTGACTGGCCAGCTTTAGGGGCGGCTGAGGCTACGCGTCACCTGGACTGGGCCTTACTCCGTGGCATATTTGTTTCTATTATTGCAATGCCAATTCACACTACTTAATCTAAGATATAGTGTTCCAATTAAGGCTATACCTGTATCAATTTTTTTTAATAAGGTCAACTAAGTATTATATAATTTTACTTTTAGTGAGTTAATAAAATTGTATTAATTAAATTGTATCAGTCCTTTCCCAATTGGGTGAAATGCATGACAACACTGTCACTCAATGGCACGTGTCCCAATGATGTAATGCCACCTTAAATATAGGCTGGCCACCAAGCCAGAGGAGGCCCACACTTCCTATTCCCCACAGAGGACACCAGTATCTCACCCGAAATTACTAAGGCCGTGAGTACATTGACAGAATTGGCCAGCAATGCTTGCCAATTGTTAAAGTGTGTGGAGGGGGGGTGACACCCAGGAACCTTCTCCACCCCGATTATCTTTAAGCCCACTAAATTGTCGCGTATGGCCTGCAATTGTTAAGATGTGTGGAAGGGGGTCTCCCAGGCACCTGTCCACCCCAGATTATCCCCGAATTCACCCTGTGTGTGTGTGTTTGTGTGTGTGTAGGGGGGAATGGACCCTGTTCCCAGGGCCGTCCTCTCCACAGTGAACCACCTGTGCTACTTAGCACTGTAAATTAAGCTCAATAGGCCATGTACCAACTTGCACTACTTAGTGCTGTAAATTAGTCTCAATAAGCTGTCCAGGCCTCAGGCAAACAGCCACTCAAATCCGCGCCCAGACCTATATACCTGCGGAGGAGCCATGGCTCTTTTTTGCCAAGGTTGCGCTCTACTCCGCTACTCAGCTCCATCCTCAGGAGCCCCTGAGGAGGGCTAGGCCACCACTAATACCACCTGCAGCCTGATCCAAAACTGCAGCCAGGGACCCTAGGCTGCTCCAACATCCTCTTCGCGGGGAGAAATGGAGCGCCACGGCTTGTATTCAAACCGCGCACCTCTCCCCTCTCTTACATCAAAGGGCTAGGCTGCTTCACAAGGCCAACAAGGCCAAAACCAAAGCAGCAGATGAACGCCTTGCTCGTTTGCGATTCTAAAATGGCTTCCAACACGTGGCAGCGTGGGACTAAATAGCCCCCTGAAATCTCGCTCCTAGCCACACGAGATTTGAACTCTTGCGTGACCAGGGAACGAGATTGCCTTTTGATTGGCTAAGCAGTCCAGTAAGGGCGAGCCTTCCGGTCTGCTCAGCCAATCATGCATCGATGCCCTTTTATGGGGCCGACACAACAGAAGGCCCCCTCCTGATACGTCAGGGGGGGTGTCTTTCTGTGGCACAATAATTGCCCCAGTATCCCAAACCTCTATAGTGCCCCTTGCTATTACATTTTTTTTATAACAACAACAAAGTACTTGTAACCCTTGACACCTTCAGTTGTGGCAGTTATAGTCAAAACAAATCAAAACTCTCCCAGCTGCAACAGATGTGGATCATCAAATAGTTTTCTTTTTTTCCTTTTTTCATGGACTTGTTGTTACCCAGAATGCCCTTCAGATTCAAAAATATTAATAATTCCATATGCCACCCTTGGATCTCTTGCTATAAAAATTCCCAAATGACCTCCAGATGAACTCTGGTAGTATAATCAAGAGGACAAAAACCCTCTGCACCCAGGGCCTGAGCGGCCCACCCTTAATCCTTTAGGAATGCATTTCCCCCAGACAGGAGAGTTGCGAATGGGACTTTACATGACGAGATCACCCAAACCATCAAGGGATGTATTGTGCCAACCGGCAGCAAGCACTCTCAATCATCTAAGGTGGAAGGTTTGCATTGTCTCACCCAGTCTTGCACCCTCCCACCCATAGGAAGAGGCATTGTGTCACCTATTCACACATTCCCCCAGGGTATTGACTCCTCGGATTAGGACCACCGAATACAATGTCACCCTATACAGCAGGGTGCCATCATCGCAATTATCGCCTTCCGCCCCCAGGGCCCGTTTTGCCCTATAACTGCCCCAGTTTTTGGGTACTCAGTGTGCTAGATTCAGGGTCTAAACGACTCCACGTCGCTCCGACCTTTGAGCCTAGTTACCGGCAAGTCAAGCTCAAACCCAGGCTGCGGAGCTTTGCCTTGTCTTCCTATCATTCCACATCACTCCATTCGCTTCCTGGGAGCGAGGCTATCGTCTCGGTAAGTATCGCCATTAGTAACGCCTGCATTTCTGTTCCAAACTCCAACCTTGATCTTCCTGAGCCTTGTGTGTGTGTGTGAGTGCATGACCTGTGAGTGAGTTTTCCCCAATTTTAATAAATTAGACATCTAGTATTAAACCAACATCTGTCTCAGCTCCATTCTTGGGATTCTCTGGTCTCTTGGTATAAACACCGGGAGAGCGATCTTAATTAGGCTCTTGTAGCAAGCCTACTCTCGCATATTTGAGCTAATAATAAATTCCCCTAAGGATTCGGAGCTACATTGTGGGGTGGCCCATGGTAGACCCTGCAAATTCATCACCATAAAGCAAGGAGGGACTTGGGGCCTGCAGGCCATATCCAACCCCAAACTCATTTTTTTGACCCCTCCCATTTCCATACTGATTCCAAACCTTCAGGAGAGAAGCCCACAGATGAAATATGTTGGCATGATCTATTTGCACTCTGGTTTGCCTCCAAACTTTGGTGACAAACCAATACAGTAGCAAATTACAGGATGGAAAACAAGTTGATATCTCACCTCAGGCACTCAAGCCTCCCATGGAAAAAAAATCTGCTGCCCAATTTGGAGTTCATTGGTGACAAAATGTTATAATTAGGGGATTCATTTAAAGTGGATATGGGGAGGTGGTGATTTAAAGCAGTAATAAATTTACTGAAGAAATCTACTGAACTCTCTCTTAATTCAGCAATTCTCTCTCTTCATCAGCAGTATTTAAAGCAGAAACAGAAGCAGCGACTCAATTAATTAAAGAGGGAAGCAACTAATTATCATGAGTATGCAGGCTTACAAAGGGAATATGATTAATCAAAGCAGTTTCCCAAGCATCAAAGCCCTTCCAGATTCAGCAACTTGAGGTCTCTAGGATGCCAGGACTATCACTCCAAAAGAAGCACTAACAATCATAGAGTTCCAGGAGTTTCCAAGCTTCTTATTATACAACTGTCAAGCAGTGTGACTTCTCAACTGCTACTTGCGTAAGCCAAACTACATTAGAAATACTGAAATTAATTGCAATTAATCTTAATCATCACATAATTAATTTTTATATATAACATTATTACTAATTTATTTTACAAATAGTTTATTCAAATAATAGTATTACTATTAAATGCATATTTATATTTATATTTATATTTATATTTATATTTATATTAAATATTTTATTAAACAAGAATAAATTGAATAAAAACAACTAGTCTGTATATTGAATAAAAAAATAACAATCATATAATCAAACAAACAGCATGCTCCATAAGCATTTAACTATAGATAGATAGATAGATAGATAGATAGATAGATAGATAGATAGTTATTTGGGCTTTTTCTAGTGGTGCAACCCTTCTTGACAGCTGCTTTGTAGGTTCTGCTAAAGGATGTCCCAGAGGGTGAACCTACACAGTAGGGACAATGCAGCTTGACACCACTTTAATTCCTATAGAACACTGAGATTTGTAGTTTTATAAGATTTTTTGCCTTCTTTAATGAAGAATCCTGATGTCCTGCAAAATTGCAAATCCTAGCATTCTGTAGGATGCAGCCATGGCAGTTAATATTGTCAGACTGCAATATCTCAGCAATGCAGATGCACTCTGAGTTCTGGGACATTGCAATATGGGCAGAACCATGTTTAGTGTGTATAGAAGAGGGACACCCCTGCATTCTGACTCACCTAGAATTTTGTGTCACATTTGTATGTCACATTGTGTCTTCTTTGAAATTTGTACTCCATATGAAATGTATAGACAAATAGATATTTCAATTAATAACTGCGATCCTAAGGAGATAGCTATGTGAGGAGAAAATGAGAGCATTGCCTTCCAAATAATATATTTGTCATGAACTGTTCCTTCAGCCTGTAAAATGCTAGCATTGCAATAACTTAAAACTTCAGTTAAACATTTAGAAATATAGTTTAGGCATTGAAAAACAAAGGGGGAAACAAAGAGTCCAATGGAATACAAATATAGAAAATAGAAGTATTCTAGGTGTGAATGATTGTGAATGTTTTTAAAAGCTCGAAATTTGGTGACTAAAGTAAAACTTTTTTAGTGGTATAATATCTTCATTTTCTGTCCCATATATGATATAATAATGAAAAATAAGGGAATGAAAATAAAAATGCCTTACAGTCATAGCTGACAGTGTAATCAGTGTCTGTATCAATGGAAAATTATAACAGTGCTATCTTTCAGTGGAAAACATGTATTTTGGACATGCTGCCCATTTTTTTCCAAGTGACAGTAAGGAAGAATGAGCTGTAAAACAAAACGAAAAAGTCTGATCTGTCTGATCTGGCAAACACCTGTCTGAAACTTTTAGTTTCAGGAAAAAAAGGTAATGGACAAGAGGGATTGCTTAAAAAAATGATCCAGCAAGGTATAGATTAAGAAAATACTGGCTCAGTTTGGGATTTGGCACAACGCTACTACCGATCATATTTGTTCATGGGTTTTATTTTCCAGTGAGAATCCATATTGGATTAAAAATATCAAACCATCAGGCCATACCATTTCATTAAAATATGAGGCACCCACTGCTGTGGTACCAAATGGACTGAGGCAAGAAGCACAAAACAGCCGCTCCTCTTCTTGCTCCTCCTTAGGCAGCCTTGGCACAACCCTGGGGTGGCTTCTGGATGCTCCAGGGGTATGCGTCGTCTAAACACAACACCACTCAAGCAGCCAGAATCTACCCCTGTCTGCCCATCTGATTCAGGCTGATGACTGTGTAGCTAAAAAGTTTTGTAGGGGACTTTTAATTAACTCAATTAATGGTCTGGGCTACAAGCAGCCCTTAGGAATCCTTCCCACGTGTATACCAAGATGCTAGGATAGGGAATCCACAGAAGCAGAAGTCTTTCTATTAATTGCATTTTATTCAGAGGAAACACACATCAATACAAGCATGTACACACACACACACACACACACACACAAATGCTCTAAGAAATAAAGTGATGAGCCTTGGAATAGATTAGAGGCTCCACTAACAGTGATACTTACAACCGACATCGTGACTCTGGGAGGTCCAATTGGATGGTATTGCATTGAACTTGGCTGCTGTTAGGAAGTGCTGAAGGAGGACATATAATTTCTGGATGTCAGGTTGAGTTTAGCTGCTATATCCTGCCTCCACAAGGTGACAGCCCACAGATCTTGGGTGAAGAACTTTGGTAAAATATTCTAGTTCAGTTATGCTTATACAATGTAATCTCCTCTTACAGGGATAAAAATAAATAAATAACACTAGAATAATGTTGCTCAATGATTTGATGAAACACAAGGTGAAAGGTTATATATTCACAAATGTACAAACATTTGGTCTTCTTTCACTATTATTTACTTCTCTTTACTATTCCAATCAGGAAAGAGGAATTTACAATTGTCTTACATATCTTCCATTTACTTTTTTGCTATCACCACATCTTTCCATGTCATTTTGATTGCTTTTAATTTCTCATCCATAATGGTTTTCTGTGTTCTTATCAATCTTACTCTATTTCTTGCCTTGAGGATTTCTGTCCAGTGTACTTGTTGTAGACTTCAGTATATTCTTCTATGTGTATCCCACCATCCCGATGCTCATTTCATAATTAGCTGTCATGAAACATGACTGACTTTAAACCAAAATGCTTTCATTTGTAATCATTAGACTTATTCAAAAATAAGGGTTGGTTCTCCTTATTTTATTATAAGTCAATAAATGCTGTTTTATTAAATGCCAATCACACTAAATGTTACTGTGGAAACTTCTAACAGGAGCCTTCCCATTGGCATCAGCTGTAAGACTATAGTTTTGTTATGTACAGGGACAACTTGTGGATTGTAAGTGTATCATGATATTGACAAAGATAGTATAACATAATGTAAAATGAATGATTCCAGCAGTGTCTGGTAGATCAACAAAACTTCCTTTCTGGCTTGTTCCAATCACACTACAAAATTCCAGAACTTGAAAGTTGTATGCTAAAACAAAATGCTTACTCATTCTTGAATAGATTTTTTTTGTTCCCAGGAAAAAGTAATGACATTGTTTCCCTTCAAGTCATTTCCAACTTTTGACAACCCTAAGGTCAACCTATCATGGAGTTTTCTTGGCCAGATTAATGGGGATGGGGGTGGGGCTGTCTGCTTTTAAGGCTAAAATAGTCTGACTTCTCCAAGGTCACTGAGTCATTTTCCATGACTGAGCAGCCAAACCCTGGTCTCCAAGTCATAGTCCAGTGCTCAAACCACTGCACCACACTGGTTCTCAATGCCATTACTATAAAAGAGTTTAATTAAAATGATGCAAACATTATAAGTGTTTAATTTGCTTTTTGTTTGTTTAATTTTTGTTTTGTTTGTTTGTTTTCATTCTGAGTAGCTTTTATTCATTATTGCAGAAATGTTATTTTTCTATGAGAATAGCCATTAACATTGACAGTAAAATGCTAACAACATATTACATTTATTATTAGACATAAGTAATGAGTAATATGTTACTGACAGCAATTAATGACTAACAAGGACAACATTGTTTTTCAAATCCAAGATCTACAGGAAATGTGGAAGTTTCAGGGACTAAACCTAACATTCTATTATTTGCACTTAGCTGAGGTTTTGTTTAAGACTACAGAAGCACACATGCACACACAAACACATACAAGAGCCTGGATATCTTGATTTTTTTTTTTACTCCAAAGCTTCACAGTTCAATGTACATCATGATGTAGAAAAAAATCAGTTAATATGAGAATCTGTGTTACTGCTGCAAAAGTGTGTGAAAGATATGTTGCAGGAACAAGATAAACTGTTCCTGCAATATATAGCAACATATCTTGCACACACACACACACACACACGCATGAATTGCTAAAGTGATTTAAAATGAATCAGTGTAAAATATCTTTTTAAAAATAAATTAATAAATGGAAGCATTATAACCAAGAAAGGTATTGCTTTGTAGAGGGATTGATATTTGCCAGTCCTAAAGAGAAATCCACAGAAAGTGGGGAATGGCTTAGGCAGAGTCTAAGGGTAATACAGTGAGTGGAAGAGGCTCCCTGTGCATGCATGAGGCTAGAGCTGAGGCTGATATTTATATCTGATCATATATGATATCTTAGTCTCAAGGGGTACTTAATATTCTCACATGAAATATAAGAGTGTTGTGCTTTCTCATGGAATTGATAAAAAGAACAATCTGCTTTAACTTCAGATTAACAAAACAGTGATTGGATGCAAGACAACACTAAATAGATGGAAAGGGAAAGGAAGTTGGTTGGAAACATGGCAGGAGGCAGGTAGGAAGTATGGTCTTATTTGCCTTTGTCTTTTTCTTTCCAGTGTGAGGGGTTTTACAGAAAACCTGGAACGAGGATGGAGTGATTAGCAAACCTATTTAGCTTTTATCTTGGTATTACCTGTGTCTTCAGATGTTTTCAGATATGCATGACCTTCCCATACTAAAGTTCCTTGTGTTCCAAAAGTCATCATGTCCTCTTTGGAACATATCTGACTCCAGATATGAAAATATGGAACCCCATATACAGGGCAGGGCATGTTGAGTATGCTAACAGTATCTCTATGTGGACTCCCCAACAGTAAGGAGTGAAAGGTAAACCTCATTTTACCCCTTCTCCTATATAATCCACATCAAACAAAAGAGAATAAAAGCAAGTAAACATTTATGAAGTATCAGATGTACAACTCCATTCACACATTTCAGAAAGAAAGCAGAGAACTAATATGTTGATTTCATTTTGGAAATGACATCTGTTCAGTTATAAATCCAAATTGCAGACAGAGATTCAGATGGTGAGAATTAAGGAAGCATCTCGAGTTTCAAGGTATCCCATACATCTTTTCCCCATTTGTCACACCCATGCATCCACACCCACACACTTGTTAGTAAATATGAAATTAATAAAATTTTGGGACACATGCGGAGTTCCCTCTACAACCCTGAACTGACCTCTGTGGGATGTCAGCCATAATCCTCTAGATGGCAGGTCAGGTAGGCACAGGGAGGGCCTGCCCAAATAACTGGAAAATTTCCTACCAGACAGGTTTGGGTGTTGCTAAAGGGGAAAGACCATTATCCCAAAAATCAACATAGTAGTGCTAATTTGTCCTGAATCTTACACCTGATGGGGAAGTGATCAGATTTAACTGCAGCCTTTTTCTCTAGCCTCCCCTCCTTGATTGTGTCAAGACCCAAGTACATTGTTTAGGTCATCCTCACACCTTGGCTTAACAAAGCCAAGACAATCAGTACCTTTGTCCAGGTTTCAGACAAGCCATCAAGAAGCAAGATATTGCCTATATAAACCCCTAGATTTTTAGACTCCATGTGCTATCCTGAGAATGCATCTTGACTCCACATCAGTCTGTTCTCTGATCATAACTCCCTTGGCCATCCCTTTCCTCATTTCAGCAGCCATGTATCACCATTACCATCATCCACATCCACAGCGGATCCCGGAGAAGCCTTCTGAAGTGAGTATCTCCTGTAGTCTGGCCCGTGTCAGTCTATTCATGCTTTCACTCCTTTGCTTCTAAGTGTGCAATGTGAGTGTGTGTGTTGTTTTTGTGTGTTCAGTTTTCCCCTTTAATAAATATTTAGACTTTAATTGAAGAAGGCTGTCTCAGCATCATCCATTGTGGGATCTCTTAGTCCTCTGGTATACATATTGGCAATCTGGTCTTGCGGGGTGTTGTTAAGGCCCCACTCTTGCATATTTTGAGCTAATTATAAATTCCCCTAATTAGATCCTTCCTAAAAATTTGGTGGAGAACACTTGGGCATTGTAGAGTACCCCAAAATTTGGACACTTCAGACTGATCACTTGGGCCATTTAAATCTTGGTACGTAGGAGGAATAAGGATCTTGAACAAAGGAGATGCTGACGCAATAACTAGGAAAGCATGTGGTTGTATTCTTGTGCAACTGGAAAATGGGCTATCTTGGGTTGGCTATCCCCTTTTTTGCTTTGGTCATACAAGGCATGAGTAATCCGGAAGCAAGTGTGTAGCTATTCTTGGAGATATTTGTCGGAGTAGGCAGCCCAATGCCCTATTTTTTTTTCTCTATTGTGGGTTGGGAGAGAAGAGCCCGGATCCCCTGTACAGGTTTTCCTCTTCCATAATCGAAAACTTAGAATGTCCCCAAAACCATCTTGGATGAGCCAAGGTAGGCGAAGTGAGGAGACCTCCCTATCTGAGGCCATAATTACTAGGTGCAAGATTAGCAGAGTTAGTGAGGGTGAGGTAGGAATAGTGTCTGCTAGGAACCTACCCCAGGAGATCAACGACAGAGGATGGCTTCACTTGAACTTCTCAGTGAAAAGTTAGGAGGAGGAACTAAACAATCCTTGGCCGGGGTCTACCATAGGTTGTCTGTGGCACTAAATGCAGTAGTGACCCCACAGCCTCCACGATAGCGGGCGGTCAGATACCAGCTCCAACCCATGAGTTCACTGGTGGGATGAAGTGGTCCCATAGGTCCGGAAGGTTAAGCTAGTAAGGACAAGGAAGTCCTAGTGAGGCTAGCAAAGTCAGATTCAGCTGATAAGGGCAGAGGTAGTCCTAGTGCAGCTAGCAAACCCAAGTCAAGCTAGTAAGGATAAGGTGGTCCTAGTGTGGCTAGCAGGGAAGAGATTTGTTCCCAAAGTCAGAGAGTAAAGAGCGCAGGGTGAGGAAATGGAAGTTGCCAAGTTATTCAAGGAGAAGCAGGTCCAGACAGGCTTCAGAAGTGGATCACCACAAAGGGGCCCAGTCCTTGGTTATCCGGTGGGTTCCTCATGGAGGATCCATTTTTAACCTTACTGGAGTTCTATAACCTCAAGACAGAGAAAATGGGACTGAGGAGCATCCCCAAGGCAGAAATGGATAGGTTAGCACAGGGGTAGGCAACCTTTCCCCTTTAAGGGCCGAGGGACTTCAGCTCCCAGAAGCCTCAGCCATGTTGGCCAATAGTCCCATGTTGGTCAATAGCTCCTGGGATTCTGGGAGCTGAAGTCCCTCGGCCCTTAAAGGGGAAAGGTTGCCTACCCCTGCATCATGGGGTATTTGGACCTTAGCCCATGATGCGGTGGAGGAGTATAAAATGTACCAGTTGGAGGTAGAGGTTTCTAAAAGGCAGATTGGTGATCTGGTCACACAAATTAGAGACAAGGTGACCAAAAACACACTCCTCATCAGAACATCCAATGAGGCTAGTCAAAGAGCTGATAGGGCACAGAATGAGAATGCAGCCCTGAGATTGAGAATAGAAGAACTGGAAAGCACATTGGACCAGTCAAAACAGGCTGCTGACTTCATATTAGCACAGAAAACTGAAATAGCAGCCCAAGCCAACCACACCACATATGAGGCCAGAATTAGAGACTTGGAAAGTAGGCTAAATTTGAAAAGTGCTCTAGTGGCCACAGTTCAAACTAGCATTTTGGAATTGGCCATGCAAGCAAATGTCCTTAAGGAGAGTCCCTTGCCAGTAGAGGCATGGACTCCCCCTCCCTACAATCCCCAATGGAATCCCCCTAAAGGGAATGAACCCATGGAGGGATGCACTCCAGGCATACCAGTAAACTCAGTCAAAACCCAAAGTACAGTAGAGAAGAAAGCCACCTCCAAGGATGGAACAGTTACAAAGGCAGAGGTGGAAATGGCCTCTTAGTCCCCAACAGATTTCAAGATCATAGCAAACCAACTAGGAAAGCTGAATCCCCAGATGGGAGTCCAATGGATGACCACCATCATTCTCTCCAAAAGCTAAGGGACAGGATCTCACAGAAATAGCCAGGCTATGCATAGACCCCATCTACTTAGGCCCCTTTGAAGCAGCAGTCTCCAGTTATGACCTAGCAAATCTTAATTTGAAGGAGTGGGTATGTGTGATGGTACAGATACTCTGGTCTGGCACCACCATAAGAATCAAATACCACAATGAGGTACAACAACCAGATGAGGCACCAGATACTTATGTAGCCAGTAATAAAATGTTAGCCATTTTAACCAGAGAAGTTGGCCTTAATAGTGAAGGAGTGCCGCTCCTGAATGATTTGGATTTCATAAAATAAATGCACCAGGGTTTAAATGAGGCTCCAAAGACCTACATAGGCCCCACTTCCCAGAGGTTGAGCCCCATAAATTGGCAGGGATTCCTAATGCACATCCACAAAACCTCCAAGATATTTTGAACCTGAGAAGCACAGAAAGACATGGTTAGGAGTCTGTTAGTGGCCACATCAGGAAAGAGTTCATGTAATACAGGCAGGAAGGCAGATAAGGACAGAGATCCAGTCCACATGCTTACATACTGGAACACTGGGCCCCACTCTCAACCCCTCTCCATGGAACCTGTAAGATTTAGTACTAACACCCCCTCCTGGAGGAGTACCAGGAACTACCCCAGAGGTCAACATGACACACAGGACTCCAACAAAGACCCACTTCAAGAGATTAGGAATACAGTTTGAAGGACTTAGGGTTCCCTACACTTGAGATATATGGCAGACCCACCAATAAACTCACAGACCTCTTAGTCTGGACCTTAAGTGGTTGGAACCACAGTGGGCACAGCCCAAGTGCTGATACCCCCGACACCCAGAATTACCCCAAAATCCAAATCAGTCAGGCTAGGGACACCCAGGATTTCTCAGCTCATGGAGAGCAAGGGCATGGCCTAAAAACCCTCTTGCCCAAACCACAACATGTCCCCCATAACCTTCCCACAGTGCTGGACCTATTTTCTCTCTCTTTGGCTTTTCTTCGCAAACGAAGATTCAGGAAGGACTCATCCCACACTTTTTGCAAGCGCGCTGATGACTAAAAAGGCCAATCCGAGATAAACATGTCTGGTTGCAGAAAGCACAGCAGAAGATCTCCTTAGGTGATCTTTCAGGGTTGTGATTCTTTCTGCACTGTTGTTTCTCTTCGAGACTTGTTCGGCGTGACTTCTCAAATAAGGCTGCAGCATTGTGGATAGAGCATCTCCATGACTCCCGATGTGAAGCCAGGGAGGACCATTGTTGGTGATCAATTTGGCCGAGCCTGAGATGTTGTTTCAGGGAGTCCTTCTATCGCTTTTTTGGAGTGCCCCTCTTACGCTGACCCGTGGCGAGTTCACCATAGAGTACTATTTTTGGGAGGCGATGGTCCTCCATCCTAGAAACGTGCCCTGCCCAGCGCAGCTGCGTTTTCAATAGCATGGCCTCAATGCTGGTGATCCCTGCTTGCTCAAGGACAGCAACATTCGTCACATAGTCAGTCCAGTGTATATTTAGGATTGTGCGTAAACAGCGCTGATGAAAGCGTTCGAGGAGTCGTAAGTGTTGGCGATAGCTGACCCATGTTTCAGACCCGCAAAGAAGAATAGACAGTACAATTGCTCTATACAGACTGATTTTTATGCTTCACCTCAAGTGTTTGTTACTCCAGACTCTTTTGTAAAGTCTTCCAAATGTGCTGTATGCCTTTGCTAACCTGTGATCGATCTCTTTGTCAATCTTGGCGTCTGAGGAGATGATGCTTCCCAGGTAGGTGAACTGCTGAACAGACTTAAGCACAGATTTGCCTACAGCGATGTGGGGATGGTGGTGTTTGTCCTGTGGTGCAGGCTGGTAGAGAACTTCCGTTTTGTTCAGGTTGGCTTTCAGCCCAAACATTTCTGCAGCTGTTGTGAAGCAGGATGTTAGGCGCTGCAGAGCTGCTTCTGTGTGGGCAACAAAGGCAGCATCGTCAGCGAAGAGCAGCTCACGGACTAGATAGTTTAGAGTCTTAGTGCGAGCCCTCAGATGGTTTAAATTAAACAAGCTACCATCAATACGGTAATGTATATAGATGCTGTCTTCTTCTTTGAGCT
>JAIPUX010001232.1:48047642-48065706 GCA_020142125.1 Phrynosoma platyrhinos | reverse complement strand
GGACTTTTTGTATGAGGTGGCATAGGTCTGTTTAGAATTTGTCTTTCTCTACAGGGTCAGCTTGCATAGTCGAGGCATATATACTGAAGAGAACAATATGTGGGAGGCATAAGGAGATAATGCGATCAGAGTCAACTGTTGGCAAGGTTTCAAGTTTGGAGGCAATGGAGTTTTTAATCATAAAGCCTACTCCTGAAAGATTTTTTTTCAGTTTTGGGTTTGCCAGACCAGTAAAGTGTATAGCCGGCACCGTGTTTGTTAAGGCTGCCTTCCCCATGGAGACAAACTTCACTAAGAGCAGCGATGTCAATATTAAGTCGTGTTAGTTCATGGGCTACTAAAGCAGAGCAACACTCAGGACGTCCACTATCTGCTGAGTCTTGCATGGTTCTGATGTTCCAGCATGCAAACGTCAGTTTATTTACACCTTTGGAGGCTGGTGTGTGTCTTTGTTGCTTTGTCTTTGTTCAACTGCATCAGAAGATGCCCTTTGACCATGGCTAGCCAACAGGGCAGGTGGGGATGAGCTTTTGTTAGGCCACCTTTTCTAGGCCCCTCTCCATATGGTGCAAACAGTGCTCTCCTTAATAAAGGCTGCTTGGTCTTTCAGGATGCTTCCGAACAAGACTGTCATCTCCTGGGTTAGCCTCAAGCGACCAATGTCCTTAACTGCCTGCATGCAGAGTTGGGTCTGTGGCTTCAGTGCATCTTTACACCTGCCGTTTCGTCCCTTACCTATCGCTACAGGGCTTTTTCGAAGATTGGATTTGTCCTTCGAGCCTGTGCAATGGATTTTTCTGGTGGAGTGCAGCGTGCACAGAACTGGCCTCACCCTTTAAACCAAAGGTTCATCTGCTATGGCCTTGCAAGCATAGACCCATTAAGGCCCCAAGAAACCAAATCTCAGCAGTAACTCATCCCATCTAGAAGCTGCCACATCCCCTCTTCCTTGCCAGCAGATAGTTGCAACCCTCAAGCCAGATTTATGGGGACACCCTCCAGTTAATGTAAAGGTGGGACACCATGTCAAACCCAAATAATCTCTGCTCCTCATAGATTCTGGTGCTGCAGTCAACACCCTGAACCCCAGATTAGCCACATTAGGAAGCAAGACACAGGACAGCATCAAGCTAGTAGGCTTTGGCAAGGGCAAACATCAAGCTGCCATTTGGCGAGACATACCCATTCAATTAATCCCCACTTTAGACAGCATTAAGGCATGTGAGAATCAGGGAGAGGATGATGGAATTCTGGGAATAGAATTTTTAAAGAGGAACCAACTGACCCTTGACTTGGCCAAATGTCTCCTGTGGCAATTAGAAGAAGGCACCCTGGTAATATCAGCCATCCATAGATGTGCTGTCTTGAAAGCCCCGGCACCCCTACACCTAATTCAGAATTACCCTTGGACAATAGATTTCCCCGAAGTATGGATCAGAGACAAGATGGAGTGTGGGAAGGTTAAAGGAGCTTGTGTGCTCATATAACGAAAAGAGCCCCCTCCCCAAAAGCAATACCACTAAAACCATAGAAGGTCTATTGAAATATAATGTCATCCTACTAATGAAATTGATCTTCAGTTCCCCACTTTGGCCCGTAATAAAAGCTGATGGCATGACGTGGAGATGACTGTGGATTTTAGAGCCCTCAATGTGGTCACACAAACACCCCCCCCCAGTAGCCCCTGTAGTAGCCAAGTACAATGAAATCCTAGCTGCCATCACAGCTGGAGCCAAATTTTATACTGTGATAGACCTAGCAAATGCAGTCCACTAAATCCCACTCCATGAGAGTTATTACAAATTCGCTTTTGAGTTCCATGGAAACCAGATATGCTTCAAGAGACTCCCAGGGTTTTCACTCCAGTCCCAGTATTTGCTACTCCCACATGGTCAAGATGTGGACCAATCTGTGACCCACATTGTGCCTTCACATTTTGTCTTATGTGGACAACATTTTAATCCACTCAGACTCCCAAGAAAAGACTACAGACATCACCCGAGAATTGTTAGGACTCATTCAGGACACCAGATTCAAGGCTAATAGAAAAAAGGCTCAGTTAGTTCAGACCCAAGTCAAATATTTATGATTAAATCTTCAGACCAAATACATGACCCCTGATTTGCAGAGAGTAGAGACCTTAAGAAAGCTCCCTGCCCCTACTGATGTAGCATCCCTGAGAGTGCTCCTAGGAACTTCTTCAGAGAATTCATAGAGACTTTTTCAAGTAAAGCCAAACCCCCTGTATTCCTTGTTAAGAAAGGAGCAGTGTGGAAATGGGGTCCTGAACAGCAGGAAGCATTTGCCACTCTAAAATCGGATCTAGCCAAAGCCCCGCTTTAGTTTACACAGATGTTACCCAGCCATTTTGCATCCAGTTGGCCATAGCAGACAGTCACATAGGAGCAGTCCTCATGCAGCTTAGAAAATATGTACACAGAGTGGTAGCCTATGCATCCAGAAACCTCTCACCCACGGAAGTAAGGTTCAGCTCATGAGAGCAGAATTGTGTAGCTTTGTTATGAGCCCTAACCTGCTGGGAATTCATTATAGGGGGAGTCAAAGTTATCATCCAAACCCCACACACCCCACTCAAGTTCATACTGTCCAGTAAAATCCAAGACAGGCAAGTCCACAGTTCAAGAATAGCCAAGTGGATGCTAGAGCTAGTGAAACGAGGCATAAACTACAGCAGACATGCTAGAAAACCAGTTGCCCCTTATGTGCTATTAGTTTCTGGAGCTGCTCATGAATGCCCTCTTTCCATCCCTTTACAAAGCAATTGGCCAGTAAAGGCAGAGAAGGCACTAGCATAAGCCATGCAAGCAGGATTCATGTGCTGGTTCTGCAATGGCTCATCTGCGTGCCCTGAAGGAACCCGCCTAATAGGATTTGAAATGATTAGAGTGATCGACAGTCACATATTGCAAGGAGAAGTTCAGCCTCACACTAGCCAAGCTGCCAGGTTAGAAGCCCTCTGTGCTGTTTTAGAATTTGAGGATCCAAATAGCCCATTGGCCATATACTCACAGTGGACTATGAATGCTGCCATAGATTGACTCCCTATTTGGATGTCCAGAGACTGGAAAACTAATGATGGCAAACCAGTCTCCCACTCAAACAAATGGCAGGGAGCTGCCCAGTTAATTATATGGAGAACAGCCCCCACCTAGTGTCTTACATTAAAGGCCACCAGAAAAGCACCGGAGTGGAAGCCCAATGGAACAATGAAGCAGATGTCCTAGCTAGAGTAGCAGTGACATCCCTGATGGCTCCCATTAATTTAAAGCCCAAGAAGTACACATTACCAGAAACACTAGATTTGGCCCAACTCCAGCAGGAAGATAGTGAAATAAGGGCACTAGCAGCCACAGGGAAAGACCCCACAGGAAGATACAGCATAGCTCAGAAGGAAGGTGCATGTTGGGAGGTAGATGGAGACAGAACTCATCATTGGATTATCCCCACGGAGGTCCACAGAGACCTTATTAAATTTGTGCACAATGTAGGACACCAAGGAAAGCAGGTCGCAGTAGAAAGAGTCAAGGAGACAGGATGGTGGCCCCATATGAAGGAAGAAATAGAGCAATGGGTCGATAACTGTCTTGTGTGCACCATGGTAAATGTGGATTCCAGTGGCCCTAAGGCACCAATCCACCACCAGCACGTTGAAGGCCCCTGGTCTCGATTGCAGATTGACTGCATTGGCTCCCTACCAACCACTCCCCAACACAATAAATACTGTTTGACCATGATAAATCCCTTCAGCAAGTGGTTGAGGCTCTCCCCACTTGCAACAGCACTGCAGCCACCACATACTGTTTGATCATGTTTTTAGCCACTGGGGACTGCCCCAATCATTCATGATTGACCACAACTCAGGCAGTTATTTCACTGGAAAAGTCATGAAAGCCTTATGTACAGCCCTAGGTATTAGCAGTTTCACATCACGGCCCATCCGCAGAGTTCAGGTCATATAGAGAGAACCAAAAGAACTTCAAAGGAGGCTCTGAGAAAGGTAGTCAAGGCTTCTGGAAAAGATTGGGATGCAAAACTTCCCATAATCCTCATGGCCTTTAGAGAGACAGTAGCTTCCCACAGCTTCATGCCACACCAAATAATGACTGGATGCAAAATGATAATGCCAGAAGCATTTTGACTAAACATCACCCCTCCTCTCAGGTTTAGAACTCATGGTCTTGAATCATAAGTGAATGAAAACTCTCCTACAGAGCATCCAGCAGACACACAGGCTGGTAACAGAGAAATTAGGACAGAATATGCAAGCTATGGACAGATGGTTAGGAATGGGTACGTAACCTTCAGCAATGGGACCCAGGACAGCTGGTTATGTATAGGAATTTTTTTAAGCAGAAGCATAACTTAGCAGCCAAATGGCTAGGACCTGTAGAGATCACAGAAAGAGTGTCCTCCACAGTCTACCAAGTCTGCATCCCTCACCGCCATGGAAGTAGGCTCAAATCCTTCCTCTCCTCACAGTTAAAAGAATGGAAGGGAGATCCAACCCTGGTAAAGCCGGTCCTCTCAGAGCCTGCTCCAGTGCCCCCTATAGATCTGTCTGAGGCATTTGTGAGTCTCTTCCCCAAGTAAGCCAGCTTCAGTAAGATACCTCTTTCCCTACAGGGATGAGAGATGGTACAGATGGGCCCTTGGGATATTGCTATGGATGACACCTGAGACCCTTACTGATATTTACCAAGTTCATTTCACTAACAGCTGACAAGATAATATAGAGGCCACATGTCACTGGGTCGCCCCATACCAGGAATGATAACAGTACTAGCTGCCATGAGCACAGCATGGATGTGGTATGATAAGGGACTCCCCATTCTGCTTAAACCCAGAATATATGTGACCAAGGAACACCATAGCTTCAAGAGTAATAATGTTTGGTCCCCAAGAACTCACGTGGGTAGAGGCAAATGCAGGCAGCATGCCCCTCTGTGCTGAAATCTGGACTAGACATTGCTTTGAAACCCCTCTCAGCAGGATCCTTCTACACCACCCTCACCCTAGACCAGGGGTAGGCAACCTTTCCCCTTTAAGGGCCGAGGGACTTCAGCTCCCAGAAGCCTCAGCCATGTTGGCCAATAGTCCCATGTTGGCCAATAGCTCCTGGGATTCTGGGAGCTGAAGTCCCTCGGCCCTTAAAGGGGAAAGGTTGCCTACCCCCGGCCTAGACTCATTGTGCTGTCCCACTTGGGCTTGTATATTTTGAGCTCTTTTATTTTATTTGCTCTTCTATATTTTGAGCTAATTATAAATTCCCCTAATTAGATCCTTCCTAACCCACTCCACATATATATCTGGTCCCTATATAATCAATAATTCCAGATCTGATATTCATATTGTGTTTTCCCAGTCCTTTGTAATGTAGAGAAGATGCACGAAGTAAGAATTAATAAATAAGCAGATGAAGTTCATTTTGAACTGAAGGGTATACAATTAGAGCAAATGCATAAAAGTTGCCTATGAAACCAAAATGATCAGCACATGTTTTGCTTGGCTTGGATTGCCTATAAAGTTATGTTCTTTCATTAGTTCCAGGCCCTAGGGGAGCAATGTTGTTCATTCTTTCTTCATGTTTATCCTCAGTAGGACATGCGAGATATACAGGAGAAAACTAGATTCTAAATGAGGCAATCCTTATTTAAAGGGTAATTTATTTCTCAACTGAAGGTAAAAAGGTAGGAGTAACTTTTGACATTGCAGTGCTGAAGTGGAATTGCATTAGCATTACATTAATTCTGTATTTGTAATAGCTGCCAGTAATGCATTGAAGTTCTGTTAAAAATAGTTATTCTAATTCGTAGTCTTTGAACAAAATGTGTTGTTATTTCAGATAGTTTTGCCCTCAGCTTATTACCTGTGATTATTACATCAAGATCTTGTACATCAGAGGTATTTTATTTTTATTTAAAAAAAAAACAACAACAATTTTAATGACATTTCTTTAAAAGAAATTTCTTTCTCCAGAAAAGTTTATTAGTACATTTGTCTTACTTGTTATTTTCTATAGTTCTGTGCATTAAATATGATTAATATGCACTTTAAAGTATCTTTTTTTAGCCTTTTGCATTTCTATGTCCTCAGGGAAGTTTTGATTTCAAAAAGATATCGATATAAGATGCAGCTCCTTTAAACCTAGCATCAGTCAAAGAGTTCTTGTTAGTGTCATACATTCTTTGATATATGGAAGAGGAATAGTGTCTTTCAAGTGATCTTTGAGATGTTGATTGGGAAAGCATTGCACAATCATGGGGGTTGTTTCTAAGTCACTTCAATCTAAATCTAGTTATTTTTAAATTTAAAAAAATGTTTACATGTAACCAGTTTGAGCAAAATATGATGGTATATTCATTCAAAATACATATTCAAGCATGTGTTCTGTTAAAAGCAATCCATTACAGATGCAATCTTCACATTTGGACAGAACTGGCAATGTACCTTGGACATAAAGTTTACTCTTCAAATTCCAGAATGAACAAATGATAAGCACAATTAAACCTGCGTACACACATGAACCTCCATAGCTGAATCCAAGCCTAATTTAATAAATTGCTTTGTGCTGTTCTCCCTTATTAGCAAAGAGTTGGCAGTGTCCATAGGATCCTAACCACTGGAAGGAGGAAAGTAGATCATAGCCACAAGATACTGCTCATGGAATATAAGTAAAGTTACTTCTGGAATTTTAATTAAATCAAACTTTTAGAATTCTTCACCAGATATCTGTGAAATTCTAATATAATCTAAAACTGTTTCAATATGCCCTAGCAAAAGTAATCAGTGGTGTTTCATGCATCCTGAGAGGAATTAGGCATATGGATAGCACAAAAGAAGTAGGCCATATTCAAGAAGAAGCTAGCCATTGCATGCAGCATGTTTATTCTCAGGAGACCATGGAGGGATGCTTCCAAGCCACATCCATGAAAACAAAACAAAACAAAACAAAACAAAACAAAACAAAACAAAACAAAACAAAACAAATCTACAAATGCCCTCTATTGCATCTGTGAACATTTAGGCCTAAAAGAAGCTTTTTGTTTCCTCCTCCTCCTCCACCTCCTCCTCAGCCTAAAATTGCTCAGACATGCAAAATATGGCAAAAAATGCCTCCATGCCCCCAGAGACTATATGGGGCATTTCAGAGATCAAAAAGTTTTAAACATTCTAAAATCTTTTTGAATTCTGGAATCCTGAGAACCACAAAAATGACCCAGAGGCCACACTTTCCCCAGAAATATATTTGAATAATATTATGTATTATTATGTATTATTCAAATACATACAGGATTGAAGTATCTAGGAGGTCTTGTTCCTCCTATTCCGACATCATCCTGAAAACCTGAAAAAAGGGAAGAACCCAGGATGAGATTAGATTTTTTTAAGTGTTACCTGTATTATACTAAACAGGCAGCAGGTGGAATTTGCAGGTGGAAATCCATACATCTCCAAACTTGTAATCCATTTGATAAAAGCAAAGCATTCAACAAGATGAACACACTTGCTCCTTATCTTGCTTGCCATCAATCCAATTGAGAAGCCCCCAGTGGCCATGTCTCACATTGAAATAGGGCTACCTGGCCATGTAGGTTCAGCAGGCACCCTGTTTCCATGTCACATAAAGTGACTGGGGTGCTTATCAGTTGGAGTGATAGCTGTCAAAGTAAGGAGTGCATGCCAGTCATGGGTTGGTGTGGGGACAGGTGTGTGAACACCCACCCACCCCTCTGCAGACCCAAGGACCAATCCAGATGAGCACCAGGGCCAGGACATAAGATAGTGTGTCAATGACTAGATGCCAGAGTAAACAGAGTTTAAGATCAAGATGTTAATTTGGAAACCAGGCATACACTCATGAGATTATGCCCATGAATAGGCAAATAATGTCTTATCCTACAAAGACCATTGTCTTAGAGGCTCACTCTTAGTACTACAAGCCCTGATCTGCCAGAGATAGTGCAAATTGAGTCCATTTTAACTGTCCTGATTCAGTGCTAGGGAATCATGGAAACTGTAGTTTATTGTGGCACCAGAGCTCTCTGACAGAGAAGGCTCAATGTCTCAGAAAAAAATACAGTTTCCATGATTCCCTAGCACTAAGCCAGGGCAGTTAAAGTGGACTCAATTTGCACTATGTCTAGCAGTCTGCAAATGCCCTTAGTGGTATAGAAAAACAGTCAGAGGCTAGCATTTTAATTTTACATGATACCACAGTTTCAGCACAATTGACAGACCAGTGTGTTTGGTAAAAGCCAGAGTTACTCTTGTAGCTTCTGGCCTTTCACTTTTATTGACTTGGCTACCTAGCTGCCAAGTTTTAAATGACAATGAGATGAGGTAGAGACTAAAGGGCAGCAAAGTTAGTAGCTTTGCTACCGAGATCTAAAACATCTCTGTTCCTTCCTGAAAAAGCTTTTTGACAGAACACTGCTCTTTCATTGTCAAGAAAAGCACCTCAGAGTTATAGACATCAGAGAGTACCTAAAAGATGTACCTGTTCTCTTTTGAAAAAAATCAGTTTTTCTTTTATTCTGAGTCACAAGATAGAAATTGGAAAAAAAAAGATTTTTGATATCAATGCACATCTTGACTAGGAATGGAGGATAAATTTATTCAGTTCACATTTTTAAAACAAATTAACTTGAATTATACTTAAAACCACATTTCTTCAACCACATCCTTATGATGCTTAGGTCCAAAACACATTGCAGAAAAACCCAGTTTGAGACTGCTTTAACAGAGATAGGAAATTCTGGGAACTGTAGTTTTGTGAGACATTTAGCCTTCAGTGTCATAGAGCTCTGGTGCCACAATAAACTACATTTCTCAGGATTCCCTAGCACTGAGCAAGAGCAATTAAAGTGATTTTAAACTGGATTATTTTTGTAGTGTGTTTTGTACCTTCATTATTAGTGGGCAGTGACAGGTTTCAAATTTCCACAAACCACTGTGTGTTTCTGTGTTCTTGTTCACATGCATCCCTCAGCTGATTTTAGATCTGGTCCTCAGGGTCTCAAGGTTTTTGCATTCTTACAATACATAAATTGAAACCCAGCTGTATTTCATTTGTCCTTTTCCAAATTTTACGATGCAATTCTGCAATACAAAGAAATTTTACAACGCCTATATTTATGGGGGAAACTGTGTTTATTAGTCAAAATGTCATTATATTCAGGAAAATGCTTGATAAATTTGTTACTAGGTAACATTGTGTACAAAATTCCAAAGAGTGCACATAAGAATATGTACACATTTTTGTGGAGATTCCTAAAAGAAAAATAAACTGAAGTGCAGAGGGAAAATAAATAAATAAAACCCTAAAATGAACAAGGATGGGGCATTTTAGAATTTCAGAATAATGTTTTTCTGTAGACACCACAAAGAACAAGCCCAATGTAGACATTCTACAGTATTGCCACTGGACTCTAAACAATGTGCCGAGATCTCAGCTACTTGCTTCATTTTATTTCTGTAAATGTAATAAGATAACATGGTTGTGAAAAAAAAAATGTCCAACTAAATTGCCTTCCTTTTGCTGCTGCAGTACCGACTATATGATGCAGGAGAAAAAGGATGGCAGTGGACTTGCATTAGCCTTTAACTAGTTTTATTATAAATCTAGCTATTGTTTGGAAATAAAAATGTGAATCAGTTCATACATAGCATACACTATTCTACACAGAATGTTCTGCACATAAAACTAAGGAAAGCAGACTGCTCTGATTAGGAGACTTATGAAGTGTTTGTAATAATGCCACCAGTGACAGCCATTTAAATAGATTCCCTCTGGCATTGCCCGAGCAGTGTCTCTGCTCTGCTGCCTTGCACATGTACTGCAACAACTGCAGATAGATGTTAGTTGGCAATGTTAGTGTTTCCTTGCAGCTTCCACCATCCCCCAGGCTAAAAAGTGATGGCAGTTGCATGGAGAGTGAATTTATTGATGAGCTTCAGAGCTTAACAGAACACCCCATGCTGCCAAGCTGGCTCTGTTCTTTCTCCTCTTGCCTTTCCTGTATATGTTGGAAGGAAGGCAAGACACAACAAATTGATTTGGACAACAGCCACAGTTTTATGTAAACCTGCAGTAAGGAACCCAATTAACCCAACTGAGCTTTTATCATCTTATCCACCAAGCACAAAAATTTCCCAGGCATCAAACTGTGTGATGGTGGACCCTGGGGTTTCTTCCCCTAAGAAGATAACAAATAGCAGTTGAGGTTCCTGAAATAAAGAAAAAACTCATTATTTTTAATCTTCTGTAGTACAGTCACAGTGTTCATTGGGGGAGCAGAAGAAACACTGGTGAGTATAGTGAGGTGCAGGACAGATCACCATAAAGGGGTTTCTGGAGAAAGGAAACTTTTGACAGCTATGGATGACCAAAATAATTTTTATTTATGTATTTTAACTAGGATCTGTGATTAGTGACGTTCATATGATGTAAATTAATTTAAAATACAGTATTTTTCCCCAAACAAAACTTGCATAAAATAAATAAGAATCTTTAGTGGAGGTACTGCAAGTGTCTTTTTCTGTCTATCAGAATCATGAGAAATGTTAATAAAGTTTGCATAATCCAATATGACTCCTTGCTAACTTGCAGAGAAATGGTTCACTTAAAATTACTTCAAAGATGTTACTTTTAAAAGACAGGGTTACCAAGATTGCTTTCTGTGTCAGTGAGGCTTTGCCCCAAGATGTAAAACATCCCAGGTGCATGCAGTGTGCAATGTGAAAAAGGGAGAAAAGCTGGCTCAGAGGAAGCTGGTGAAACTTCAGCAGAAAGTTGTGTGGTAACAGTTCAAAATTGCATAGTCACTGTGGACATTTGACAGGAAAATGATGAAACACTGGCAAGGGGCTGGGTCAGAATCTAGTTAGACTTTGTGTATAAGGGAGAATGTTCCAATGCATTGTGGTTAGGTGAATGTTGGATGGTGGTGGAACATTATGTCAGATAGTGTAAATATTGTTGTATCATGCTTGTAAATATTTGTCGCAACTAAAATTAAAAGCCTGTTCAGAAGAGCCTCAGCAGTAAAACTCTGTTTGGGTGAAGGAGTTTTTGCATACAGTTACTTTCAGAATTTCCAGTGGTGTTTGTTACCTGCCTGTCTTTTGCATATGAATTCAGTCTTCCATCTGCACTAACATTCTGAAGGTGAAGTGATGAATATTTGTATAATGTCACTACATGTGTCATACACTGAGAATGTGTTTTCAAACATGGCTATAGACAAACCAAACATGCAACAAACAACTTCTGCATTACGGAAGGAATGTGAGCAGTTCACATCTACTAAGACACTTAGGATCTCTAGGGGAATTTTATTTAGCTAAATTGGCTGAGCTACAAACAGCCTTTTTGGGATTGTTCTCACTTGTATAGCAAGAGAAGTGGATAGGGAATCACAGAAGCAGAATTCTTTCTATTAACTGTATTTTATTAAAGGGGGAAGCACACAACTAGACAATCATACACACACATGCATGCACAGGAGGCTAAGGAATATAGGAGAGAAGATTGGGATAGACAACAGGCTCCACTAATGGTGATACTCACCATCAACATGTTGACTTTGAATGGTTCTAATTAGATGGTGTAGCGTTGGACTCAGCTGCATGGGAAGCACTGCAGGGAACGGCCGCAAGTCAGAACTAGCCAGAATTCAAAGTGACACAGGGTCACCTTGCATTCTATCTAATCTGAGGAAACAAAAGAAATTTTAGGTCCTTATATAGGTCAAAACTAGCCTGATGCAAATATACATCAAAGGGCCAAATCTGCATGGGAAAAGATCACCAAGATAGGGTTTCAAAGATGGGGAACAGTGTCGTAAATTAGCCCTAAAACACCCTAGCGATAAATCACTTATCCTTCCTGCCTTTTGAGGTGTGAATCTTCCTTATCAGCAGCTCCCAAACTATCTGTTTTTCTCTTCCCTCATAGGCAGTCTATCGCTCTTGGGCTCACGGCTATCTTGGCTGCGTGACCTAGTAAAATAAGCCTCATGGTTCAGAGTCCATTCAGGACCATGGAAGGGTGACACACACATCAAAATTGGAATGTTTCCAGTGCTCATAACACAGGTGTCTCACCACCATGAGTTCTCTAAAGACAACTCCTCTCAGAACCAAAGTATTTATTTTGTGCTACCCTTGGCCATGTCAGGAAAGTTTTTAAGAAGTTTCCTGTTAAAATTAAATTGATTGCTATAAACAAAACTCTGAACAAATAATTGCTTGAGAATATGTCACTTAAGATCCATTAATTTTTCAGAACCACAGGTCTGAACATGTCTTTTATAAGTACATACACTCAGTTCTGGAACAGTCAGCTAACACTTGCTTCTCATTGGCTGCACCAGCAAACACTCTTCTTTGGTAATCTATAGATTTACATAAAAAAGGTAAGAAAAATAATTATTTAATGTACTGAGAAACTAATGCAGTTATGGCTTTGTAGAAAGACACCTCCCGACGAGTCGGGAGGGGTTTCTTGTTGTGCTGGCCATATAAGGACATGAGAAGCCTGATTGGTCAAAGTGCGTGGGGGAATGAGAACACCGGCATGCTTTGTCCAATTAGGTATTTGGTTGTTACTCTAAAGTTGTGTTGCTCTTCATCTCTCGAGACTTGGGACAAGAGTTTGTTCTTTATAGCTCTGCACTACCACGTGGAGGCAGCCATTTTTGAGCTTGAACTGAGTGACCCATCCCACCCACCTTTAATTAAGATGCTATAAATTGGTTGCTCTCAGGCTTAGGCTGGTTGCCTTCGGGGGCTGGGAGGGATTTTTCCCCCAGGATCCTTCCCTGAGTTTTTCACCCTCCCTGAGATTAATAATTAAATTGATGTTTGGAATGGGTCATGATGTAATAACTGATGTTGTTCTTGTTATTGCTTTGTCACAACTTAAGGGTAGGGTCTATAATTTAAAATTGCTTGTTTTGTACTTGTACTTGTTTTGTAATGACCCCCACCCCACAGGAAAATTAATCTGGCTAATTAAATTAATTGGAGTAAAATTGGCATAAGGCAAATTAAAGGATATGATGAAGGCAGTTAAATGCATGACATCATTAATTGAAAGATGTCATAAGTTGTAATATGATGTCATTTCTGGAGGGGAGGGGTTTGTAAATTTATTGATATTATTGTTTGCTTATTTTGTCATGTCCAGTGAAGGACCACCCATTTTGGGGTTTACACCTTCACTTACACACATGACAAATGCTTATTGCCTTGTAAATAGACCCTGTACAGCTAAATAAAAATTGTGGCCTGTTTAAACCCAAAAAGAGGCAGCTCGTGTCCTTTGTGCCAGTCCAAATGGCATAGTCTTTGAATTCCTAAATGCTGAGATTTTAAAGCTAATGAAATATTAGGAATTTCAGAGCAGAGAAAACATCAGAAGAAAAACGAGTACAAATGAGGGAATATATAAAAAAGTTACAAATACCAGGACTTGGTGAGGAAAGTAAAAAGGAATTAATTTTGCCAATCTCAATTGCAGAAATAGATCAAACAATTATGGAGATGAAAGATCATAAAGCCCCAGGTCCAGATGGCCTGACGGTTAAATATTACAAGACATTAAAAAATGAATTAAATAACATATTATGTAAAACTATGCATAGCATTGACTATGGAAATTATCCTGAAACATGGTGACACTCCATAACTACTTTAATCCCAAAAGAAGGCAAAGATCTGGAATTTATAAACAACTACCGCCCCATTGTGTTTTTATGTACCGATTATAAAATATATGCATCTATTATAGCTAAAAGATTCAAAAAAGTTTTAAAAAAATGAATACATGAAGATCAGGCAGGGTTTTTACCCAAATGTAATATAAAAGATAATGTAAGAACAGTAATCAATATGTTAGAGAAATATGAACATCAGAAATCATCTAAATTGGGAATGGTCTTCTTAGATTTTGAGAAGGCCTTCGATAATGTAAACTGGGATTTCTTAGAAATAACTTTGGAAGAACGCGGTATACAAGGGTGCTACATAAATTGGATAAGAAATATTTACTCAGAACAAAAAAAAAAACAAATGTTAGTAAATGGGGGAAAAACACCAACAATTAATATAAATAAAGGAACGAGACAGGGCTGCCCCTTATCTCTTCTTCTTTTTATAATGGTTATGGAAATTATGTGCACAAGAATAAGAGCTGACACCACAAATCAATTTCCATCAATATCTAATTGTAAATACTGTTTAAAAGTGTTTGCAGATGACATAGTTATATTTTTGGAAAACCCAATAGAGAACATGCAACCTTTAGAAAGAATATTAGATCAGTTTACTAATCTAGCTGGTTTTAAGATCAACAAAATGAAAAGTGGTATCTTGGTTAAAAACTTAACTAAAAAAGAGGAGGAGGAATTGAAAATTAAAACAGAATATCCTCTTACAGATAAAATAAAATACCTTGGGATTGTAATATCCAAAAATAACAAAGAATTATATAAAAACAATTATATAACTCTATGGAATAACATCAAAATTGACTTGATGACTTGGGATAAGCAGCAACTCTCTCTGTTAGGGAGAATAGCTGTAATCCATATGAATGTTTTACCCCGGATGCTCTACCTTTTTCAAACAATTCCTATTCTAATGTCTAAATATCCATTTAAAATATGGAAGCAAACTATTAAAAATATTATATGGCAGGGGGAAAAGCCCAGGATTAAATTATCTGCATTTTATGATAGAAAAGAGAAAGGTGGAAGGGGCTTACCCAACCTAGAGATATATTATGATGTTTGTGCATTCTCATGGATACGAGATTGGATTATGCTTAAAAATTCAAAATTATTAGATTTGGAAGGAATTGGAATGAAAACAGGATGGCATACCATAATAGGTTACAAAAATGGAAACTATGTAAAGGACTTTATAAATCATACTATAAGGAACGCTCTCTTCAATGTATGGAGAAAATATAAAAGAAAATTCTGGACAAGAATACCACTATGGGTGTCTGCTAGAGAAGCCTTTCACAAAAATGAAGGACACACCACCTATAAATGGTTAACTTATGAGCAAGTACTGTTTAAGAATCATGAAGGACTAAAACTTAAGACAAGAGAAGAACTTAGAAATGAGAAATTAGATATCAACTGGTTTCACTATTACCAATTAAAAGAGGACTTTAATAAAGATAAAGAAAAACAAGGATTGGATTTAGATTCCAATAATCTTGATCAACTTATGAGAAGTAATGAAAAACACTGGATAGGGAAAGTGTATAAGATATTTCTTGATCATGAAATGTATGAAGAAACAGTCAAAACAAATATGATAAAATGGATGCAAAACATAGGGAAAGTTATACCATTGCAAGACTGGGAAATCACGTGGAATGAAACACAAAAATTCACCAAATGTAATGCTCTAAAGGAAAAGTTTTATAAATTTTTTTACAGATGGTATTAGATACCTAATTAAGCAAAATGTTCAAAAAAGTGGTGATTCCTGTTGGAAGTGTAAAATTGAGAAAGGGACTATTTTCCACATGTGGTGGCACTGTAAAATGGTAAAAAACTTTTGCAAAAAAATACATGCTCTGATGGAAAGCACTCTACAGAAGCACATACCCTTTGAACCATAATTATTTTTATTAAACATGTTATCTATTATTAAAGACAAATTAACTCAAGAAGAAAAAAGCATAATTTTATACATGATAACTGCAGCAAGAATAATGCATGCGCGACATTGGAAAGCAGATAATCAACCACAAATACTTGAGTGGTAAAATAAACTAAGTGAACTGGCTGTTATGGATAAATTATCAATTTATACAAGCGAGAAATCTATAGAACAATATGAAAAAAAATGGGGAAAGTTAGAAAAAATCTTAAAAAGAATTAAGTCAACCAATTAATCTTTACAAGAAGTTAGAAAAACTTTATAAATTTATTATTTGAATAGGGTTAACAGAAATATGTTTAAGATATATATATATATATATATATATATATATATATATATATATATATATATATATATATATATATATATATATATATATATATATATATTGTGTTTGTTAATAATAAGAATAAAATTTATTTACTTATAGACACTGATAAACATACAAGAACACATTCTAAATTAGCCAGAAGCTAGAACCAAAATTGAGAGAAGAATTGTCTAAGATGGAAAAGTTAATTATGGCTATAATGCTTTATAAATTTGTGTGTTTTCTGCTATGAAAATGTGATGTTTTATATATATATAATATATATGTGTGTGTGTGTGTATTTTTTTAAACTAATGAATAAAAATAAAAAAAAAATATTAGGAATTTCAAGACTGATGAAACAAGTCATTTAGACAAGCAGAAATAGTCTTTACAGAGGCATACTCCTACTTGCCTTCCTTTCACTACTCCCTTAACCTATAAGTAGTCTGTAGTGAGTCATGAAAATGAGTTTCAATTCATGCAAAGTTCAGCAATTGCGTGAGGCCAGGAAACAAAAGGTCTACTTCTACAATCCTTTTCAACACTCATGGGCTGTCACTCTTAGGAAAAAGGCAAAACATTCTATCTTGTTTTTTTTTTGTGGGGGGGGTGAGGGGAATGTGTTTTTATGAGGCAGTGTGGGTGTGTGGCAGGGAGTGACACAGAAACCTAGACAGGTCAGTTGCAGCTCCTGGAGGTCTTGGGGACAGACAATTCACCCTTGTTTTATTTGGAAAGGAAAATGAATTTGGAGGAATTATTTGGAGGAGTCAAGACCACACTTTGCCTACCTGCTGCTTCAGAGTCAAGGTACAAATCCTGCACTGAGTGAAGATGTGTTCAGTTTCCTTGATGAAAGAAAAAAAAAATACTATTTTAGGCTTATGCTCTCTACTAATCTTCAGGCAAGATATACAGTTGATACTATACTACTAGCAGAAAACATCACAGACCTTGAGCAACTACTAAGGAAGGTCAAGAAAGAAAGTGCAAAGGCAGGCTTACGGTTGAACATAAAAAAAAAATGACTACAGAGAATCTACACAAATTCAACCTAGACAATGAGGAAACAGAAATAGTAAAAAAAAAAAAGTTCTCATATCTAGGATAAAATATTGATCAGAATGGTGACTGCAGACAAGAAATCAGAAGAATATTAAGAATGGTGAGAGCAGCTATGAAAGAACTAGAGAAGATTCTGAAGAACAAAGATATACAATAGAGCATGATAGTTAGAATCATATAGGCCATAATATTCCCTATTACCATGTATGAATGAGAGAACTGAACAATTAAAAAAGTGGATAGGAAGAAAATCCATCAACTTGAGGTATGTTGCTCAAGAAGAGTGCTAAGGTTTCAGTGAACAGCCAAAAAGACAAACAAATGTGTTCTATAACAGATCAAGTTGGAAATCTCCCTGGAAACCAAGATGACTACACTGAAGCTGTTGTACTTTGGTCACATCATGAGAGGGCATGACTCATTGGAAAAAAAAAACCAAGATAGGGGAAAAGTGAAGGGAAGTACAAAAGAGGAAGGTCACATGTTAAATGGATGGATTCTATAAAGGAGGCCATGGGTATGAGATTACAGAGCAGTGGAGACCTTTTACCTCATTGTCGCCAGGATCAGTGACAATTCAACATCTACAAGTAGAAGATCCAATGCTAAAAACTAGGGTTCCTTTCAGTCTCACAATCTTAAAATAATAATAATAATAATAATAATAATAATAATAATAATAATAATACTTTCTATTTGATATCCCGCCTCTCTGAGGTCAATCAGGGTGGCTTACATAATAAAATCATAATACAACATTTAAGAACTATTACCCCCCTCCCACCCCTTAAAAAGTTATTAAATCCAAACAGTTTAAAAAGCAACATATAAAAAGAGGATATGTACTTCTATATAAAACATCAAAAGACAATAATATAACACAGAGAAGAAGGCACTAGCATCAGAGTATAAAATCTCAATTCTCAAAAAGGCCTGGTCATAAGAGGGGAGGGAACATCTCCAGAGCATTCTGGGGCCTAA
>JAIPUX010001232.1:47969214-47984323 GCA_020142125.1 Phrynosoma platyrhinos | reverse complement strand
CTTTCGCTGTCTTTTCCGCTGCAGCGCATGCGATCGCTGCGGCGGGAGATTGCCCTGGAAGCCCCGGCCGTGCGGAGGGCCGGCAGCTTCCAGGGCGACCTCAGGAAGAGGAAGGAGCGCCGCGCGTGTGGCTGCTCCTCCTCTTCCTGGGCTCGGAGATAACCCTTTTAGTCGTCTGCTGAGGCCCATAGTCTGTTGCCATTGTGCATTTCTGGGATTATAGTAATAAATTTTGGAGGTCAGTTGCCTCTGAAGTCAAAGTAAAATATTTAAGGTACTACAAACCACCACTTCCTGACAGATTTTTACTGAAATGGAAAACACCATTTTAATAAGCAGTCATCTGTTTGAAACATCTCATATCAAGAGTTCAGACATAATGTACCAATGATATCTTATCACTTGTAACATTACATCCAATACAATATTTTGGGGATAATGAGGCCACGGTGACATTCATTTTTAAGGAAGAAATTAATGCTAGCACCAATGCGTATTTTGGGGAAAGACATAATGAGTAACCTTGTTATTAAAGAGACACATACACTGGCTTGTATTGGTTAATCTGAATTGAGTAGATCTACTGAATCAACTGTTGAACAGTGGGCCAACAAATACGTAAATTGATTTAAAGATTTACTGTAATTAGCACTAACAATAAAATGTTGGGCATGATTTTTAGGGGCCATTCAGGGACACATTATTTTGTTTTGTTTGTTAACTTAACAAAACATAAGAAAATCACAAAATGTTACTAAGGCTTTGCCATGCAATTATAGCTAGGAGTAACAAGTTACAGTTTTCCAAACTGACAACAAACTTTAACATGCTAGTCATTTTCATTAATGACTGTAAGCTCCACTCTTACCAATCAAGTACCCATAAGATCTTTAGTAAAGCACTGCTCTGAGCTATAAGCTGATTTAATCTCATGTCTCAGATAAAATCTTGATATTTTCTTGGTGGAGAAAACTCTTCTATATTGACTTACAGATACATCACTGATTTAAAATGCATGTGTATTTATTTATTTTCAATTATTTCATTTCTTTCTTTAAAAAGTGTTCATGATGGACAAAAAACATACTCTATATTATACTATAGTGTGTCTTCTATACAATAGAACAGATTTGGAAGATTATCAGATGGAGGGCTCAAGAAAGGAGCAAAGCGGATTGCTCCCACTCCATTCACACGGTATAAAGATTTTCACACCTGTTATGGCCTGCCCTGGGGCTGATGAGGAAAGGGACTCTGAGTCTGAAGCAGAGATAGACTTGGGGGTGCCTGGAGGTTCAAGTGAGTACCCTGAGCTGGGGGACTCCTCTGCAACCTCCAAGGACAAGCAGGACTCAGAGGAAGAATAGACAGATCTTACCATGTCATTCCCAGAGTCTACTGAGAATAGCCATGCCAAGGAATTCCTGAGATGCTTATCCCAACTGGAGGCCAAGAGGATGGCTAATTGACAACAGCTAAGACATGCTGAGACTCCTTAAAAGGAGTCAGTCACTTCACTTCAGTGTGGCTGACAATCTGTCCTGGAGATTAGTGCTGCTACTGTGTTTCATATCCCTCTGACAACTTGAATTGGACTCTGGTTACTAGAACCTTGAAACAGTATTTTGGACTACATCTGTGCTTATCCCTTTTGGCTTCCTGATATCTGACTAGGCTTCGCAGTCTGTAAATTTTACCTACACTCTGCTGGGACTTTTACTCTGACTTCCTGCTCTCTGATCTCTACCAGCTAAGCTAAACAGGACAACACACCCATGCTTCTCCCGTCCTTCTGCCATCCATGAAGTGTAATGGCCTTGTAATTTGGTATTAATGGGAAGCGGAGGATCGGGGCTGCAAAAGGGTGCCCTAAGAGCCGGCGCGTGGCTCTTTCTTGCCCCTTCCGGCACAGCGTGTCAGGACGTTGAGCCGGGAGGATGTCCTGACACCATGTGCCATGCGTAAGGGCATGTGGTGTCAGGATGTCATTGGGCTGGGGTTGCGGCAGCCGGCATGTGGCTGCCCCTCCCTATCTCTGCCTCCAGGCCGGCCCTTTGGGCCAGTCTGCAGAAGCCCTCAGTCAACTCATCTTTTAAAGAGTGTTTGATTTGCTTTAAACCCATTGATTACTCTTTTTGACAGTCTTCGGTATCCCTTCTCCAGCACCACATCTGAAATGTCTTCATTTTATTTCTATCAGCTTTCTTCTTTGCCCAGCTTTCACATATGTGCGTAGTGGATATTAGCACTATATGATCCTGTCCAGTTATTTCATAGCTACCCTTCCAAGTTTTAATTTTCTTCTGATTTCTTGATTGCAGTCTCCATTCTGATCAATGGCTTATCTGAGGTATGGGCAATCTTTAATTAGTTCAATTTCTTCAATGTCAACCTTAAACTTATGTAAATCATCTGTGGTCATTATTTTTGTTTTCTTTATGTTCAGCATTAAACCTGCCTTAGCACTTTCATGAAGTAATCATTTCTTTCCTTGCTATTTTCTGCTAGTAGTATAGTGTTATCTGCATATCTCAATGTGTTGATATTCCTTCCTCCAATTTTGGCACATCCTTAGGCAAAATCTAATCCTGCTTTTTGTGTAATTTTTTTTCATGCAGGTTGAAGAATATGGCCTTGCCTGAACCCCTGGACAATTGGAAATCATTCTGCTTCTCCATATTCTGTTCGAACAGCAGCCTCTTTCCTGAGAATAGGTTGCACATCAGGACAATCAAATGTTGTGGCAAAATATTTCTTTAATAATAGTTCATAGTTTTTCATGATCTAGACAAGCAAATGCTTTTCTGTAATCTGTAAAGCACATGCTGATTTTCTTTTGGATTTCTTTGGTGTGCTCCACTATCCAACAATTGTTTGCAATGTGATCCCTAGTGCCTTTTTATTTACAAAATTAATTTTGAACATCTGACATTTCTCACTCCATATATATTTGACATCTTTGCTGTAAATTTTTAAGCATGACTTTATTTACACATGAGATTAATGCAATGGTACTCTGGTTACTACATTCTTTTGTATTTCCCTTTTTTTATGGATTGGAATGTATCTTAAGCCTTTCCAATCTGTGGACCATTGTTTTGTTTTCCTTAGTTTTTGGCAGCTTTAGTTGCAACTAGAGTGGATTCTGTCTCTGTAGCTTGAAGCTTCTATTGATACACCATCTGTTCCTTGTGTTTTATTCCTTCCCAGTCCTCTGAGAGCAGCTATCACTTCACTTTCTAAAACTGGAGATTTGTCTTCTTATGGTTGGTCTACTGATTACTCTTTCATCCTTTCATTTCTCTTATATAGTTCTTCTGTGTATTGCTTCCACCATCTTTTTATTTCACTTTGGTTATATATTGTGTTCCCCTGATGATTGTAAAACATTCCCATTCTTGGTTTAAAACTCCCTTTGATTACTTTGATTGTGTAGAAGAGTTATCTTGTTCTTCCTTTTATGTTGTAGCCTGCGGTATTTATATGATATTTGGCAGGCTACATTTACTACTGTTTTTCTCTCTCTCTCTCTCTCTCTCTGCAATCATACCAGTATAAATAATTGTCTACCCAGGATAATCAATATAGGGTTTCTTTCTGAGGGTTTTTTTTTTTTAAATTTGCATCAGTGTGAGCAACTGATGTGAATAGCCTCAGGATTAAACTCTGCATGCCTTGAATACATTTCAAGTACATTTGCTCCATCAATTCCATGTTTATTTGAGTGCTGGCTGTGTGAGCAACTGAACTCACAGAGATGCACAGAGGTGCAATTCCATAGTGTTTATAATAAACCCAGAATGCGTGAATGAGGTTATTTGCACCATTCCACTAAAACAACAATATCTGAATGAGTGATTTGACAATGGAATCAATTGCCCAGAGAGATCATGGGGTCTCTTTCTCTGAACGTCTTCAAAACAAGTATGGATAGCTATCTGCTGGAGATGCTTTAGTGAAGATCCTGCATTAAGATACCTTCCAATTCTGTGATTTTATGATTTTATGGCATTGTCTACAGTTGCTAGAGTACTTCAGACTGTCCAAGAGTATTCTGAACCCCAAATTCTTTCCAACCCTTACCTTGCTCCTTTCCTCCAGCAGAGATAGGCAGCTGCTTTCCCATGTGGTTCCCGTTTGTCACCCAGTGCCACTGCTGAGGTCAGAATGAGGCATCCAGCCATGCTAGTCACACTGGGCACATTGTTCTGACCTCAGAGCAGCTCTCACCCACAGCAACTGCACCATCCCCAGTCAGCACAAAGACCACAGGTGAAAAGGCTGGAGCCTATCATCACTGAACCACACCCCCACCACCAAAATGCAGCAAAAGATGAGTTGTTTAAATGTATGTTAGGAGGAGGAAGCCCCTAATGTGGGGTGGGCACTGTGAGGACTGTCTGAACCAATCTGGGGTTTGGGCCCTGCATCGTGTAAGCAGGGCAACTTGGGGTAAATCACCCATGTAGACAAAGACTGTGGCTCTATAACCCAGTGGGGGTAAAATTAGAAGTATCATACATATATTTAGGCAGAATGACCACCTAAAGCAGTAGATTTTAGATATCATAGAGGGAAGGATCATGAAATTGGAAGTTATTTAATTGTTCATTTTCTGACAAGTATAAGGAGATGTGCTTTTATGATCTTCTGCTTCCAAAATTACTTGGCTGCTTTTTGGCTACCAAATTGCTTGTTCTGGGACAGTGGAGGATACACCAGCTCTAAACTATTTTAATGCAGACTTATTAATAGCATTTGTATCTTGTATATTGTTTTTCTTCAAACAGAAGGTAAGTTGCTTCTGAGTCCTATTCCCTTCTAAAGATACACATGCTGATAAATGTCTAATTCCTGAGTGCTCTGATAAAGTAATAAGAGCAACTGGCCATAATTTTATTTGGTTTCTGCTCTTGCTGTAGTTTTCTCATTGCTTTAGGATACATTCCTGTGCATCCTTATTCAAAAATAAAAGCCTCTCTACTCATTAAATATTACTTATGAATAGACATACCTAAGTTTGATCTTTACATTTTCAAGGCCTAGGTGTGATCTTGCCATTGTGTGTAAGTGTGAAATAATGAAAAGATATGTTATGAGAACTGAATATCTTTCCAAATATTTTAAGTGTTCATGCTTTCTGCTATGGTCTCAAATGGAACCACAGAAGCTGCCATGAATCCAAAGTAGACAGCTCAAATGTGCCAACCTTAATTTACAGATCAAAGAGTTAGTTTGAGGAGTCACAATCAAGAATCATTCACACTTTCCAGCAAGAAGAATAGGCAATTTATGGCCCAGGATGCTTTTCCTGACAAGAGCCAGAAAAGACCCATTCTCATCCTTTGACTCTATCTAGATCAAAGTGAAGTTTGGCATCTTTGAAGTAGGACAAATAACCTTTGTCTGGAAGCTATTTTCAGCCTATTTAAGGACCTCAAATTTCTTTGTTCTCTGAGCTAGCAGAGAATGCAAGGGGGATCTTAAGCCTCCCTGAATTCTTTGCTAGATTCCCTCACACTTCCCCCCCCCCACCTGAATGCTGCTCCATGAACAGCTGAGTAAGATTTCCATCAGGAAGAGGAGCACCCATGCTATGGCAATTATGTTCACAAGTGAAGCCTTTCATATTAGCTCTTATATGTACATGAGTGTTTATGTGTGTGTGTGTGTTTGCATTGCTGTGTGTTTTACTTTAATAAAATACAATTCATTTGAAGAATGTTGACTTTGCTAAATTCTCTGTCTCCCCACCCTCCATCAAAATAAGGATGTATCCTTGCTATATAGGGATGTATCCTGGAAGCGTAAAAGTGAGGTATTGTGGAATGTTTTAATCATTTAATTACTATGATTTTATTCTGTTTTAATTGTTAATGGATTTTAGTCATGTTATTTGTTTAATAATGTTTTAAGGGGGGTGGGAATTGTGTTTTTTATTGTAATTGTGTTTTATGTTGTAAACCGCCCTGATTGGGCAACCATTGGGTGGTATATAAATTATTATTATTATTATTATTATTATTATTATTATTATTATTATTAATTGAGCTAATTAAAATTCCCTTAGATCAAGGTCTCTAATGATAGATAGCTGGTATGAAATGATGAAAAGATAGCTGCAATAGAAACCATTATACAAACTACATGAAAATCACTCTTTTTTTCTTGTGCTTTCTCAATGATTCTATTTTTGATGTCCTTGCTATCACCATATTCCTTCACAACTTATTTCTCAGTAGTCTTCTGCTTGAATGGGACAAACTGAAGGCAATTAACCATTTGGATGTCTACATGGTATACTGTTCTGTTTGCATTTTCTATCGCTTGCTTCTCTATATTGTCTTTGTCCTCTAAAACAGACATATGCCATATCTATGCCTATTCAGCTTGAAAATTCTTCATTTAATCCTACTTTAGTTAACTTCCCCTTGTGTTTTCAGTGTCTCTACTGTGTTTTCATTGCCACTATCTTTTCTTCTTTAATAAGGCAGGTTTGTGCAAGTTATTTGATATACATATTTGGTACACAATTGCACAACTAAAAACATTAATGTTTTTATAAAGGCTTAAATCCAAATGTTGGCTAACATATTTGTTTCAATGGCTCTACTCTAGGTGGGTGCAGCAATTATCATGCAGGCTTATGTATAAATTAAAGTTGTGCATGGTGACCTCAATTAGATCAGTGATCTAATTCTGGTCCAATTGCTCTTGATTTATCTGGATCCAGTCTATCTGTTCCAGGAGATAAATCTGAACTGAGATTTAAAGATCCTGATTGGAATAGGAAATAAAAATGATTATACCATTATCCCCCCAACCCCCCCCCATACATCTGGATAAAATTAGTGATACAGTAAGTTGTAAAGAAGGGGTCAAAGAGATAGCTTCAGGGATTTTTGTACTATTTATCTGTAACTTATAGTGTTCTTTTTTTAAAAAAAAAACATTGACTACACAGTCTTGGCAATTCATACTACTTTTAACAAATGATTGGGAAATTGAGACAAGAAAGAAATTGAGACAAGGAAACAATCAGAGAGATCACAATAAACAACTGCCTCAACACTTCCCACCAGACTTTCAACAACCTCCTACTATTGGCTAAATATATCAAATGAATAAACAGATTCAGATGATCAATGGCTATGTAACCAAGTGTTTCTGGTATAGGGGAATATCTGTATTTCTGTTGATTTCTGTTGTATTTCTGGCTGTCTGAAATGGTATACTTCCAGAATGATGCACAAAAAGCTAACTCTTTTCTTTCCTTTAGGTTTGCATGTGAAAAAGATACATTTAATGAGCCAATGGAACCCAGGATACATTCTTGTGTCACCCTGTAATTGTAAAAACATTACCTTGCTTTAGCAGCATCATAGTATATTAATGATTCAGCAGCATGCATGCATCAAAATGTCACCATCCTGTAATTTCCAGTTTCAACAGAGAAGCCTGCTTTTACTGCAAAAGCTTCTAATGGTTCATAATGTAAGAAAAGAGCTGCCAGTGAATGCAGACAGAATCAGATGTAGACAAGTCAAGCTTTTCAAAATGTTTCAAGGTTAAATTAATGGCAAATAATTCTGATTCTTTTTGTTAACTGATAACAGTTTTATTGGTAACTAATTATTTTAGAAAAAAGCATTTCAAATACATATGGTATAAAAGGTGAAGGAAAAAGAAACATTCCACAATATTAGCATATCACCATTAAGCATCTAAATTGTAGTTTCTCTGTGACTTCCCACATCTCTCATTGGTTAGCTAGGCTCAGATAGGTGCTAGTGAAAATACAGAGAAGTAAAATGAAGAGCAACATGAGTTGACACAGCCAGAAAGAGTCACACAGGGGCAAAACAGATGGCAGGAAGGGGTGGCTTAACACTACCCCTTTGAGAGACAGATCGGGGCCACAGCAACTGCACACCCCAGCCCCAATCCAGCGTTTTTCTGGCACAAAAAGAAGCAGCAAAATGTAGCAAGGATACATCCCTATTTTGATGGAGGGTGGGGAGATAGAGAATTTAGCAAATGATACAGATGTGACCCAATTGACTTGGACTCAGGTCACTTTATTAATTTGTCTTGGACTTAAATCCTCAATAAAGGAAGTGCTGACTCAAATCGAGTCTCAACTTGTGTATTTTTAACAACCCACTTGCAGGCCAAACTTCATTCAGAAATGTTACAGAGTGCTTCCATTTAGAACATAATGGATGCTCTAAAGGTATGGCTAAATCATCCACAAAGGCTTTTACTGTATATTGATCCCCCTTTGTTCTGACCCCCTTGTTTCTTAACAATATTGTTTCTTAACAATATTTCCAGTGTTAATATAAATAATAAGGGGGACAAGGGGCATCTTGCCTTGTTCCTTTGTTAATCCTAATAGATTTTGTTCTTGATCCATTAATTACAATTTTAGCTGTTTGTCTTATCTAGTTTAAGAAATTTGGACCTATTTTCATGAGATTCAGAACTTCTATCATAAGCCCCAGTCTATGCTATCAAAAGCTTTTTCCAAATCTAACAGAATTATAGCTAATTTGTTTTCATGATGAAAATCAAAATACTCTATTGTTTATCACATGACTGATGTTTTCTTTTAAATGCTTGCCTGGGAAGAAGCCACACTATTCAGCCAATATATACTTCATTAACACTTTTTTGAGTCTACTAGCCAAAATTTGTGCAAACAACTTATAATCAGTGTCTAGTATAGAAATAAGTCTGTAGCTATTTGGATTTAGATTATCTTTCCCTTCTTTTAATATCATTGTCACATTGGCTTCCTCCCAGGTTGGTGGTATTTTACCTTCTTTGATATTATTCACTGTCAATAGAAGAGGATGTCCAATTTCTTCTTTGAAGGTCTTGTAATATCTCACTGTATAACTGTCTGGTCCTGGAATTTTGTTGTTTTTAGCTGTTTTGATAACTTCCTCTAATTCTATGATTGTTATCACTTGGTCTAACACTATGTAGTATTGACTACCTAATGAAACAGTTGGAGAAATTTGAACAAACATCAGGACTAAAGATAGATAAAGAAAAAAACAAATGTAATTATGAAAAACATGACTAAAATCAAAGATCAGGAAATGGAGAATTATCTGGATTTAAGCAAAAAAGCTAGGTATTTGGGGATAACATTTAAAAAATCGGATTTATTAAAAAAAACAATTGCAAGAAATTATGGAATGAAATTTAAAAAAATATAAATAATTGGAGAGACTTAAATTTAATATTATTAGGCAGAATTTCAGTAGTGAAAATTTGCATCTTACCAAGAAGCCTTTTTCTCTTTCGATCCATACCAATAATTAAAAATGAAAGCATATTAAAAGATTGGCAAAAACAATTGTTGGAATACATCTGGGCTGGTAAAAAGCCCAGAATTAAGCAAAAATGCATGCAAGACTTTGCAGTACCAAATTTAAAACTATACTTTGAAGCCTGTGCTTTTACAAGGCTAAGAGATTTGCTGAAATTACAAGACAAGAAATTATTAAAATTTGAAAGCTCAGAACTCAGATTTGGTCTACACATGTTTTTGTTTTATGAGAAAGTACAAGCCAATCAAAATTTCAATAACCACTTTGTCAGAACTGTGATATTCAGGGTGTGGAAAAATATTTAAAAAGAATATGTACTAAAATTCCAACATGGATATCCCCTTACGAGGCCCTATTTAGATTAGATCCACTGAGAAAAAGAAAAATGGATAAAATATAGTGACTTGTTACAAAAAGTCAATGGTACCTTGGAAATGAAAACTTTAGAGCAAATGAGGACAGAAGGATGGGAATGCAGTTGGTTCCTCTATCAGCAATTAATATACAGATACAGAATGGATAAAAAATTGACAGAAACGACAGATATAAAAACAGACCTGGAGGGAAGTAATTTGGTCAGAGAAACCTGCACTTTTATCCAGGATGTATAAAAAATGTCTAGAAATTTATACAGAGGAAGAACTAATAAAAGAAGACATGATTGCATGGGGCCAAAATTGTGGGGAAAAAAAAGTATTAAATCAGTTGGAGAGATGCTGGAATACTAGATTAAAATATTCTGTAAATCAAGATGTCAAAGAAAATTATTATAAAATTTTATTTAGGTGGCATCTCTCTCCTGATAAAATAAGTAAAATGTATGGAAAAAGGAAAGACCAATGTTGGAAATGCGAAAGAGAGAGGGGAACTTTTTTCCATCTATGGTGGACTTAAATAGAAGTGAAAAAAATACTGGGGGGAAATCTATACAAACATAAATAAAAAATTAGATATCAAATTGGAATACAGACCTGAAGTACTATTATTGAGTATGCTTGATAATGAAAATGAAAAAAATGGGAAAATCATTTACTACCTGCTAATGGCAGGCAGGTTAATTTATGAAAAAGATTGGAAAATAAAGAAGAAAATTTAGTTAGATGAGTGGGAAATCAAACTTTTTGACATGAAAGAGATGGCTCTATCATCACAAGAATTTAATGAAAATAAAAAAGAAAATACAATAGATGATAGGAAAAAAGTATATGTATATCTAAAATAGAAATCAGGAAATACAATAAGTATAAGTATAAGCAAAAGTATAAGAATGATGGAAGAATAAAAAAGTAGGAACAGAAATTCCTCTTTCAGAGGAAATTGAATAATTCAAGAAAAAGCACTGAAAGCATTTTGTGTAAGGCAATATTATATTGACAAGGAGGGTAAACAATACAAAACAAGAAAAATCTGCTTATTAATTTTTGTTTTGTTTAAGAATTGTAAACAAGGTATACCAATGAAATAAGATGAAGATATAAATCTGTGTAAGGATGGTATTAGGAAGTATTGAATGGGATGAATGATGTGTTTATTATTGTATGTATGCCATTTATATGTTTTGTGATAGTCATGAATGAGTTGTCTTGGTCGACAACACAATTGTAAGAATGAATGTATTTTTAAATGAAAATTTAAAAAATTAAAAATATTTTACAAGGATGTGAGACTTTATTAGAAGGTTGAGACTTAAGACCTCACTTCAGACTTGGAGTAAAAGATTTGATACTGATATTCAATTATAGTTTTTATTTAGGAATAAAAATATTCCTAAATATTTCTAAACCCCAACTCTTGTACAGCTGAGGGTGAGTGGCAAGCTCTAAAGTATCCCAGACTCTGAGATATCACAGGAAGTGGTCCCTACTGATGCTATAATAAAGCATAATAGATTAAATACCAAACACAGGGCCTTTGCAGACAGGCGGCGATAGGCCACCCTGAGAAGCACAGGATTGGGGCTGAGGCTACCCCATGCCTCAGCCCCAATCCACCCTTTTGCCAGCCCTGGAAGGAGTGCTAAAATAGCGCTCCATCAAGAGCGGGCAGAAGGGGTGCCGGAAGAGTTGTTGTGCGGCTCTTTTGGCTCAGCCCATGCAGAGGCTGGGCCAGGAGGATGTCATCGGAACAAGTGCTCCAATGACATCCTCTGAAAGGGGTTGGGGTGTCCGGCATCCAGCTGCCCCTCCCCTTCCCTGGCCTATAATTCAGATAACAGTAAACACAACTAATGAAAGAAAGAAAAAAATTATCCAGTTGGAAATTAAGATTTCTGTGTTGTACTAAATAGAAAAAAACACACACATACAAACACGCATATGTACTTTCCCCAGATATTTCTAACACCTTTGTGAACATTTCTTCTAAGAACACCTTATTCATGTACAACTTATTTATTTGGCATAGCTGGTAATAGCTGTACTGATAGTAAAAGCTGTATTCACAATTTTTATTCAACTTAATAATACACACATTCCCCCCAAAATGTCAATGGCTGTGATTTTATTATTTTATTTTTCCTTTGTGCAAAAACAAAGAAAGCAGTACACGGCCCTGAAACCTAGAATTGGGTTGCAACCTCCAGTCCTGGATGGGGTCACACTCTCCTCCAGTGACTGTGTTCGTAGTCTGGGGGTGCTCCTTGACTCATCGCTCCTGATGACAAATCAGGTAAATGCGACAGTCAGGAGCGCCTGTTATCAGCTTCAGCTGATATGCCAGCTGTGCCCTTTTCTAGTAGTAAGGGATCTCGAGACTGTTGTGCATGTGCTGGTAACCTCACGCCTCGATTTCTGTAATGCTCTCTACATAGGGCTACCCTTGTGCTTGGTTCGGAAATTACAGCTGGTACAAAATATGGCAGCCAGACTTATTTCAGGAACAATTAGGAGGGACCACCTTACTCCGATCTTGAGGTCCCTCCACTGGCTGCCTATAAGCTTCCGGGCCCAGGACAAGGTGTTGATTATTATCTTTAAAGCCCTAAATGGCTTGGGTCCAAACTATCTCAGGGACTGCCTTCTCCCATACAATCCTCCCTGCGTACTCCAGTCTTCTGGGAGGAACTTGCTGCAGCCTCAGAAATCGAGGCTGGCGGCTATCTCCCAGAGGGATTTTTCAGTTGTTGCCCCCAGACTCTGGAACAGCCTGCCGGACAAGGTCCGTCAATTGACATTGTTAGACAGCTTCAAAAGGGCTGTTCAAGACGGATCTCTTCTGGCAGGCCTTTCCAGACTAATTATCCCAGCCTCAGGTACTCCCAATGTTCTTCTCGTGGCCCCATCTACTGATGGAATGAAGACTATTGCTATGGGCCAATGATATCTCTTTGTATCATGTTTTTAAATTTTCAGATTGTGATTTTAATCTTTATTGATTTAATGTTGTTTTAAGGGGGGGAGGGAAATATTTTAGGTTTTATGTATAATTTTACTGTTGTGAGCCACCCGGATTGGGTTTCCCAAAGGGCAGGATCTAAATAAATATTATTATTAGTATTAGTATTAGTATTAGTATTAGTATTATCAGAAATAGCAAAAAAGCTGATTTTTTTCATAAAACTTGGTATTTTGCAGACAATGAATTTTCTTTTCCTGCCAAAACATTATCCCACAATTTTTTGTGGTGGGGGGGATAAAAAAAGGAGTCCTCAGATGGAAACTATTTCTACTTGTCTCAGCAATACACTTTGAATTTTTATATATATGCAATAACAAAAGAAATGGAAATGTACTTCCTATTTTTAAGTGGTGGTGGTGGTGATGGTGAAACAGGAGTATGGGGCGTTGGTAAGCTTTCCTCATTTTTGTGAACTTTCTGTAATGACTAAAGTGAATTGCCACAATAAACTACAGTTCCCATGACTCCCTAGCACTGAGCCAGGGTAGTTAAAGTGGTCTCAAGCTGGATTATTTCTGTCACCTTGTAGTGAACTCAGTCTGCTTCATCAGATGCATGGAGTGAAATACCTAGGAACTGATCTTTATAGCTACAAATGAAAAGGTTGTATGTATGAACAGCAATAGAAATGCAAAAGTTGTGGATATGGTGATGAGGTGACAGGTTCAGTATTAAGGATGGTCTTTGGGAGCAAAGGCAGGAGGAAAGATGCTGCCTAAAGCCAGGGTGAGTAGATGACCATAGGACTGATGGAGAGTGTATTGGCGTGTAGTGTGATGATGGCTGGAAACCAGAAAGAAGATATGATAATCTGACCAAAGGGCCCCTCATGAGAGTAGGGGGTTAACTGGTACTATAATGTATGTAGTATGCCAGGAAATCATAGTTCAACCCATTCCCGATAGACTCGAGTTTGTGGATATATTCCTATTCTGCTGCTTCTCTTTCCAATCTTCCTTTGTAGTAGTAGTAGTAGTTTTTGTTGTTCAAGAACTATTGATCTGAGGTCCAAGATGGAATGTCCAGGAAGACTAAGGTGTTCTGCAACTGGCTTTTGTGTATTTCCATTCCTAATGTCTGATTCATGTCCATTTAATCATCTGGTGCAGAGACTGCCCTGTTTATCCAATGTAGAGTACTAAAGGTCATTGTTGATAGAAGGTGGCATAAATCACATTAGAGCAAGTGAAAGTACTTCTAATATTGTAGGTTATATGATTAGGGCCTATAAAGACATTTCCTTACTTGATGTGTGGAAAGAGTTGGCATCTGGGTTTGTAATAGGTTCTTGTACCCATTTCCCCATCCATATTGTGTGTCCTCATGTAAGTAGGTAACTTTGAGATTTTGCATTGGGAGGCTGTTTGTAGGCAAGTGAAGGCATACCAAGAGCCCTTGAGAAGGCAGATTTATTGTCTAGAATATGTTGTACTTCATTGATGAACTTCATTGATATATCAGATTTAGCCAATAGCGTGTCCTTACCTAATGCCCTTACCATCTGTACTGCTGAATCAAATGATGTGTATTTTACAGATGCCAAAACTGGATCAATGGCATCATTAACAGAGTCCCCTTTTGGATATGACAAATTGTGGATTAAACGGAACTCACCCGGCGCCTTCTTAGGAATGACGCCCAAAGGGGACAGCCTTAGTGTCGGCATTGGCAGATGCTGATGAGGCCCAGAGATCCTATTGGCAGCCAACTCTTTAGCCAATTTCTCCCTGACTATCTCAGACGACTCCCTTACCGAACGCGCATTAGGCGTAAATCAGTGCACCCTCAAACCTGTATGAGAAATATGAAAACCATTTAAAACCCCATCTAACAAGTATTGAGCAGAATCCTTATTCGGGTAAATCCACAACCAAGCAGCCAACACATCTAGTTTAATTGGTGTTGGCGCCTTTCCCTCCTGCTGTTGTCTGTTGACTGGAAACTCCGGCCCCACTTTTATTCTGCCTGAAACAGGAGGTAAGTGGGTGGTTACCCCTACACTTGCTGCATTTGAGGTCGAATCTACATTGCTGCCTAGCACACTTACCGGCATTGAAGCCCCAGCATATACCTGTAGCTGTTTTGTCCCCCGTGTTAGGCCTCTCATACTGCCCTTTCGGCAGCGTGACCATAGGCACAAAGCCATTGTCACATCTGCTCGAAGGGGAGACCCCCAGCATAACATCTGCCCAAAGTTCAGCTTGGACATGCTGCCATGACAAAGAAGGATCCATAGCAGCTCTCATCCTGAACTGTTCATCATATTAGAGCCATGCTGCTCCCCTTGCATTGAAATGACAGTTTGTATAGGCCTTGATCATTAATTCTTGGTACTTTGAAAAATCAGGGGCCCTAGAGTGGTCTTTTTGTTC
>JAIPUX010001232.1:47860692-47887680 GCA_020142125.1 Phrynosoma platyrhinos | reverse complement strand
CCCCCCCCCCCACTGCCCAGGCAGTGGGTTTTTTTGTTTTCCTTATGTTCTCCCTCCCACCCCCTTGTTGTATTCTGTTTATTTATTTAAAAATACAATCATGTGTATGTACATATAGAAAAAATAATTGATATCATGCAAATAAATGATTTATTTTTTGGTAAAGCTGTTTCATGGCATGTTTGTTGAATTGGCAGAGGTGGGATGTGGAAAACATACAGGCACACAGTTGATGAACCATTTTTACTCCGTTCCACGTTTGGGTCGTCAGAAGCTGTATCTGAAAGAAACACAAGGAACATCAATGGGACCAAATGGGAAAGAAACACGAGAATAGAGTAACAGTAATAGTGTATCTCTGTAACATTATTATTAAGAAATATCACATTCAGGACAGGGCAAGGTACTAGTGAGGAACAGCATACCCAAAAGGGCCAAAAAAGCAAGGGAGATGAGGTGATATGAATTGCAGTTTCCAAATTGGTGGTGGGAACTGTCACACATAAAGGAAACAGTATGCACAAACATTTGTAAAACTGCCTGTCACAACAGGGCATACCAGCATGGAAAATGTGCTTGAAGATTTGTGTCACCATCTTTGTGCGACTGTACATCGAAAGAAAGCCGGGAATGCCCTCATTGGTAGGTGCATAGAAATGGCGTTCCTGCATGGCAGGAGCTAGGGGATAAATTGATGTTCAGGTTTTCCCCCACATTATCAAAGAAGGGGCTCTTTGGGTGTTGCTTTGAAAAGTAGAAATGTATATGTATGACAGAGAAGGCTAAATGTCTCATAAACACTACAATTCCCAGAACTCCCTAGCACTGAGCCAGGACAGTTAAAGTGGTCTCAAACTGGGTTAATTTCCACAGTGTGATTTGGACCTTAGTCTAAAATGATGGAAAATCTTTCCATTCTCTTCCTCCACTCCCTGGGTAAACAGGGATTTCCTGCATGCAAACTCTCCTCTCATTCAAACTAACATTGTGACTGAGGCCACTCTCTCGCTGAGAATAACAGACTTTCAAGATATTTTTAACTGAGCTGTTCCCATGTTCCTCCTCTCTCACCTTTATTCGGAAAGATAGGAAGATGAAAATCCCTCTTTCCCTGAACCATCACTAGTTAGATTAAGATATAGCCCTTTTTATGTAAATATAGATCAAAGCCATTGTTTTTTAAAACTGCAAGTGGATGTGTTTGTTTGTTTTTTTTTTGTTTTGTTTTTTTTTTGAGTCAGTCTCAGTTCTCAGGGAAGCTTAGGCTGCAGCCACACTGGAAAAATAACCCAGTTTGGCACCACTTTAACTCTTCCTGGCTCGAGGCCAGGGAATCCTGGGAAATGGAGGATTGTGGGGCCCACAGCTTTAACTGCCTTCCTGGCTGTGGAATTCTTGGAATTAGGGTTGGTTGTGGGGTCCAGATCACACAACCAACACCAATTCCCAGAATTCCACTGCCTTGAGCCAGGAAGGCAGTTAAAGCGGTGCCAAACCGGGTTATTTCTCCAGTGTCGATGCAGCCATTATATATTTATTTTTCTATCTGCCCACCACTTACTGTTTCAATTCTCTATTCTTCTACCCAAATAAATGCCTGCCTCCACTGGTCTGGACCCCCCTCAAACTATATATGCAGAAACCCTAAACTGGTAGTAAGAACAAGGGCGTCCTCGAACCCAGCAGTCAATGAGAGGTAACTGTCAGGAGACACCATAGTATCATGAGACAGAAATACATTTCATTAATTAAAAAAATAACTCTCACACACACCCAAAGAACCGGCAGGATGAATATGCGATCAGTTACCATGGCCTATTGGATGTTGCTGGCAGCCAGGTATCCACACCCTGAGAAAGAGAAACATCATAAAACAAGATCTTTTTTTTCCCCTCACCACCACCCCGAATTCTGGCCACAAAATAAAGCAGTAACCACCCCCAATATTGCCCAATATTGCTTTCCCACCAACCCCTGGTCGCGCATTGGAACAGAGAGGACCATGTTTACCCGTTCTGTTTGTTGCCTGATCAAAACAGGAAGTACACGTCATAAGATGCTTCCTCACAGATCCATGGGAAATAGCGCAGGGAACCATGGGTCATGATGAGGAATTGCTTCACAATACGTATTGCATGTTCATACATATTTTAGACGTGCGGGCATTGTGCAATAATTCCGGAAGCACACTTGTACTTCCTAAAGAAACCGAAATGCAAAAGATCTCAATTCGTTTCGGGTTCATTCGGGGTTCTGTCGGGATTCTGTGCGATGTTGTGTGGAAACACGGAAAAAATATTACGTATTAGGTCAGGATTTCTTTTGGATTCTGTCTGCTTTGGACCCCGTGTGATAAGGTCATAAGAGAGACAGCAGAGATATGAGTTCTTCTTCCAAGAAATTTGGTTCCAATGGCAGAGGCATCTAGATATTCTGAAAAAGAGGATAAAATGGCAACAAAGTTGAAGTACTGCCCAAAAGAAGGTTTTGGCTCCACAGAACAAAGTACTACTGCCAAGCTATTTGAATACTTCAAAAGCTGCATGAAAACACTCACCAGGGGCTAGAAGCCATGATACAGAATCTCCAGCGACTTATGATTGGGGGAAAAAATGCTATCAACAGCAGAACAAGTGCACCTACAAAACCTGCATCATGTGCAGAGCCAACAACCCAAGAATCCAGCCTAGACTACCACTGGGAGCAGCCTACAAAGTGATTCAACTTGGAGAGATTTGGCAAATGGACTTTGCTGAGCTACCCCAAAGTGGCAGGTTCAAGTATTTGTGTGTACTTTCTCTGGTTGGATTGAATGTTTTGCTTGCTCCACATGCAAGAACTCTGCACTAACAAAGAAGCCTCTCTAGGATCTGACTGCTAAGTTTGGGATATCAAAGGTCATCCAGACAGACAGAGACTGACATTTCATCACAGACAACATCAAGGACATTGCCAAGATTTTGGAAATTGATTGAGAATACTATACTACTTAGAAACTAGAGAGTATGAACAAGTGAAAAATTTAAACCAGACTTTGAAAGAGACATTTAGGGGTATGTAGATGGGCGGCTCTGGGCCACCCCTGCTAGCAGTGGATCGGAGCCACAGCAACCCCATGCTGTGGCTCCAAACCTCCCTTTTGCCTCCCTAAGAGCCAGTGCCGTGACTCTTCCACACCCTTTCAGTGCAGCATGTCTGCACACTGCGCCAGGAGGGCGTCCTGATGGCACACACTGTGCGTATGGACACGAGGCATCAGGACAGCATTGGGCTGGGGTTGGGGCAGCTGGCCTGTGGCTGCCCCGCCCCAACTCCACCCCCAGGACAGTCCTTTGGGCCAGTCTGCAATGCCCCTTAGTCAAGATCTACCAAGAGGCAAAGTTTAAGTGGCCTGAAGCTTTACTCATTGTTTTGCTAGGTCACGCCTAGTTTAGGAATGGGAGCTGGCCCATTTTAGATTATATATGGGAAACCATATTTTGTCAGTTAATTAGTGGCACATGGGATGTATGTAATGGAAGAGAATGTGTGTAATGGGAGAGAAAACAATTGTCAAATATGTGTAGTGCCTGTCTTTGCTTTGCTTTGTTTTTGTCTATTTGTTTTGCTTTGTCTTTATGCACAGGTATCATGAATCCATCATTCCTGAAGAAAGTTGAACCATTTGAGGATCAGCAGCCACATGCCCTTAGAGTAGTTTGGAACCAGCCTCAGGTGGGCAGAAAATGAGCCCCTCTCTGGTGGCAGGGGCATGGACTGTGTGGGACAGTGAACATCTGAATGGACTGAGATATTTGTTCAGAAAAAAAATTTCCTCAAATGATCAATTTCTTTTAGTTTATGCTGTGTTAAGGGTTGATACAGAGAAGTAGGTTTTGGCATTTTTGTTTTTGTTTTCTGTTTTGCAGTTTATTACATTAGTTCCTCAATGTTTGAACCAGTCAAATTGCTGGATTTGTGTTCACAACCTAATAGACACAAGGGGGGGGGAATTCCAATTATTCCCATCCTTGTTAATAATGCACAAATACTTGAAACTGCCACAACCAGCAATATTTGGTTCAAGCAAGCTATTGCCACTAATGCAACTTAGAAACAGCAAAGACAAATGATACATCATATATTAGGGTGCTGGTAAATGTTGTTGCCAGTGTAACAAAATTCAGTATCATACAGACTTTAGCCAATGTTAGACCACATTGTTAAAAATGGAGCTTGTATCAATGGTTCCTATGAAGTATGGTCCTTTCAATGCCTCTATTAAAGGATGTGATACATAGTGGATATTGGGCCTTTGCAGACTGCCAAAAATAGTGCAAATTGAGTCCAAGGGAGTCATGGGAATTGTTTTTTTTTTTTCTGAGACATTGAGCCTTCTCTGTCAGAGAGCTCTGGTGCCACAATAAAATACACTTCCCATGATTCCCTAACTCTAACCCTAACCCTTAAAATGGACTCAATTTGCACTATTTCTGGCAGTCATCTTTTTGTAAAGAAATAGATTGTCATCTTTTTGTAAAGAAATAGATGACCTTAGCAAGATATTATTTTATTTGTGGGAACGGATGCAAAGTTGTACTTGGAAACTGGACTGGATCTTGTTATATTGCACAGGCAGTCCCTGCTGTACACATATTGGGAAAATTCCCAGGATTAATGAAATTAGAAGCTACAGGCAAACAGAAAGTTGGGATGTTTATGAAGGAACATGTTTGCCATGATTATGTCCCTAATGTCTGTAACAGCAAGAAATACACAAATGAGTAGGCAGTTGGCAGGGATAATAGAAGAAATGGCAAATGACACGTGGATGCTTTTGAATAGGTGAGGGGGGAGTTAAAGGAATTGAGACAAAAAGTCCCCTATTATGAAATAGTAAAGCAAAGAATTAATCAAAGAGAGAATGGAGGTTGGGGCTTAAAGAGTGAGCCCACCTCCATAAGGGGGGAATTGGTGAGCAGAAATTTGGCTATAAAAAGATAGCTCACATACACTGCTTCACATTGTGTCTTCTAGACATATATGCATTGTTGGTTTAACCTTTGGCCAAAGTATGCTTGGAATGTTTATTGGCCAGAGGAGTGGTCTGCAAGGGGAAATGATATCCACAGTGACTTATAGAATAGTATAGTGCTACCACACAGGGAGTGGCTAATGAATATGCAAAGGTATAAAATGTAACTACATTCTGAATCTGATGCTCCTTGTTTTTGCATCCTGAGGTTCCTGGCAGCCTATTCTCTGTGCAGGAAAAGAGCTGATTTTTTACTCCAGATACCTGACTTGTCTTGCTTTTTGGCATGGCTGGGCAAGTAGAAAATGGGGAGGGTTTCCTGACAACAGTAAGCTGTTTTGAGTTCCATTTGGGAGAGAAATGGGAAAATAAATAAATAAATAAATAAATAAATAAATGTCTTAATAATTTCTATAGCAGTGCTGCCAACAAACACCAAATCAGAATGAAGGTGCATGCTTTTTTAAAAAACTATTTTAAAAGCAAAAATGTATATTCTCTTTTCCTGTATACCTAATACCTGGGCACAGTTTAGAATAATAGCCATTTAGTGTGAAATACCTGTAGGTGATTCTAAAGAATAATTGTGTGTGGTCTAGAAAATTAGTCCCTTGCACTCTTTATATATTGTGCCAGTTTAGACACACAGTTGACCTACTATGGAAAATCACAATAAACAATCCAAGAGATTGCAGACAACAGGAAGAACCTCTGCTGAAATACTGAGATAGTGTTATTGATCTGAAATGTACAAATCAATTTATCATATTGTACAGTAAGATGATATATATTTAAAAAAAATATTTGTCATTCATACACAGAGCACTTGCAAAAACTGTTTGCCCTTGACTGCATCTTCAAGCTGACTTAAAGATAATAATCATGTGTCACTGGAGGTTTTTAACTTGGGTTTTTTTTTTTTTTTTGCTTCTTATGCTAAACTAAATAATTCAACACTAACATCAGCTGTGGAGGGAAAATGTGCCCTCCATGTGCAGACATCTTTCAGTAAATACTATACATTACTGTCTTGGTTCTACCTCCCCACAGGCCAATGAGAATGTTGTTGGGACCACTGCTGTCTTCCTCAAGATCCCCAGCTGACAGTGTCTGCTATTCAGGGAATCTCTCTCCCCCCCCCCCTTCAATTAGTTGAAGTAATTTTTAAAGATTTTCTTGCAGTAGAAAGGAAATCATCAAAATTATTTGTTGCTTCCTTCAAGAAAATTAATGAATATCAAGAATATGTAACATTCATTATTTTTTATATTAAAAACTAAAAACTAATACACACTTTTAATAATAATAACAATAAGAATGAGCTGCTGCTTTTATTTTATTACTCTTCAGCTGTTTTCTTTCTTTCTTTTTTAATGTTTATAGCACAGAGGGAAAATATCTAAGTACCATCAGGAAAAATGGAAAGGATGAAGGACAGAAAAAGGATGGAAAATTGTTTCTTGTAAAAGACGCTACAGTGGAAAGTATACCCAATGACATTCAGAAATGGAATGAGCTTCCTAGTGTTGACTTTATTAGGCAAATAAAGAATTGGCAAGACCATGTGGCACCCTGGTCTAGAAAATAACATGGATGTGGCCACTGAGAGGAACTGGAGCAATAGTAACAGAGTTACTACAGTTCAAGTGGCAAGTGCATGTATCAGCAATTGGTAAGCTGTGCATCATAGGAAGCCGGATGCAATATGCACAGTGGATGGGGCAAGCCAGGTATGAATCATGGGAGGTCTGATGAAACAGTCCTGATGCAATGGGCACTGGGATAAAACCAGCCAGGTTTCATTAATGCATGACTGTCACATGTTCTCAAGAGGACCACCTATATATGGGAGAGAGTCAGAATCAATGTTGTTGGTTAGTTGTGGTTGGTGAAGCACTTTGTTATTCTGTATAGCTGTGAGTATTCCAGACAGATGTCTGATAGTCTGTATATCTTTGTAAATATTTGCAACAAAGATTAAAGCCCTCTCTGTGAGAAGCCTTGATGTGGCGCTATTCATTTTTCAGCAAGCCAAAAGCAGAAGCTGCATATGGAAGGATTTATTTATTTATTTATTTTGCCATCTGGAGCAGATTCTTCACAGAAGACCAGCTTCTGGGTATTCCTACCTACATGCAACAACTCTGCATGTGTGTATGCTAGATCTTGCTGTCTGCATACCCCAACATGGGTTACAGGCCCATTGTGTGTGTAGACAATGCCTGAGTGGTTGTAAGAGTTCCAGAATTGCCAGGGCAAAGAGAAAGTCCTGGAACTGAGTGAATTAAATGTGTTTTCTCACTGTCAGTGTTTATCAGTTTGCCAGGAAAAGCTTATCTAGCTTCCACATGTGTTGGCTGCTTGCCTGGGCTGTTGGTAGTTTGTGCATAAGTCCATCTGCTTCTGACTGTCTCTGACTCAGAGCAAACATGGAAACAGCTGTTAGATTTCAGAAGCTGAATTGATCGAACTATGCCTCTTGAAAAATCTATATGCGAGCTTTACTGATAAAACAGGATTTGTGGGACATTGTGCAAAACCAACCAGACCCTAGAGATGAACATCAGACTGAAGATGATCACAAAGTAAGGACAACGATCATTCCAGCCATAGATGAAACCCAGCTGAATCACATCAGGGGGAAGCAGACAGTTTTTGATATGTGGTGTGCCCTGGAGCAAGTTCATCAGCCCGACAGAGCTTTATCTAAGATGCTTTGTTGTAGAAAACTGTATGGTTGTAAGTTTCAGGAGGGAACTTCTATAATGACTCATCTGGAGAGAATGCAAGGCTTGTTTGCAGAATGCAGCAACAAAGGCATCCAGATGGAGGAGTCTCAAAAAGTCTCCATTATCCTGAGCAGCTTGACCAGTAAATGGGACTTTTTGATGTACAGCCTACAGGGGTTGCTGAGGCAGATCTGAGGACTGAGCTTGTTATGTCAAGGATCCTAGAAGAGGTCCAGAGACGTGACTTTGAGGAGAGATCCAGGGAAGCTGGGTGGAAAAAGCAAGAGACAACCAACCATGTCCCAGGAGGGGAGTGCTGCCATCTGCAGAACCAAGCAGTGCTTTTTTTTTTCTTCCTGTGGAGGGACTGGACATGTCAGGAACGACTATCCAAGAATCTCTGCAGCAAAGAATGGATGTTCCTCACAGAAGAAAAAGTCCCAGGAAGGGAGGGGGGTTTGTTTCTGCTGTGGAGGGTGTTGTGAGTGGGAATAAGGGAGACCCTGTTTGGACTTTGGACAGTGGTTGTTCTCACCACATGATACCAGACAAAGGGAGACTAAAGAACCCAAAACCAGCATCTGTAGACACAGTGGTGTTTGCTAATGGTGAATCTTGTAAAGTGGAATTTAAAGGCTCTGTATTCATCCCAGGGCTGAGGAAAACATTTGATAATGTTTTGTGTGCACCGAAGCTGCAGAATTCCCTTGTGAGTGTGGCATCCCTGACCAATGATGGGTTTGAAGTCCATTTTAAGGGGGATGAGGGAGTGATCTCCAAGGAGGGGGCAGTGTGTGGTAAAGCTGTAAAGAAAAATCAAGTATACCACATGGTGGCACAGGTAAAGTGTGGCAGTATTACAAACAAACCTTTACATGAAAAATGTGCACACTATTTTCATAGAGTAATGAAGCACAAGTTTTAAAGGTTTGAGAAATCTGGAGGTTTGCCCAGAGTTCAAGGTGGGGCAGTGCCACAGCTACCTTGACTGTGCAGTGTGCAAAAGGGTGAAAGCATTGCACGCTGACTTGTCAGGACCAGGTTAAGAGAATAGGAGGAAACAGGTTTACCAGCACACCCAATATTCCTATGCGGCCTTGTTAAAAACCAAGGGAGAAGCTGCTGACCAGGTCAAAAAGTGGGTAAATGCAATTGAAAGTGAATTTCTCTACAAAGTGGACATTTTTGTGACCAACAGGAGTGAGGAGTTCCTTGCTGAGGGCCTGCAGCAGTGGTTTAGGCAGAAGGGAATACATCACAAAACCACCAATCCTGCTTGCCCAGCTGAGGGTGGATTGGCTGAGAGGAGAATTGGCATGATCAATACAATGAGGGATTGCATGCTGGAAGATGCTGGGGAACCACCAAATTTGTGTGGGCAGAAGCCACAAATGTTGCATGCCATACAATCAACTTGTGGTGCAGTGCAATCCAGCAAACACCATACTTTGTGTTGCATGGTAGAACACCCAATCTGAAGTACTTGAGGGTTTTTGACTAATTTGCCTCAGTACTTATTTCTCTGCAGTTCCACAGGAAGAATGAATCAAAGAGCCAGAGGTTAAGGTTCATGGACTATGAAGGGAATAGCTACAGATTCCTATTGGGTGGTGGCAGAGTTCTGTACTCAAGAAGTGCAAGATTTGAAACACATGCTGGATTGGAGATCCACAGCAACCATGATGTTTTTGTGAAGTTAAAAAACACTGGTGCAAACATCAGAAATGGAGGGGTGGATGATTCCAGAAATGTGAAGGAGGAGCAACCTAGCACCTCTGTGGACACACACACACAGACACCAAATGTCACGGCCAGCCAAGAACAGGTCTCGGAGGTTGAGGAGGAGGAGGAGGGGCTCCTCCAGAGCAAGAGGTAATGGAGGCTACACCAGGGGCTAATCCTGCTCCAGTGCAGGAGGTAATTGAGGCTACACCAGGTGTTAATCTTGCTCTGCCAGAGCCCAGCCCTGATCTCCCAGCCTCAGAGGAGGAGGCTCAGCCATGTCCTAGTACTGATGGGATTCTTCTGGTGGTACAGCAGCCTAGTGGTGACTCTGGGGAGGAATCAGGCTTGAAGGTTCCCTCCTTCAGGCAGTGCAGGGCTGAAAGTGCTGACAGATGCAGATCCCAGAGAATTGTTGCAAGGCAATTAGCTAACCAGCCTCATCTGGTACAGGGGAGGGCGTTCCCTATTTAGGAAGCAGAGAGACACCAACTCAATGCCAGAGTTTATTGCATGATCTTTTGGTGTGATTGCTGTCTGCACTGGCTCCCTGCATCTTGACTCCTTGTTGCCTTGCCTCTTGACTTTGGAATGAACTGGACTATTGCTACCCACTGGCTGACCTGACCCTGGACTGGACTGACTATTGTGACTCCAGTATCCCTGATTTCAGCTTTGACTTTCAGTTTGCTCTTTCCCTCGCTCCCTGCAAGGTTTGTGGACTCTTTCCAGCTGCATAGCTAATTACCTTGTTGAGCCATCCTTATTGGCGTAGGTTTGTGTGTGCTGGCTGTAATCCAGGAACCAAAGAAGGAACCAGTTCAGAGACATGAAATCCAGGAAAGCAGTACTGGCACTGAGAATGAGCATGGCAGAACCAAGATTTTCATTCCATGAAGGACACATCGAGTCAGGAGACCACCTGACAGATTTGTTGTGCAGGAGGCATGAGCCTGTGCTGTTGTGATGGCGGAGCCTGATAGTTATGAGGACATGCTCAGGTACTCAGCTAATGAGCAAGAAAAGTTGAATGTGGCCATGGTTCAGGAATTTGGTGCATTGGTGGACAGGAAAGCATTTGAGGTGATTGATAGGCTTGCAGGGCAGAAAGATGACTTGTGTGTTGCAGCCAAAGATCAGGAGGAGTTCAGACTGGTGCAATGTGAGTTAGCACAGAAGTTTAAGCTTAAGGACCTTGGACACCTGGGAAATTACCTAGGGATAGAGGTAGAGAGGGTCCAGAATGGTGGCTTCAGGTTGTGCCAAAAGAAAAAGATAGAGAAGGCGATTGAGAGGACTGGCTTGAGTGAAGCCAAGGTTGTAAAGAGCCCAATGATGCCTGACTACCAGAGTTTGGAGTCAGAGGAGTTGTTTGGAAAGCCAGACTTTTACCACTCTGTGATAGGAGTCTCTTATTTTTGTCAAGCAACACCAAGCCATACATCAGCTTTGCAGTAGGGGTACTGAGCAGGAGAGCTGTGAAGCCCAGGCTGGTGGAATAGATGGCAGTGAAGTGCATTGTACCTGAAAAGCACAAAGGACAGGTGTTTAGTAATAACAGGAAGGATGTCAGAGCTGGAAGGTTTTACTGACAGTTCCTTTGCACCTGATTAGATTCGATTCTGGGAGTGGGATTAACTTCCTATATTTCCAATGTTGCAACCTATTTGTCATCATCAGAACAATTGTATCCCCTTTAAAAGATATCAGGAACATGCAGCCTTCCAAATATTAGACTGCAGCATCCTTCATCCCTATGTTGTCTAGTCTGATGGGAGCTGTACTTTAGCGATATCTAGAGGTCCAAACATTTCTCACAGCTGCCTTAAATGGTTCTGTTTTCATTGCATCTCACTCAGCTGCAAAAGCAAACACTGTAAAAATAATGCCATGTTTAACCAGTTTCAGCTTCAAAATTTGCACTTCCAAAAGCATTTTGATTAGATACTCTTAAATTTTGGGAATAGATAGAAATCAGACCTATGCATGCTTCTAAGAAATCTATTTCAGTGTATATTCAAATTATCAACTTAAACAGCTGTGATTACACATTAGTGCCCTTGGTAGAATTATAAGTTCTTATTTTACATTTCCCTGCATAATGAGGATCTCCAACCTTTCCATTAAATAAAGAAGGGAGGGAAGCAAAGTATCAAATGAGCATGAGCACTGTAAGGCATTTTAATACTTTAACAATGACTTATTATTATGGTCAAGAGTTTTTTACATGTTTTTCTTTGTTATGGCATGGAATTTGTCTCACAGGGTACAATTACTGTAGAGAAAGAAGTTAGGTGAGGAACATAATAATACTTTAATTTTTCATCTCTGGGATTAAATCTGCATGAGAACACCTGTGAAGTAAGATATGTTGTGTGAAGATAATCTCTAGAAATATACCCTCCTAATAAGTTTCCCACTCTGTGTGTCCTGCAATTAGCAGTATTGGGTCAGATAAGGTCTAGGATTTTCGCTTCTGTGCTCCAGCAGGCTGACAATAGTTATAAGAATCTGTTGATATACCTTCATTAAACACTGTTTTAGAGCCAAACTTAATATTACTGTCTGACCAATTTATATAGATCTATGCATATTGATTAATGCCTTGCAATATTTCACAAATAATATCAGGTTACTTTTTTTATACTGCTGATGCTCATATTTTTATCCTAAGACAGCCAATGTGGTGTAGTGGTTTGAGTTTAGGACTTGGAGATTGGGTTTTGATTCCCTGATTGGCCATGGAAAACCTCTGGGTGACCTTGGGTGAATCACACATTCTCAGCCCCAGAAAACCCCATGGTAGGTTTGTCTTAGGTTTGTCATAAGTTGGAAATGACTTGAAGTCAAGCAACAACAACAACAACAACAACAACAATGTGATGATGCTCTCTTATGAATGCACTTTTATGTCTCCTACATGCTGCATTCCATGGCTATAATCAAACACAGTAATGTTAAGCATCCTCAGACTCACAGGTTTTCAATGAATCAGGCGTGAATAGTTCTGCAGTGTTCATTTATTCTGTAGGAGCTCCTGCAACATGATAATGATGATTCCAACATGCTTCCTGAATTGATAGATGCTTCCCCAGCCTCCTCTCACAATAGGAGTTAAGGAATGCATGGTCCCTCAGATATCATTGGACTACAGCTTCCCACAGCTCTGTCCCATATAGCAATAGTGATGGATTATGTGACTTGCAATCCCACAACATCTGGGAAGCCTTTGTTCTCCATTCATTGAATGAAAACCAACACATTTCCAGGACAGGAGCATGCCTCAAATAGATACCAACACATTGATAGTGACTCTATCACTATCCACTATATATATGACATAATAATTGTGTCATATCTATCACTATCCACTATATATATGACAGAATAATCCACTATACTATATGACATAATAATTGTGGTAAGAGCAACTGGAACAGAACAAAAAAAATGGAAAGCATGTTAGAAAAAAAAGGAGGCAAAAACTCAAATGTGATGGTCCAAAAACTTTTATTTCTTAAAAAACCCAGTGTGTTTCAGCCAATTGGTCTTCTTCATGGGCTATTATAAAATAAATGAAAATACATTTATTATAGCTGTGGTATTAGGACAACACATAAACCACCTTTAAAAACATAATTTCTTAAAAATGAAATAGAATATATTGTCCATATTATATGCATACCTATTACAAGAAATTTCTGGAGTTGCAATCTTCATTCTTGATCAAAATGAACCCTCTGAGTATTAGAAGGAAGGAACGAGGACTAGCAGTGGGTTCATATTTATGGATTTTTTGAAATTGCTTCTTCAAAGAGAACCAATGAGAAGGTTGGTCACATCAAGAGTGACCACCAATTACTTCCCTCTCTTAGTGAATGTGCTCCATTTTTCCTATATATTTTAGCCATGTGGAGTTCCCTATGACCCCAGCCTGACCCTTGAGAGATGGCAGCCATAATCCTCTAGATGTAAGGTCAGGTAAGCAAGCTAAAGTTGCTCAAGACCACTAGAAATTTCCTGGACAGGCAGGTTTTGGGAGTTGCCCTTGGGAATATTCCATTATGTTGGAAAAGATACATAATGGAGTTTGTTTGTCTTTAGTCTCACACTTAATGGGACAGTGATCATATTTGATTGCACCCTTTCTCTAGCTTCCTTTCCTTGAGAGTTTTGAAACCAAATACATTGTTTAGACCAGGGTTTGAGCTGGGGGCCTGGTTGCTGTCCCTCAGACAATTGGGGGGCCGAAGCACCAAAAATAAATAAATAAACAAATAAAAATAAAAATAAAAAAATATATTTTTTTAAAAAATTTAAAATTTAAAAAATATGCATGCACACTCTCTCAGGCCCAAAAAAGCCATTGCAAAACCCCTGTGGAGATTTTGCCAAGAAAACCCCAAGATAATCAATATCATCATGGCGGGTTTGCAGAGCGCGGCGGCAGTGGCGGCGGCAGGACCGGTCTGGGGCTGGTCCAAAGGCCTCAGGAGGCTGCATCTGGCCCCCGGGTCTTATGTTGCCTACCCCTGGTTTAGACTATGCCCAGCCTTAGTTAAACAATAGTAAACCTATCAAGCCTTTGTCCACCTATTGTTTGACTCATGGCCAGAAGGCAGAAATTCCCTATAAGAATCCCTGGATTTTAGCAGACCTTGTGCTACCTTGGAAGTGCATGCTGAAGCTCTGTCGGTCTGCACTCTGAGATAGTTCCCGCAACCCCCTCTCTTGCTGGTTGTGCCCCTTCCATGGAACTCATTTGCCACCAGAAGCCCAGAGGAGTCTCTCAGGTGTGAGTATATCTCCCTCTATCCTGGTTTCCCTCTTTGCCTCTCTCGCTCTCACTCTTTCCCACTTATTCTTCTAGTGTGTGTGTGCCACATTTGAGTGTTTGCTTATTTTGTCAATAAATATTTGAGACTTTAATTGGAGTTTGGTCCGTTTCAGTGTCATTCCTTGCCAGAACTCTTACATCTCTGGCGTACAATTGGATAAGGTCTCAGAAGTGAAGTTGGGTGCTTCACTCGCACATTTGAGCTAATCATAAATTCCCCAAAATTAGGTCTTTGTTTCCCAACACCTCTTCCTGGCCAGATGCCATTCCATTAGGCACCTGCCCCAATGATCAGCCACACAGTTGCTTGTCCAATGCAATGCCTGTACAACACATCAGTATATTGGTGTGTCCAGGGGCAAAGCACATTTATGGAGGCCCCCCCATACATGTCCTCTTCACCCCATACTGGACTGTCTGCTTTGTATATGTTGTAATTATATTCATTGCATTATTGGAAATAACATTTTTGCTTTGCTGCACTCCCATACTAGCACTGGCCCATTTATATGCTGGTGAAAAGATGCAGATTTTCCACCTTGACTCAGAGTATGTCAGATTCTTTTTGCTCTGGTTTTCAGTCCCAGGGCATGGCTTTGGAGTTTATTACATGGGAGGGAATTGGCCAAATCCTGTGCAGAAATGAGATTTAAGTCAACAAAAGTGGGATCATTTTCAGATGCATTAAGCCAGGGGTAGGCAACCTTTCCCCTTTAAGGGCCGAGGGACTTCAACTCCCAGAATCCCAGGAGCTATTGGCCAACATGGGACTATTGGCCAAGGTGGCTGAGGCTTCTGGGAGCTGAAGTCCCTCGGCCCTTAAAGGGGAAAGGTTGCCTACCCCTGCATTAAGCATTAATCCAAAATTAACCCACACAGAAAGAGGATAAATCCCGCAAAAGTGGGATCATTGTCAAACACATCGGAGGAATTGAGCATTAATCTGACGTTAATGTGCACAGAAAGTGGACAAAATCAACCACTTCTGGGATTTTTTCCTGAAAATAAACAGTGGCTGATTTTATCCAATTTCTGTGTGGGTTAATGTCATATTATTGCTCAATGTCCCCATTGTGTCTGAAAACAATCCCACTTTTGCAGGATATTCCTGGAATTTAAATCCACTTTCTGCATGTGATTTAGGCACTTAGCCTCCCATGTGATAAACTCCTTTGTTTCACTTCCCGACCACTTTTGCTTTGTGTGTCATCTAAGCACCCTGCCTTCAAAGCAGCTCGAAGCTGTTTATTTTGCCCATTTGTTATACCCCAATGCTTCCTAAACAAGACAACACTTTTCAGAGATCCATAAAGAAACACCAATAAGTGAGGTAACTTTTGACCTAACCATTTATTCTTTCTGTGTAAAAATTGCCTCCTCCTTTCAGTTTTATTTTAATATTTAATGAATTACTCCTTGCATGGATCCGTCTGAGTATTTTAATAAAAGTAGTGGCCTTCCTGTCAAGAGATGTCTGATGGTATGTCACAATATCTCAGGGAGTACTCACATAATTTCCTGATTTTTCTTGAATCATTGATACAGTTAGCCCAACAGCCAAAGTAGTTTTGGATTTGAGGAGACGAAGGAAATTTCATTTGTAAGCAGCAGCCATAGCAAGTTAAAATTCTGTGCCAATTTCTGTTGCTATACAAGTGGCCCTTTGACTACTAGAGAAGTCACAAGTGGAGATTAAGGGCCTTTGCAGACTGCCAGAAATAGTGCAAATTGAGTCCACTTTAACTGCCCTGACTCGGTGCTAGGGAATCATGGAACTGTAGTTTATTGTGGCACCAGAGCTCCCTGACAGAGAAGGCTCAATGTCTCAGAAAAAAAAAATCAATTCTAACTTCTTGGAACTGCAACTGGAAGGAATTATCAGTTGATGATAAGCACATATTTGCATCTAGGAGGATTCTGTGGGGTCTGGTACTAAGTCAGCCTGTTTTTTCAGTGTAAAAATCATATCAGATCTTAACTTTCTCTAGTACAGTTTTAAAACTTGTTCCTTTCAGATTAGAGTGAAGAGTTTCAGATTAGAATCAAGAGTTTTGAATAAAACAAGAGAGAAGAAGCTAATTAAGCTTTTTTTTCTCATGAAAGCATAACAGAAGTGTATAAAATGATCTTTGTCATTGTCCGTATATCCTTGTAGATAGTCTTCCATGAGAGGTGTTTCTATAATCTAAATCTTTTTGAGAAATGAATGGCTTGAAAAATGTTGCCATAATGAAAAGGATATGACAGCTACTTTTGTTGTTAACTGCCTTCAAGTTGAATTTGACCCATAGTGACCCCATATAATGAGACCTCCAAGTCATCCTATCCTCAACTGCCCTGCTCAGCTCCTGAAGATTTATGGCCATGGTTTCTTTGATTATCCATCTGGAATGTGGTCTTCCTTTTTTCCTATTACCCTCAACTTTACCAAGCATTATAGTCTTTTCTAGTGAGTGCTTTCTTCTCATGGTATGGTCAAAATACGACAAACTCAATTTAGGGCCTCAGCACACGGAGGCCCTGGAGCCGCCGCCGGATGGAGCGCCGCGGGGATGCAGCCTCCGCATCCCGGCGCTCCTGCGGCGGCTCTGGAAGGAGCGCTAAATCAGCGCTCCTTCCTCAAGACAGGGAAAGTGCACCCTAAAAGCGGCGGGCGCACTTTCCCTGACGCAAACGCCACGGTGCATCTGGTCGCCGCGGCGTGAGGTCATCCCCGGAGCGCCGGCAGTGCGAACAGCCGGCGACTCCGAGGGTGACCTCGAGAAGAGGAAGGGGCACCACTCATGCAGCTGCCCCTCCTCTTCTGGGCCCGGAAGACGGCTCAATTAGCCGTCTGCCGAGGCCCTTAGTCATCTTTGCTTCCAGGGAGAGTTCAAGCCTGATCTGCTCTAGAACCCATCCATTGATCTTTTTAGCAGTCCATGGTATTCTCAGAAGTCTTCTCCATCACCACATCTCAAATGAGTCCCCCCACCCTTATTGGCTTTCTTCACTGTCCAGCTTTCACAACCATACATAGAAATGGAAAATATGATGGCATGGACAATTCTAATATTTAATAATATGGCTTTATACTATTATCTTGACTAGTTCCTTCATAGCTACCCTTCCAAGTCCTGGTGTTCTTTTGATTTTTTTAACTGCAGTCTTCACTCTGACTGATGACTGAACTCAATTATGGAAAATCTTGAACTATTTCAATCACTTCCTCATCTACTTTAAAATTGTATAGATTGTAAGTGGTCAGAATTTTTGTTTTCTTGATATTCAGCTATAAACCTGCCATTGTGTTTTCTGCTTAGACCTTCTTCAATAATCTTATATAATAAACTGAGACAGAACAGCAGAGACCTCTCTGAATGAGGTCGTAGCACTTCCATTCTCCTTTCAGAAGAAGATGGCTGTAAAAGCAAGCCTTTTGTCAAACATAGTTTCCCAGTGCAACAAAAGACACAATTTTATGACTATCTCTCTTAGAAAAAGAACAGAAATGTTTTGAGGGCAGAGGAGGGGGTAAGTAGAAAGCCACTTCTTTGCTGCTGCATTTCATAGGAGCTTATCACATGAGCTTTTAAATCAACAGCAGCCCAATGGGATGTAGCTGGACCCAGGATGGAGATGGGAATTATTGCATTGTAATTCAGTGCCGGATCCGCTGGGCGACTGCAGCCCAGGTCCCAGCTGTGCTCAGCTGGCCAGTTTTTAGAGTCTGGAGCTTTCATTTTTGGAAAAAAAATTGTTATGCAATAAGGTTCAGAATCACTGGTAAAGATCTCTAGTAAACAAAACCTTGATTTATTTCCAAAACTACAATATTTTATGGGGTTTTCCCCCCAAAGGAGCTGTCGTGCAAGTAGCAGTCAGAAGAGAAGACAGATGTTAAAATGTTAATCCCTAAAGCAATGCTGATATTTATTATTCATCTTGGAAACAACACTATAGAAAAGTGGGGAGGGTGAGAAGTCTTTGGAGAAAAATGAACTTTTGACATTTTAGCTAAACTACATACAACTTTATACAATGTATTTGTGCATTTTAGTCAATGATGGTTGACCTGCTATTTCCAACAGTGATACTTTTTGGGTTGTAGAAAATGAAGTGCCTTGAAGACAACTATACCTACACCTACATTCAAGCATCTCTTAGGATGTCTACAGGCTGTTACAAAAGTATCTCTCTCATAAAAATTGTCCTTGGTTAACTTGACCAAAACAACATTATCTCCAATATTGTAAGATTACACCATTTCTGATGGGAAAAATGATTTCCCTCCTTTGCTTGCTTAGAAATGAGAAAAGCAGAGCAAAGCAAAGAAGGTGTTTGCCATCATCTAAACCTAAATTCCACAGTTAAAATTTAATGTCATATAAGAAATGATAATTTGCTGGTAAATATGGCATGCTATGCTAGAAGGCAAGTATTTTAAAGTTAACTATCAAACAATTTGGCTTTAGAAGAGTTTACATATTTCTGCAGGTTGCAATAAATATGCCATTCCACAAAATCAATGTTCCATGGTGCAGGGGTGGGGTGGGAGTGGGGAATGATAACAAAGAGGCAAATATAAATAAAGTATTGTCACTGTCATATGGAGTTGGATGGGAACACAGAGCAGAATATGTGCATAAAGGCACTGGCTTGTGAAATAGAATAGTTTGTCATACTTCATTTCGGCTTTAAATAACCCTTTGGAATGGTTGCCAGAATCAAGCTGAACCAAATGTGTGGCTGTGAGAATAAATATGAGGTTTCTATGGAATGAAACAGATAATTCATTTGGAGTGCATGAAAACTCTGCTGTGCCATTGTCTGGCTGCATGCATGCATGGTTTTAGAAAATACATTTTAATGTATGAAACTAATTCTTGAGCAGAGCAGAAACAGGATACATGAATGAAATAGCATTGGTCCAGTGCTGTGGAATAGTTGCAATCTGCCTTGGAAGAGAAGAACAACTTATATTGATGAAATCATGGATCTTCCAGCATGCAGTCCATTCCTGAATGTGATCAATCCATCAGACATTAGTAGGTGACCCTAGATTTACACATGCCTCCTTATTTGGTTGAAAAGATATGTCCAGTTCAGTTCAAATAGGATTGTATATAGTGATGTTCATGTGTGCAGGTCCCTGGGGACAGGGGCAAATATTTCCAAAGGAGACATCATTAGTAACTTTGACTGTATCTGCTTTGCAGAAAGAAGGCAATTTGACACAAAATTAGCTGCTTTGATCTACCTTTCAGAATCCTGGAGTTTGTAGTTTGGTGAGGCACCAGAGCTTTCTAACAGAGCAGACTGAATAATTCACCAAACCCAGGATTTCACAGGATGGACTATGACAATTAAAGTGGTGCCAAACTGCTTTATTTCTGCAGTGTGGAAGAGCTGCTTGAGACGGTGGTGGGAACTCTTAGTATCTGATTTAACTCCACTGAAAGTTGGTGGCTTCCATGTCAGTGGGGCAATGAATCCGCTTCAGGTTTTAGCCTGAACTTTAAAGGAGTTTCTTTCAAGTCATGAACCTATTTGGAGACAGTTCAAAACCCTTAGACAGCTCTTACAAAGTTTGGACTAAACTTTGGATTCACTATCTGAAATGGCATGGAAGATGCCAGCTTCCATTGTTTAAACCTAGTCCAAAATATAATAAAGACTAGCATATTTTCTCCAACAACATAAAAAAATCTTGATAATTGAATTTTGTTATTTTATTAAACTTTTCAGTCATTTCATGTATACAGTCACCTGTACTGCATTTATACACTTTTCTACTCTCTGTGACACATTTATGTTTCCAGTGTTTCTTGTCAATAACATTCTAATAAGACATGAAACAGATTCAAGTCAGTCTTTTCTTTTTTTCCATACTCATCCAGTTCTCTTGCTTTTGTACTGAGGAAGGGAATGAAGCTATTTTAATTAAGGAGAATCTATTGATTTTTCCTTTGACATATTTTTACAGCTAAGAGGCCTCTCTTTTGCAGATATTACCAATCCAGAGTATTGCTATCTGTGGATTAACACTTAATGGGATCAACTAATTCATTTAATAAACTAGCAAAATGGCAGCCATCTTTATAGGCTGTGTAATAAACCTTCTCAGATTCATAGTATTCTATATATTTAGCTGTTCCCTTTTTGTCAGCTATAAATTTGTGACATACTCTTAGGCTTCATTGGTTTTTATGCTTGTGCTTTATACATGATAGGTTTAGGCTGTAATGGTGAAAACATGTAATGACATTCGATGACCACTTCATGCATTATTGACAGCTCTGGATGGGTTTGCTGCTCCCCTGTAGCTATTCCAATGCCACTCTCAGTAGTGGAGTAATTCCTGCCTGCAGGTGATTTTTTTTTTGGGGGGGGGGAGTTGCTGTTGTTGTTTTTGTTTATGTTTATGCATAATTTTGCATTTTTCCCCAATCATTTTAATTGCATTTAAATATGTGTGCTCCTAGGTTCCAGAACTTCCTTCCTAGGAAGATCAAAATGTTCCCCTCCTTGTTCTTCTCAACAGGTAGAACTTTTTAATCTGTCAGCTTTTCAAGAACTGATTTTTTTTCAGAGAATGCTTTTGGTAGGGAGCTCTACTGTGGGACTGTTAATTGTACTGTTTTTCATCTTTTTAGAATTTTTTAATTGTATGCTTTTGAATGCTTTTAAACATTATTGACTATTTAATTCCATTAAAATGTTAAGATTTTGTATATTTTAGCTATATTACATCTGTTTCAGTTTGTTAAATAACTTAAATGCTAGTTTTTGGGAAAGGGTGGATATAAATGAACAGAGGATTAGAGAGAGAAAGAGGAGGAGGGTGACATTGAAATTTCGAAGGACTGCATTGCCACCTTTAGAGAAGAGAACAAAATCTGTGAGGTAGCTAAGGTCTGAGGTGAACAATGGAAAATATCAGTATCACAAATAAAGTTTTTTGGGCCCAAATTCAATTGCTAAACCCAATTAGAGCATATCTTCTGACTCAATAACCAAATGATAAATTTATACTCTGCAACTGTCCTAATTTGGTACAGACATTCCTAGTCAATCCTCTGCCATTCCACTTTTTCAGTACTTTTTAAAAGTATCCTAGGGCTCATTCCCACTTACATTTAAACCGTTTTGTGATTCGCTTTCACTCTGTGTCAGTGAATCGGTTCCAAAAGGTCTATTGTTCCCACTATGAAAGCAGATCTTTTCATTATTCCCTTGCAATTGCTTCCTTTTTGACACGATTGTCATTTCCACTAGTTTGCACCACTTCAAAATATATGTCAATAATCTCTGTGTCATCTGTGATGCAAGTGGCAACATGGTGAGGATGGGGTCATTCCAGGCTCCAAGTGGGGTGAATTTATTCCCTGAGCCTTCCTCTGCCCCTCAGCAACCCAGACTGCTCAAGCACATCATTTCCCTTTGGGCAGCCCACCTTGATATATATATATATATAACAGGATATGTAATCAATTGGTTTTGCAATTACTTGCCTTTCTGAGATGCAATCTGCCTATAATTTCAAGTAGTTGCAAATACAATGGATTGCATACTCTCTCTCTCTCTCTCTCTCTCTCTCTCTCTCTCTCTCTCTCTCTCTCTCTCTCTCTCTATATATATATATATATATATTGCACCCATAGGTCACACCAAAAGCACAAAGGCAATGCTGTGTGTGTGTGTGGCTGACTTCAAAAAAACTGAGGAGGGATGGTAAACACCCCTCTGCCATTAATCCCTCCCCTCCAGAATGATACAATTCAGACCCATCATTCCCACTTGTTGAACATGCTTCACAATCTATTCTTTTCAAAAGAACCACCAAAAAACTAGTGTTATAAAACAATGGGCTTTTTGTGTTTTCCTTGCTTCATCATGATTGAAACCAAGTGCAGTAGGATCAGAACTGGTTTCAAGTGACAACGGTCATATAACCCGATCAGCAATTTATTTTAAATCATAGTGGGAATGAGGCCTTAGTTTCTCTCTCCTCATCCCCCTTCACCCACTTCTTCATCATCTTAATTCAATTGCTATAATCTGAATTCAAAGTGAAAAAGTAGCTTACATTACTTACTCTGGAGTGGGGAGGCAATTTTACCCTTTCTAGTAGTCTCAGACAAAAGCAAATCCTCCTGGCTTGTCTGTTCTTCCTTATTAATAACTTTTTAAAAATACATTTTTATTGACTTTGTGTTATATATATATATATATATATATATATACATACATATATATATATATACATCATTAATAAGAATATGAAAAAGTAGACATATAAAAGAAAGAAATTCACTAGGTAATCTACAACAATCACAAATACTAAGTAATACATACAGTATATTACAAATGACATACAAAATGACAATAAACTTCCTGTTGCTTTAGCAATCCATTTACTTCCACCATCATACTTCCATTTTTTAACTCTTCCAATGATTTCATTTCCAAAAATCCCTGATCTTGTCTAATTATATCTTCATATTTCAACCAGTTACCATTTCCCTGTAAATTTGCTCTAAAGAAAGCTTCTTGGGGGAAACCCATAACAAAATTTTAGAACTAAATAGTTTCTTGTATCTTTTCCAGACCAAAAATAATAATTTTCTAACAAAATGATTATTAAAATCTCTATTTACTTTAGTTTTATTATAAAACAAATAAGCATGCCAGCCAAATCTGAGACTTGTACATTCTAATTTAAGTAGATCCTTATTCTCCAAGTCAAACCAGTCTTTTAACCAGATTAAGCAGCCTGCATCATAGTACAACCTAAAATTTGGGATCTCTCTCCTTAAAAATCACTAAAATCTCTCTTTAGAATCATGTAGATATTTTAATCTAATTCTAGTTTTTTTTTCCCTTTCCCAAATAAATGTGTTTATGTCTTTTGGCCAATTTTGGAATATAGTTATATTATGAATTATTGAAATGGTCTGGAACAAAAACAAGATTTTCTGAAGAATTGTCATCTTTATTGCAGCAATTTGACCAAGAAAGGAAAGTTTAATTTCTTTCCATTTTTTAAGTTCTTCTTTTATTCTTTCCCAACATTTCTTATAATTGTTGCTAAATAAATCTGTGTTTTTATCAGTCTATACTATACTCAAATATTTGACCTTTTTACTTAAGTGAAATCCCGTTGACTCTTTTAGAATCTCTTCTAAAAGGGAATCTATGTTTTTATGTCATAATTAGTGTTTTGTTGTTGTTGATTTTTAACACAGATATCCTTTCAAAATTCATCCATTCTTTTTGCAAAATTAAGATGTCATTATGGGGGGGTCACTTAAGGAGATTAAAGGCCTTTGCAGACTGCCAGAAATAGTGCAAATTGAGTCCACTTTAAGGGTTAGGCTTAGGCTTAAGGAATCATGGGAACTGGATTTTATTGTGGCATCAGAGCTCTCTGACAGAGAAGGCTCAATGTCTCAGAAAAAAACCAATTCCCATGACTCCCTAGTATGATAATTATTTGATATTTCTAATTTGTTGCTTTCTTTGTATTAATATGTATTAATATGTATTAATATGTATTTTATTATTTTGCAGAATGTACACCATCAGCAGGCTTTTTAAATCTATTTTATTGACTGTATGTACAGCGCTGTGTAAATTTACAGTGTTATATAAATAAACACTACCAACAACAATAATTTTATGGCAAAAATCATCCCCCTCAACAAAGAAACTTTTTCTTTCCCCAAACAAAACCCAATTTTCTGTACAGAAACTAGGGGTTGTTTTTTTTGTCCAAAAAGTCCCACACATTTTTTTCCACAGAATAATTATTCTGCAACACTTTGGGGAGTGTGTCCATTTCATCTCTCAGCTGCATTCAGTATCATTGATCATACTATCCTTGTGGGCTATTTGATTGGTATATGACTTGGGAGCACTGAGATCCTGTGTGTATGGGTCAAATAAAATGTCCTCTCCCTGTTGCCATGATGATGAGTCCGAAAGATGCAGGGCCCAAGTACCAGTTCTGGTACAAACTGTGTGGATGATGTCCAGTCTGTTCAACACTGAAATCCTCCCTTAAAATTTTCAATAAAACTCACCATTTGAGAAGATCCAGAGCTCTCTGTTGCGGTGCTGGACAACTGGTCACACATGTTCCACTGTGCTGCCTGCCACTCCCACCCTGCCACCACACCAAGCTGTTCTGTATAAGGTCAGAATGTGGTGCCCAGCCATGTGATCAGCATTAGGATCCTCATAGGCAGCACTGTGGGTTGCCTGTGCATACAGCTGTCCAGTATCACAACAGAGGGTTCTGGGTAATGGGGAAATGTTGGGGCATCTCTGGAGCCAGAATATTTCAGGCTACTACCAGATTAATCGGTCTCATTTGGAACACTGCCTATGTTGCAGTGGTTCTGGCCTATATTTTCTGAATGTTTCATAATGGTGGTCCTGGGGACTTTTGTGAATCCTCTGGACCATCAGTCTGTGGGTTGCACAAAGGTGCTGTTCAACATATACATGAAGTTATATAAACTTGTGGGGTCAGGTGTTATCAATAAGAGTAGGATACACCAATCTATCTGTGATTTGCAAATGATGTCAAGGAGGTTATGAGAATCTTGCATTGTTGCCTGAATGCAATGAAGGATTATACGTAAATGGATAAATTGACAGACTTTCTGTTGATCAAAGTTACCACAAGATTGGGATTGCAATCTGTATGAAATTGTAGATAAAGCAATTATTGTTTGGAAATCTTCTTGGACCCAGTTTTACTTCTGGAAGTTCTAGGTGTTGCTATGGCCAGGTGTGCTTTTGTCAGCTTTGGTTGATGCACCCTTTGCACCTTTTACAAAGTCCTAGTGTGCCTTCAAGTAGCACAGCTTCCATAATCCAGATGTTTTTTGATTGCAGCTCCCAGCATTTCTCAGTGTTGACACCAGCTAGGGGATACTGGGACTTGCAGTCAAACAATAGCTGGAGGATCTTTATGTTATGATAAAATTTGTGGCTTTGATCTCCACTCAAAAATGATACCCATGCCTCTTTCCCAACAAAGTTGGTTAAAGTGGCTGCAAATCCACTAAAACATCATATTTAACAGAAGCAGTGGTGCCACTGTCATCTACCCACTCACCCTGCCTCAGGTATCCTTGTTTGCTGTTAATATAGCTGCAACCCTCAAGGTAGCTATGGCAAAATATTTTTTTTCCCAGCACCAGTATATTGCTGTGAGGTCTGCCTGTAATGTTGTAATGTTGTAATGCAACTTTGTGATGTGAACTTTTGTTGTACTTACAAGGTCTCAAGTAGGCAAGTAAGAGCCATGAGCATTACAAAAGATCTGCTCCCAGCAAAAAAGGAAAAAAAAAAACCTGCAAGAACTAGGCATGAAGGTCCATGACATTAAAGGAAGATAAGAAAATAACACAGTGATTGATATTCTTTTCATTAAAGGTACATTAGAAAGTAACCAGTGGTCCAAACGTTACTTAAATGAGTCCCATTTGACTTTAAAAGGAGCATGGGGGGGGGGGGGGGGGGACCTGAATATTGAATGGGACATTAGTGCTTCTCATATCTGTATCCTTCATTGAGTTCAGTGCATTACATTATGCACTGGAGAAAAGGGAACAAAGGAGTGGGAGAGGGAAGGAAAGAGAGAGAGAGAGAGAGAAGTAGATGGAGGATGAGCATTAGAGCTTGGAAAATGTTTGGTCTACAGCTCCCATAACCCCCTTCTTAGCCTTGGGAGCTATAGTCCAAAATATACATATATTTCTAAGCTCTGATAGATATGAATCAATACAATTGCATGACTATTTGTAGTCTCATCAAGGATCTGGCTCTGTGGACTATTATCACACCACACTTTTTCAACAGATCACTTCTTCAACAGACTATTCTAATTGGATTGCAACACATAAGGAGATGAACTAGGAAACTGATCCCAGATTGTCTTCTCTGTAGCCGCTTCATAAACTATACCACGGTATAGTTTCCCCTCTGCTGGGTGATATATTCTGTTTTAGGGTTGACAAATTTGAATCCATTCATTTGCAAAACAACACATAATTTCAACATATCATTGGACATTATCACACGGGGGCCAGTTTCGTGGTTAATGAGATAATAAAGTGGAAATGATGCACCCCGAAAATAAAGCGAAAATAGTGCTAAATTGCGCAAAAGCATTTCTCACGTAATTAGAATAAAAGCGTAATTAAGTAAAAAGCAAAAAAAGAGACATTTTTAACTTTCATACATAAGTGGAAAAAACCCGTACATGTATTAGAAATGAGTGTGTTTTGTGACCAGACTCCTCCTTTTCCAGGGCAGGTCCTGCATTTCATTCAACCTTCTCTCCTCCCCAGGAGAAAATGTAAAACTGTCCTCCATTTGGGGTCATGTCCTCCTGCACAGTCTTCCTTTGGGGTTAGGACCTCTCAAGAGAGCAGAGGAGGAGGAGGAGGAGGAGGCTGGAAAGGGCAAGGCAAGCCGATGCAAGGCAGAGCCTCCTGCCTGTGCTGCTGCTGTTCCTCTTCCAGCCAAAGCTCCCGGCACAGGGCTTGAAGAAGGAAGGAAGGAATAAAGAGAGAGAGCAGAGGAGGAGGAGGCTGAAAAGGCAAGGCAAGCCTTCTTTTCCCTCCTTTATCCTCCAGCCCAAGTGCCAAACTTCTCTTCCATCCCAAACTTCCCTCTCCTGGGCTGCCTTC
>JAIPUX010001232.1:47800161-47810921 GCA_020142125.1 Phrynosoma platyrhinos | reverse complement strand
CCTGTTCACAAAGATATATTTCCTATAATGGACAGCATACATTAAAACACACATGCAATAGGATGTTTTGCCTGTGTGGTTGCTAAAACCCTGAAGTCTTACAGCAAGGAATCAGAGATACACACTGTCTTGCATAACAGTCCTGTGCCTGCTTTGAAGATGTTCATGCAAGCAAAAGAGCTCCTTTGGGATGACATATGAAACACAAGTTCAGAAACAATCATGTTCTTGGTCTGTATTGAACTCTGTTGGCATTTCTGGAGAGGTTTACACTGACAGCAGTGAGTCAATGCCTCAAGGCCTGGTTTATGGTATTTCCTTCATTCTTGCCACTTCCCCAGCCTATATGTAAAACAGAGATATACAGGCAGTAAACATCATTTGCAGTTAATGAGACAGTAGATGCTTTGTGTAAAACACCTTATTCATGATGTGCCAAGCTGTATTTGCCTTTCAATGTAGGCTGGTATTACCTGCTTTATACAGAGGAAACAAACAACATAGAAAATGTATTGCAGCTGCCAAATGCTTCAGTTCTCTCCCTACCACCCTCCCTTCTCCTCCCAGACCAGGTCTCTTCCTTTCCTTCTTTCTGCATTCTGTTGCACAAATTCTTAGCATTCAAGGGGGTATCATAAAGTAATAATTATCACCTGGAAGTTATTATGGAGGATGTCAGAGACTTGCCTCCACAATAAGGTAGCAGTCAGGGGCTCTCTATAAAATGATAACCCCAGTTAACTGAGCTTGCTGAAAGAACTTGGTGAAATGGCCAAGCCAACTCTTTACGTGTGTGTTTAATGGGGGACTTTTTGAGGGGGAAGCCCACAATTCTGTTTCAGTGCTTAGTTAAGATTTTTCAATATGGACACAGAGGGAGCTGCTGCAGTCACCTGAAACACTTGTGGGATGTTTGTCGTCTTGCCAAGAGATGTGGGGAACTTCACCTGCACCAAGTGCAAGTTGTTAGCCCTGTTGAAACAGAAAGTACAACAGCTGGAGGCCTGGGTAGCTAAACTTCAGCATATTAGGGAGCAAGAGGTGTTCCTGGACAGAACTGAATGAACAGTCATGGATGGGGACCACACAGAGGAAATTGCTGGGGAGGAGGTCACTTCACACACACAGGAGATGGACATCTGGAGGGATGTCACACACAGAAGTGGGGAACTGAGGGATCATTCTGGGATCTTGCAGCTACAGAATCAATTTGAAGAACTCTCCCTTATCAGGGATGATGAGGAAGAGCACCAGGGACAGTCCTCAGGGACAGTGCAGGGAACCCTGAGAGTACCACTGCAGGGAACAGCTGCTGCTAAGCCTCGGAGGAGGTGTGTGGTAGTGGTGGTGGACTCCTTCCTGAAGGGTACAGAGTGGTGATTTCTGGGCCTGACAAGATGTTTCAGGAGGTGTGTTGTCTTCCTGGGGCAAAATTCCATGATGTGACAGTGAGGCTGACAAGACTTGTCAGTCTTTTGGTCCATGTGGGAACCAAAGATAAGGCAAGGCATAGCCTTCAGGATATCAGGAGGGATTACGCGGCTTTGGGTAGGAAGCTGATGCACAGGTAAGCTCATCCTCACATTTGAAGGGCATTGTCCAGAAAGGGAGAGGAAGATTGCAGATGTGGATAACTGGCTCTGCATATAGTGCCACCAAGAATGATTTGGATTCTGGGATCATGGGCTGAGATTCCATGAGAGTGAACTTCTGGCAAGAGATGGGTTGCATCTCAAACCAATTGTCAGAAACATTTTTGCCAGTAGTCTCAAACATTTGATCTGGAGGGCTTTAAACTAAGTCATGTGGGGGAGAGAGCTAGTATCTTGGAAGGCATGAGTCCAATATGGGCTGGAGATAACAGTCAAAGTATTATTGAGGGAACAAGCCAAATAGTGGAAGGAATCAACAGTGAGAGTGAAAAAAACTATACACAGGCAGATGGGGGAGCATGGTCTCAGATGTTGCTACACTGATGCACAGAGCATAGGAAATAAGATCAACTTGAACTCCTAGCACAACAAAGCAAATATAACAGGCATCACTGAAACCTGGTGGGATAAGTTTCATGATTAGAATATAGGAACAGAAAGGTATAATGTTTTAAAGAGAAATCGGCCAAACAGGAAAAGAGGAAGAATAGCATTATATGTCAGGGATGTTTACACCTGTGAAGAGATCCAAGATTTAAATCCTGGAAATCAGGTGGAAAATATCTGGATAAAAATTAAAGGAGAAGGAAACAACAGGGATGTTACTGTGGGAGTCTGCTACAGAGCCACAAGTCAGACTGGAGGAACTGGATTATGCCTTTCTAGAACAGATGACCACACACTCAAAAAGGAGAGTGATGGGTGATTTGAAATATCCTGATATTTACTGGAAGCCAAAAGCTCAAGGTCTAGCAAATTCCTCACTTGCCTCAAAGACAATTTCATTATCCAAAAGATGTAAAAAGCAACAAGGGGATCAGCTATTTTAGATCTGATCCTAACCAACAGGGATGACCTGGTAAATGGGGTGCAAGTGATGGGATCCTTAGATGATGGTGATCATATTCTCCTGCATTTTCTTTTACAGGCTAACAGCCTTTGCAGATGGGCAGAAATAGTGCAAATTGAGTCCACTTTGACTGCCCTGGTTCAGTGCTAGGGAATCATGGAAACTGTATTTTTTTCTGATACATTGAACATTCTCTGTCAGAGAACTCTGGTGTCACAATAAACTACAGTTCCCATGATTCCCTAACACTGAGTCAGGGCAGTTAAAGTAGATTCAATTTGCACTATTTCTGGCAGTCTGCAAAGGCCCTAAGTCAGAGACACATTCTAGACTTTTAGGAGAGCTGATTTCAATAAACTTAGGGAAACATTGGGGTAATCCTATAGTCAGGAATACTAAAGGGGTAGGGAGTCCTGGATGGATGGGAGTTTCTCAAATGGGAGATACTGAAGGCACAAATTCAAACTGTTACAATGAGGACAAAAAATGGGAAATTTATCAAGAAATTGGGTTGGATGACTAAAGAACTTTCAACTGAACTAAGGGGAGATGCAGAGGATTGGGGCTGAGGCTGCCCCATGCCTCAGCCCCAATCTACCCTTTTCCTGGCCCTGAAAGGAATGGCAAAATGCCAGTCCTTTTAGAGCCTGCAAAAAGGATGCCCAAAGAGCCACCGCATGCCCCTTCAAGTACAGAGCATCAAGACGCTGTGCCGGAAGGGCATCCTCATGGCACGCGCAGTGCGTAACAGTGCACACCATGATGACATCTTTGAGGAGAGGCTGTGCAGCTCCCTCTCCCCATCCCTGCCTCCAAGATGGCCCAAAGGGCCATCTGTAGAGGCCCTATGTTTTAAGCAGGAGATGTATAAAAATGGAAAAGGGGCAAGTTCACTAAAGAGGAATTAAAACAAGTAGGAGTAAAGTCGGGAATGCTAAAGTACAGAATGAGATCAGGATTGCTAGAGAGGTTAAGAACAATAAAAAAGGGCTTTTTGGGGCATGTCCATAGCTGAAGAAAGAAGAAGGAAATGTAGAGCCAATGCACAGGGAAAATGGAGAAATTCTAACAGGGGACAGAGAAAAGGCAGAACTACTCAACACCTTGTTTGCCTCAGTCTTCTCATAAAAGGAAAAGGGTGCTCAATCTGAGGAAAATGGAGCAGAGGACACAATAGGAGAAATGCAGCACAGAGTAATTAAAGAGATAGTACAGGAATATCCAGGACCAGATGAACTACATCCAAGGGTATTTAAAGAATTGACACATGTAATATTGCAGCCATTGGCAATAATTTTGAGAATTCCTGGATAACATGTTAGGGGAGAAAAAAGGATCCCAACAACTATCATCCAGTTAGTCTGACATTAATACCAGGAAATATTCTAGAACAGCTGAGAATTTGTGAACATTTAGAAAGGAATGTCATAATCACAAAAGGTCAGCATGGATTTCTCAAAAACAAGTCATGTCAGACTAATCTAATCTCTATTTTTATATAATATTACAAGCTTGGTAGATGAACGGAATGTGGTAATCAAAGCATATCTTGATTTCAGTAAGGCCTTTTGCAAGGTCCCTGATGATATTCTTGCAAAGAAGATAGTAAAATGTGGGCTAGACAATACAACTGATAGGTGGGTTAGTAATTGGTGGACCAACTAAACCCAAAGGGTGCTCAGCAATGGCTCTTCTTCATCCTGGAGAGAAGTGACCAGTGGGGTGCCACATGATTCTGTCCTGGGCCCAGTCTTATTCAACATCTATCAGTGATTTAGATGAAACAATCGGGGGCATGCTTATCAAATTCACAGATGATACCAAATTAGGAGGAATAGCTAATACCCCAGAGGACAGGATGGAAATTCAAAATGACCTTAATAGATTAGAAAGCTGGGCCAAAGCTAACAAAATGAATTTCAACACAGAGAAACGTAAAGTACTGTACTTATTGTTGAAAAACAAAGTACATAGATATAGGATGGGAGACATCTGGCTTAATAACAGTACATGTGAAAGGGATCTAGGAGTCCTAGTAGACCACAAGTTGAACATGAGTCAACAGTGTGATGTGGCAGCTGAAACGGCCAATGCAATTTTAGGCTGACTCAATAGAAGTATAGTATCTAGAACAAAGGAAATAATAGTACCACTGCATTCTGCTTGGTCAGGCCCCACCTGAAATATTGTGTCCAGTTCTGGGCACCACAATTGAAAAAGGATGTTCTAAAACTGGAGTGTGTCCAGAGGAGGGTGACAAAAATGATGATGGGTCTGGAAACCATGCCTTATGAGGAGATACTTCGGGGGGAAGTAGACGATGGCATCGAGGACGCCGTGGGACGGTGCACCGCTGGAGCGAGGCAGCCGCACCACGGCGCACCGGCGGCGTCCCTGAAAGGAGTGCAAAATTGGTGCTACTTTCAGAAGTAAGGGCCGGCAGCTCCGAGGGCAACCTCGGGAGGAGGAAGGGGCGCCGCACGTGCGGTTGCCCCTCCTCTTCCCTGCCTCCAAGACGGCTCAATAAGCCATCTGCCAAGGCAGTTCGGAAGCTGTGTATGTTTAGCCTGGAGAAGAGACGTTAAGAGGTAATATGATAGCCCTTTTTAAATATTTGAAGGGGTGTCATATTGAGGATCGAGTAAGCTTGTTTTCTGCTGCTCCAGAGAATAAGACCTGGGACAGTGGATGCAAGCTACAGAAAAAGAGATTCCAGTTCAACCTTAGAAGGAACTTCCTGACAGTGAGAACTGTTCAACAATGGAACATATTCCCTCAGAGTATGGTGGAGTCTTCTTCTTTGGAGATCTTTAAGCAGAAGCTTGATGGCCATTTGTCGGGGATGCTTTGATTTTGAGTTCCTGCATGGCAGGAGGTTAGAATCAATGATCCTTGTGGTCTCTTCCAACTCTATGATTCTATTGTATATTAATGAAATTTTGTCATTTTCATTATTGGTTCCAAAAATGCATGATGTTGAGAAAACCAGCTCATTGTATCCTTTATTTTTGTTACAGACTGTGCCAGAAATGATTAAAGTGTAAGATGAAGAAGTACGAGGGGGTGTCATAAAGTAATAATTATCACCTAGAAGTTATTATGGTATATTGATTAATTTTTTCAGTGTCATCATCACTAAGTGACTTTTTATTTTCCCACAAATGAAAAAATTGTTGTGGGGTCACTGATTTGACAACACAGATGATGTAATTATGAAACAGAAGAGTGGTTTAATGTGCAATCTGCAGACTTCTACAATAGCGGTATTCAGAGGGTCAAGAAACTCTGGGAAAAATTTGTAAATCTGGTGACTATGCAGAAATAAGTTAACAACTACAAATCAAAACAAACTTTCTGTCAAAAAAATTTTAAAAGTGATAATTAAAACTTTACAATACCCCATCATAATCTCTTCCAACAGTGAAAACTGATATTTACTTATATATCATTAGTTCATTGGTATAAAGCTGGTCTTGAAGATATTCCAACCTCTCCCTCTTCACACTATGTAGCTACCTAGTGGGCATGAAGAAATAAATCAAATTTTTTGATTTTGTGTTATTTTGTTAAAAAAAACTTGGGCAGGCTATGCACATGGTGAACATTAGATGAAAGCAAATTAGTATGTTTTGAGACATAATTAAATGTAAGAGGGAAATTTGACAAGACTTCTCAAGAGCATATGCAGCAAATTGATTACTTATTTGTTACATTTCTCTTCTGGCTTTCCAGTGCTAAATACAGTTCAAATGTGCCTTAATCCATTTAATATTTCCCAACAGATATACATGTAAAGATGTATATAAAAATATCTAGTATCAGAGATTGCTAAAAACACTGTACTACTTGTGGTGGATCAGCAAATGGTTCTTCCCTCACCAAGCCAAAGTGCTCAATACCAAAAGCCATTGTGTCACCTGAGAGCAATCTCCCATGTGTATCTCTTCATCCATGACATCAAAAATGCAAAAATGAGAAGATAAATAACTAGCTTCCCTTCAGTGACACTCAAAATCCACTATCCAGCCCAACCCAGTTGCCTCACTCTGCCTAATACTAGAGATGGCATTGAATGGCATCCATTTTTTTAGTTAGGTAGGCAGTGACTAAAGATTTGAAATATGGAGTTTTTTCCCCTTGTGATATCTCAATACATCCTGTTTGTTTTTTTCTGAAAGCTTTCAACTATTAGACAGAATATTAGGACCATTATGGATTGAGATCACTGTCAAAATTAGAGCAGTTCTGGGATGCTGGAGTGTTTCCATAAGAGCTCTTGTTCATAATTACTGGTAGTAGACAGGATGAGTCCCCAAGATTCAGTGGCTACATGTTGTGACTCCTATGACAATTTTTAACCATTTTCTTCTTCTACTGAATCCAGGGAGAATGCTTTAAAAATGCAGAATCTCTCTCTCTCTCTCTCTCTCTGTGTCTGTGTGTGTGTGTATGTGTGTGTTTTGGCACAATGCTAGTATAACATAGTATTTTCATGAAATACTGAGAGTTAGTTGCTGTAGTGGTAGAATGATAGAAGGGACCTTGGGAGATGAAGGTGCTAGCTCAGCGAGACAGCAATCTCAGGGCCTTTACAGACTTACATAAATAATGCAGTTTGAGGCCACTTTAACTGCCCTGGCTCAATGCTAGGGAATCATGGGAACCATAGTTTATTGTGGCACCAGAGCTCTCTGACAGAGAAGGTTCAATGTCTCAGAAAAAAACTACAATTCCCATGATTCCCTAGCATTGAGCCAGGACAATTAAAATGGCCTCAAGCTGGATTATTTCTGGCAGTCTGTAAAGGCCCTCAGTGGGTGACCTTGGGCTAGTTACCAAATTCAGGGCCTCGGCAGACAACTAATAGAGTCATCTTGGAGGCAGGGAAGAGGAGGGGTAGCCACATGATTGGTGCCCCTTCCTCCTCCCGAGGTTGCCCTCGGAGCTGCCGGCCCTCCGCACGGCCAGCGCTCCGAGGGCAACCTCCTGCCGCAGCGTCCGCACACACTGCGGCGGAAAAGTCAGGGAAAGTGCGCCCTATGCTTTTAGGGCGCACTTTCACTGACTTCTGAAAGGAGCACTGATTTTGTGCTCCTTTCAGAGGCGCCAACGGTGCGCCGTGGTGTGGATGCCGCGGTCCCACGGCGCACCATCCCACGGCATCTCGGACGCCCTCGTGTGCTTCCCCCCTCAGTTGGCCTATTCTGCCTCAGAGAGTTATCCTGAATAAAGTGGAAACAAGAAGAACTACGTATTCCACTTTATTATAAGCTCAATGCAGAAATTGCAGCAACCAAATATAACTTTTCAACAAACAAATAAATGAATATTGACATGGCATAGGTACATAAATCTCCCCCCCCCCACACACACATACACACACACACACACACACACATCTTAAAGCAGGGATAGGCAACCTTTCCCCTTTAAGGGCCGAGGGACTTCAGCTCCCAGAATCCCAGGAGCTATTGGCCAATATGGGACTATTGGCCAACATGGCTGAGGCTTCTGGGAGCTGAAGTCCCTCAGCCCTTAAAGGGGAAAGGTTGCCTACCCCTGTTTTAAAGGCTAGGCAACTACATTCCTTAAGAATGGCACATGGAGTGCTTAAGAACAATGAATCCAGCTACTCCCATCAGCAAACTGTGATGTGAAAAGCAGAAAATCTTTCCTTCAGAGAGCTGCTGTTCTTCACACTGCAGCTCACTGATGGGACAAAGATGGACATGTCATTGTGTAGTGCTTCACTTCCCAGTGCCCCAGAACTCCTATTAAGGGGCGTTGGGGGCATTTGCAGCTGTAGCAATGGTGTCACAATCATAAATGTTAATAAGTAAATTTATGAAGTAATAATTCAACCTTACTGTAAACAATGAATAGGATATCAGACATAGTCTTCTCCTCTCCCCCACATCCCATATCTGACCTAACTTATAGTCAAACAAATGCAACATTTTCCAAGCATTCATTTATAGTCTCTGAGAAAAGAAGAAATAGAGTTGGTTTATTTAAAGGAAAAACTGAACTACTAACCATTTATTATACTATCTAGAGAACTGCATGCAATGTGTTTAAAAATTCTTAACTTTTCTGTTCCAGATGAAGCAATGGCACAGAAGCATAAATCCAAAGTTATGTTTTGACAGCCAGAAACCCATCATTATTTCTCTATTTTGTTGTTCATATAAGTACTGGATATTCTTGCCTGTGGCATATACAGTGAATCCTAGATGGGGTGGTCACTAAATTAGACTCTGAGTTTTGCATTCCCTATGCCTATCAAGGCCTAGATTGGCTTTATAACTGGAGAAGGAGGACGTATGAGAACATGTTACTTGGAGAGATGGAAATATTTATCTACCTATGTTTGCACACTGTCTAAAATGATTTAAAGCAACTATGCAGCACATAGTCAACTTGTCTAGATAAGGTTACATTAGGTGTTAGTACTGGAGGGCATTGCCTATATATTTGATTTTATATGTGATCAGTAGTAGTAATGTCATTGCAGTGCCTAGGAGCTAGAAGTGTGAGTGATGATTCTGCTATTATGTTATGCTGTGGGGTGATAAAATAAGATATCAGTTTTTAAGAAACTTGGCATTTAATCTTGGAGGCAGAAAAGCAAAGCAGCTGTGATGATATAAAACAATGTGGGTAGTCAAAAATTGCTGCTTACATGATGGTACCAATAATCAGAAGCAAGAAATTAAAATAAGTAATTAGTTGTAATTAGTTTCTTTCCTCAATCTAAAATGTATAACTGAGGCCCAAAACACACAAGCCAAAAGAAGCAGCTTCTGGCTGCTTTGGGGGCATGGTGTTCATATGATGCATACCCCCAAAGCAGCCGAAAGCTGCTCCAATGTCATGATCCAGTCCTTTGGACTGGATCAAAAAGGAGCTGATTAAATCCTAGTGGTAGCCGACTTGGGACCATGGTGGCAGGCCACTTTGGAAGCAGGCTGTGTGGTTGCCAGGGTCCCTGAGTGATTGCAGCCCAATCATGGCCAGAAGGCCTCTGTTCTTTCCTGGCAGGCCATATGCTTCACTCCAAAGTTACATTAGGACTAGAACTTTATGACAGATTTCATATCTTTTGAGGGTTAACTTTTATTTATATTGACATTTAAGTCTATGTGGCCTCATTAAATGGTGAAGGAGGAATATTACACAGTTCAAATGCCTGTTTGTGCTGTTACCATCTCATGCACTGTTGCAAGTATTGAGGCAAAGATGAGAGAGACAGGAGAAGTGCATTTTTTTTGTATCATAGTTCATTGGCTTGTCACATTTCAGTGTGAAAATGTTAATCATTTTTGAGAAATGGAAAAATAAAATATTATTTACCTAGAATGGGTGTAAGGGGATATACAAAACAAGCTACTTTGCTGGCTCTGAAATTGTAAGTGTTACTGATTACAGGGATGTAAACATAAGGGCCCATGCTCCAGCTTGTACTAATTGATGTTGTACACGCAATTGAAAGGGTGGAGGAGTAGTACTGTATTGTCTGAGTCTGATTGTTAGCTCCAAGTACAGTAGACCCACTGAATCCATGGGAACTTGGTAAGTCAACAAACATATAAAACCCATTGATCCAATGGATCTCCTCTTGTTGGATTAACATTTGGTGTCAGGTCTTGATAGTCTGTTTGTGGAGAGTGCCTGGATTTTACAGTTGAACAATCTGTACAGTTGAATCCAGTCCTGCCCCTGGTTTCAAACTGGGTTAGTCCTAAAGTCAGAGCAGTGACAGGTGGATGTGTATACACCCATGCCCACCACTGTGCCATGGAGCTGCTGCCACCCCATACCCATTACTGCCACTGCCACTGTGTCTTCATTGAAGGTCCCCATCACAGCCCATAAGTATGGAAATGGGATGCCTGGCTACACCCAGGTGGCCATGCACTCCTATCTGATGTCACAGGCCATAGCAGGGAACTTCAGGAAAGACACATGTAAGGGGTGAATGGGGCTGTGTGGTGTTCCCAATGTCATTGCAGAATTTTCTTTTTGCCCTACATTAAGGCTCCTTTGGGCCTCACATATGTTTAACCTTTTCCATTGTTTTCCACCATGAAATGCAATAGTTCAGTTCATAAATTCAGCAGGCCACAAGCAAATATTTAACATGTTTTATGGGACATCTGAGTATCCTAAACACAAAAATTGCATCAGCACTATAGAGAGTCTTCTCTGAGGATGCCAGCCACAGATGCTGGCAAAACGTCAAAAAGAAACTCTTCTAG
>JAIPUX010001232.1:47771132-47783093 GCA_020142125.1 Phrynosoma platyrhinos | reverse complement strand
CTAGGGCGGTATACAAATAAAATATATTATTATTATTATTATTATTAGCCTTATTGAGATAATTTGGTCTGACTTTGCATTGTATCATCTGACTGTACCATGGATACCTTTAAATATCTTTTGTTGCTGCATACCACCAAGATTTAATTCAAATTTTAAAACCTTTAAAGCACATCAAATATTTATTTAAAGTTGTTCACCAAGGGCCTTCAAATTTGGAGAGAAAGGAGGAAGGTAAATGCACACACTCCTATTACAATGTTTTTGCTAGCTGGGCATGCATATGTGCATGCATGAGATGTGGAGGGATTAAGCTTGCTTCTCATCCCTCCATCCTTTGCACTGTCTTTGCATTATTAGCCTTTGTTTTGTTTTACTATAGGGGGTTCAAAACTCAGAAAGTTGCTTTTAAGCAACAATTTGGTATTTAACTGATTATAAGCACCCCATAAGTAATTTGTTACTGATAGAAAGAGAAGTTATTATGATTTGAATCCTATTGGTTATTCATAGGTAGATCCATTGAATTATTCTTGAATAGTAAGTCAACATGCAGGTCAATCCGGGTAATTCTGTGTCTCTACTCAGTACTGACAACAGGATTAAGACCTATGTGTACTTCCCCAATAATTTTTCTGTACCATTACATAAGTAATAGAATTGCATAAGATTTGAAAAAAAGAAACTGCTCAAAATACCACTAATAATGCCCTTAAAAAATACCATGTATAAAACCTAGAAAAAAATGTAGTTTATTGCTTCTCCAAAACAGAGGGAAATTTAACTTCCACCCATTATATAGCATCTGCTTTGTTATGTTGAGAGATAAAGAGAGTTTCCAACCTTTCACCTATGTTCTCCTAAGAACATATCAAGAATTTGTCATATTTGGTTCAGGTCATATGAGGGGAGATAGAATAGAATCAGAACAGGAATCTAACCTACCATATTTGTTCTGTCAATGAAAAAACAGAGCCATAAGGATAATAATCTGTTCATTTTGTTCTTTAATGTTTACAGCAATTTTCTAATCATCATGTCCTGCTGGGTGCATCATTTGGCATTACTAAGAACTCAGCACAGAGACTTGTAGCAAGGATTTTTCTCCAAGCTTAGGAGAAATATATATGTGAATCTTTTATTCCATGGTCCATCCCAGCTACTGTGAAGTGGGCAAGCAACCCCACAGAAGCTGTACTTCACAGTATAATTTCAACTCAATTATATTGTACTCAGTAGCTACAATCCACTTTTTCTTTTTCTTGTTAAATCAAAGAGAGTATTAAATTAATCCCTTTGATCAGAGAAGTGCCTTTCCATTTGCTGTTAACATGTTAATATTGGGCAAGGCTTATTTTTCATGGAGCTGAGATTACCTTTTCCAGCACTGGCTTGAATGAAACATATTAACAGCAACAGTCCAAAGACTAATGACAGAGTAATTTTTTTTTCAGTGTAATCATAACGTCACCATGAAGAATGCTGCTAAAGTTCTGCCTTAGATTATATGTTTTTTTTAAAAAGAAAGTTTGACAAGATTCTTTGAAGTAATTATTCAAAAAGTTCTGAGCATTTTTCAGCTCATGAAAACAATCATGAGATAAATATAGAGCATAAATTAGATTTCAGCAATGTGTGGCCCTCCATTGCCAGGCTCCATAATGATTTGGCCATTGGTAAGAGGTGAGAGGTTTATAAATACCTGGAAAGTTGCAAGCTCACTATCTACTATATAGACATTATAAAAGCAGCTGTTGCAACCTAACCCTTTTCTCTAAAGGTAAGACAGATGAATTGAGAAATAAGACATTACACTGAGATCCATTGTTGAATCTTCAAAGTGGGTTATGCTTGCAAATTTCATAATCAAATCTAACAATCCTTTCACATGTTCTTTGTTTTCTCTTAGCTGCCCCCTCATATCAAATCTTCATCAGTCTTCACTTATTAAGAGACACTTCAATTGCTTTATTTCCATTTAATTCACTTTGAACTGAGATTTGATGAAGGTTTGGTTAAACTAAACAGGAAGTGACTTTTAATCACTTTCTGTTGTTAAAAACAAACAAACAAACAACAAATAAAACATCTTCCAGGCCCAAAAATGAATTGAAAATGCTCTCTGTGTCTCATATAGGTGTTAGAGGGTAGTGGAGGAGGAATCTTTTTTGAAACTATTATTTAATTTATTATCAGGATGTGCAGGCCTTCCAAATACTTTTCAAAGACTTTTATTTTCAGGATGTGCAGGCCTTCCAAAGACTTCTGGGCAATTATTGTGTTCTCCTAGGCTTCCACAATTGCCCACCTCCATTTTAAATGAAAAGCAGGCTATTGTGGTTGCAGTTTCGAGTGGTGTATAGGGAATGTAATGCTTAGTCCTTCAGTACTAGCTATTTTTTTCTGCTCAGAATGTCTATCAAGGCTGCCTTCTTCTTAGATAATATTAACAAATGATACTTGTCTGAGAGAGCTGTATGCATTATCAACCATCTGCAAATATTTCTTATGTGTGTACACCCAGATGGAAAACCAACGTTTATAGCAAAAGTGCTGGCAGGTTAAAAAATTAAACACAATTCCAAAGCAACCCTCATAAATCAACCCTGAGTCCTATGGTAGTTGGAACGGTTGGTACTAGAAATGGAAATAGCTGTCAAAATTCTTCTTGTCCCCGGAAAAGGGTGGGGAATATATTTACTGTCCTCCCCACAATTGAAGTATGAGAAAATTAAAATGTTTTGTCTCTCACATGGGGGAAGGGGGAAATTTCCATTTGAAATTTGATGTTCTGGATGGCTTTATTGCCCCAGTACTAAGCTGAGCCATAAAACAGCAGGGGTTGCAATTGTCTTTTGTTGTTGCATGCCTTCAAGCCATTTCTGACTTTTGATGATCCTAATGCAAACCTATTATATGGTTTTCATGACAGGATTTGTTCAGAGGGGCTTTGTCATTGCTTTCCTCTGAGACTAAGAGAATGTGACTTGCCCAAGGTGAGTTTCTATGCTTTTTGGGACCATCTTAGATCATAACAAACAAAGGCAGACTGGTACATACATATTGACAATGAGACGATAAAATTCTCTATTGTGTTGTTTCTGCAAATGATTGAATTCAAATTGGTCAACCCTAAAACAGAAAATATTGCACAAAGGAGGGGGAATGTATCTTTTATGGCAAGGTATAAGGTATGGGAGGGTTTTTAAGCATACTGTAGCTCCTCCCATATTGCAAGGGATCTGTTCCAGACCCCCGCAAAAATGGTGACTCACAAATATTTGAGCCACATTGAAAATAATGGTGTGCATGCATGTGCCCCATTTTGTCCCCCTTCGTTTGCTACCTGTGAATGGGAAAGGGATGCAGACTTCAAGTCCTCAAAAATGGAGGGGCGACTGTATAGTAAAGACAAGCTGAGATCAATTTCCCATTTTGGCTCCTTCTGTTTTGCATTCCAATCAAAATGATCTATTGAAAAGGTACTCTGTGTAGTTCAAGAAACACACACACACTGTGGTCCTCAGATACAGCAGTATGCATACAGACACATACCTATTACAACAAAACATGAACAATGCCAATCTTTATTTCATTTTTACATTCAGGAACAAATGATTTCAAAGGTTTCTATACTGGTGGGTGAGATTTTGAGTGTCTGGGATATCTTTTGCTTCTCTCCTTCATTTCTGTACTTTTTTTTAGTAGGAGGAGTTTCATTTATACAAAATACATCTCACATTTCAGGACTTTTTTGTTGAAAATGTTTGTAAAAAACAACAAGAAGAAAACATTGGCTAGAATTCCAGAGGCAGTTACAAATGCGTAACATTTGTGACTGGTTCACATTCAGGAGATTATCACAGCACTAGTTAAAGTGGCTTACCTGAGCCATCTTAAAAAATAAAATGGGTGGCATCCTGATGTTATCACAAGGATTTTGCCACCAAAATCATTGCCTGTGTGAAACCCGGGTCTATCTCTACTCCCAGGGCTGCTCACTGGAGCAGCCCTGTGAGTGAGGATGGATCTAGACTGCACCTGGGTGGTGATTTCAGTGGCAAAATCCTTGTAATAACATTATGATGCCACCCATTTTAAATTTAAAGCCAGCTCAGGTAATTAATTAGTACTGGGATAATCTCCTCAGAATACCTATGTATTCCCTAGATTAGGGAATATATAGGGAGCACAAAAGTACCTCAATTCTCCCTTACCAGGCAGCAGCCACTGCGAGTGACAGGGATCTTTTCCTCAGTCTATTTGGAAGCAGCTCATTGGCATTTTCACCCTCTCTCACAAGCAATTTCTGATGCTAGGGGGGATTGCAAAAGGAGTCCTGCATCTGACTATCATAGCAGAGAATGCTCATGGCAGGGGTTAAAATATCAGTCAGCTGCTTCTTAATCAATAGTGGAACAGACCAATGTTGCTTTCCATGGCTGCTGCCTCATTGGTGAGGATTGGGAGGATTGGGCTAGAAGACACTACTTAGGTACATAACTACATTTGTTATATAGCTAAGTAGGTGATACAGAATTCTGGTCACAATTTTCTGTCTGAACAACCCACATTTTCCCCTAGAAACATTTATTTTGAAAAATGGCAAATGCAAAATCATCCTCATTCCCATGGTACATGAGCATTTCTCCAATGAAATATCTTGTCATACTGGCACATTTTTCCTATTGATAATAATAACAATTGTGAATAGTCTTTACATTTCTATTCACATGAAATGCTATGGATACAATAAGATGACTCCTCATAACTTTTCTTTCTTTCTTTCTTTCTTTCTTTCTTTCTTTCTTTCTTTCTCTTTTCCTTTCTTTCTTTTGCAAAACAACAACAACAAAACACCTTGATTTATTTCTTCAATTATTTCTTTGAGAAATCAATAGAAAATATTCTGCTTCATAGTTGCTTTCTGAGCTAAAATCATATTATATAGGTTTCTATAGCACAGAAACAGGAAAAGACAATAAAGAGAAGTTTAAGGTACAGATTATATCATTTATGGTGTGATATTAGTGGGATGGAACTTGTAGCAGACATGCTTATTAATTTAGGGAGCAAGATGTATATGGTGTAATAAACTGAACCCATTTCAGCATTTGAAATGGTGCACAGCAGCTTCGGATGCTATTAGAAGATGTGGGAAGAGCTTTATACATTCTTACTTGTAATGCACTGCTATTTATGTGATGAAAAAGGTGTACATCAAATCACATCACCAGAGCTTGCCAGAGACAGTACAGGAACTTTTGGGATTGATCTCCTCTTGCTTGCTAAAGTCAGATATTCTTCTGCAGTTCCATAATTGGTTCTTTCATCTTTCACAGACACATTGTACCTACAAAGGAAGGTAACATATGTGAAATTGAAGCAATCAGATCCTTAAGCAATATTTATGTTCACATTTTCCCCTTATTCCCCCTACTGTTGGTCTCTACCCAACATATTGAAGGTCACATCCCATTTCTACCAGTTCTGACCTTCTTTAAGTTGTTCATGCTTGGCCTTGATTCTCCATCAGTACAATGGGAATAGTCCTAGTGACTCATCTTGCCATTATATTGTAAAGATGAGTTATATGAAGGAACATTGTTATCAATTGTGAGCCATAAGAGAGAATATGGGCTATAAATACTTGCCATCTATTCAGACAATCTTTCTGTCATTTTATTCAGTGACAGTGAAAACTTTTGTCTGATATGTTTCATTGACTTTGATTCATCCCCTGACAAACTATAGTATGAAACTCTCACCTGGAAATTTTAGAGGATCCGGGAATGTGGCAGCCAACTGAGACAGCCAACTGAACTATAAAGATAGTTATGAAGTGAAAGAGAAGCAGCACTAGATTTTTTTGGGGGGAAGGAATCAAGAACAGGAAGGCAGATCACATTTAGTCTTCCCCCCCCCTTTTTTTTTTTTTTCAGTTGTCCCTCTGAAACCTCCTAGCATTTGGGGAAGATTTTATACTAGTATAACATAGTGGTTAACAAACTAAGCTACAATTTTTGTTTTACATGACTTTCAGGGCCCTGGTGGGGAAAAAAGTGATTTATAAACACATCTACTATTAATAAGTAAATATGCAAGGACTTCTACTTCATTGCCTCTCTGATTGCATTCTACCACTGCACAAAGACTCCTTTTTCACTTAGAATCCCATTGCTATTTATATATTCCTTGGCCTTTGCAGTTTTTCATTTTACTTAGTTTTAGCTTTGAAGCCTATTTTATGGGCTATTATTTCACCTCCTCTTGTTGTATCTTGATTGATTTCATATGATGACTTCAGGGTTCTTTTTTTTTTTCTTTTTATATTTTGTTCAGATATACCAAAAGGTTCTGAATTTTCCTTTAAAAACAAACAAACATCTTGGCTAACTCCTAAGTCAGCACTTCTGTTGCATTTTATTAGAAATTTGCTTAAACCAACTTTATTCTGACAGAGCTTATGGATAGTTCTTCCACTCCACTCACCCTCCCCCAACAACATTTTTTTGATTATAAAAAAAAAAACTATTCCAGAGTATTTCCCATATTAAGCTGGTCTGAGAGGTATACTGGGGAGCTAAAGAAAGGAGGGAAGGTCAGTTTTTTCTTGGTTCTGCTGAATTGCAACATTTGATCCAGCAGAAACATGCAACTAGATCCTGTCCCATCTTTCTTCACCCATTAAGTTTAACAATGGGATGAAGTTCTATCAGATTTGGTCAACAAGAAAACTTGTGATGTCACGTTTCCTGGTTATATCTCCCATAAGCTTTTAATATATATATATATATATATATATATATATATATATATATATATGTCAACAGATGGATAACCCATGAGATTTCTGTGGAAGGAGCTTCCATGTTAGCTCACCAGACAGTGTAGTGACAAAGATCTTTATCTGGGATAAATGTTTGGTTTCTGCCCAATGAAAGGAGAAAAGGAGAGAAGGCTATAAAAAGATAGGTGAATGGAAGCTAGATTGGTTCCAAGTGTCTCTTCATGGATAGTGTCTTCTCTTAAACCATTTTCCCAGATTAGCACTTTTTGAAAGTCTAATATGTTCTAGTATAGCTGCTTTCCATTTTAGGCTTATTCAAAATCTGGTTGCAGTAACTCCATTCTAGCTCTTCTCTTCTTCACCTCTTCATATCAGTTGAATCCTGAAACAGGCTGTATGACAAGTTACCTGCTATCTCAAATTAACCCAAATTAACTGTGCCAAATTTGACAAAAATATAGAAAGAAAAGATCATGGGTCTAGACCCATGCAGCACAAGACACTGTGGGGAAGAAGCCAGTTTTTCCAGCCCCCAATGGCCAGCAATGACTTGGTGATGCTAGGTGTGTGGTGGTAGATCTAAACAATTTATAAGCTCTGTCCATCCCTCTTCACTCCCTCTTTGGACAACACCTTGCTTGAAGAGAATGAAGGAGGGGAGTGCACAGCAGATCGGGCAGCATTTTTTTCTTGCCACCTTGTGGTTTGAGCAGAGGAAGGGCTGAGTCAGGCTAATGTATTGCTATTACAGCTATGCCATCTGACTGTGGCATTTTAGGCCAGGAGGATGTTGGGAAGAACTGATTTTAGGTAGTGAGCTTGCTAACATATTTCAAAAACAACTGGTTTGTTAGGCCCTGTTTAGGCCTCACTAGGCCATCTTGTCTTAAACCTACTGGGCCTCTTGCAGGCTTGAGAAGCCAGATGAACCTGTTGATGGTCTCATAGGCCCCTGTGAACCAGGCCCCTGTGAATCTGTGCACACAATTAAGCTCAATAGACTCAACAGGCCAGTTATATCTGGATAGAGTAAGTTAAGTCCCTTATAGATCTGACAAACCAAACATGGCTCCATTACATGCCTAACAGGCAAGTGAAGAACTTATTAAATCCCCCCCCCCCAAAAAAAAACCACAACCTATATTCAACCCAGTTCTCTGTTATCATTATGCCGTGGTTGGTCAGCAAATAGAAACCATGTGTGTATGTGGCTGAACATGTTAGATGGGTACAACTGCATTTGTCACAATCCTACAAGGTGAGACAAGGAGCTGAGAATTTTCTTTATTTTATTTTAAGGATTTATATCTTACCCTTCTCCAACAATGGGATTCATTGAAGGTCCATTACTTATAAATAATTAGTCAGGTTTAATTTGTTCTGATAAGTAAGCAATCAGTCAGTTTTCTGACAAACATTTCTATAACTTTAAATAAATTGAAATAAATAAATAAATTGAAATAGCCAGCTCTTTTCTAGGTTGCCTTCAATGTGTATGCCTTTTTCTTTTTTTAAAAAAAATCGCATTAAGATGAATAGATATATGCATATCTGTATGTGTACTTTTTGAATGGAAAGTGCATTTTTGTTCTTTATATCCATATATTACAAACAACAACAACAACAACAACAATAATAACGGTCAGGAGCGCTTGTTATCAGCTTCGGCTGATACGCCAGCTGAGCCCTTTTCTGGAAGTAAGGGATCTCGAGACCATTGTGCACGCACTGGTAACCTCACGCCATGACTTCTGTAATGCGCTCTACATGGGGCTACCCATGTGCTTGGTTCGGAAACATCAATTGGTTCAAAACATGGAAGCCAGGCTTATTTCTGGAACATCAAGGAGGGACCACATCACTCTGATTTTGAGGTCCCTCTACTGGCTGCCTATTAGCTTCTGGGCCCAGTACAAGGTGTTGGTTATTATCTTTAAAGCCCTAAATGGCTTGGGTCCAAGCTATCTCAGGGATCGCCTCCTTCCATACAATCCTCCCCATGCTCTCCGGTCCTCTGGGAGAAATTTGCTGCAGCCTCAAAAATCTAGGCATGCAGCGACCTCCCAGAGGGTTTTTTCTGTTGTCGCCCCAAACTCTGGAATGACCTGCCAGACGAGATCCGTCAGTTGACATCATTAAAAAAGCTGTCAAGACGGACCTCTTCTGGAGGCCTTTCCAGATAATCACCCCAACCTTGGGTTGCTTGACTCCTGCATTCCTCTCATGGCCCCATCAGTTGTTGATGGATGGGGAACACAGTAGAGGTTGATTAGGGCATTGCAACCTGTTTTAAATGTTAAATGTAAAATGTCTTATATTGTTACATTTTAATTTTATGTTTATTGCTATTTTAACTATGTACCGTTTAATGCTGTTTTAGGAGGGTGGGTTGATTTTTCTTTTTTGGGATATGTTATACGGGTTTTATTGTAAACCGCTTAGATAGTTTGTTAATAAGTGGTATATAAATTATTATTATTATTATTATTATTATTATTATATTACAAACTATATATTATGCCATATGTTTCCCTTCTATATATATTTACATGCTGTTTTAATATAAACCTGTAATCAAAATATGATAATCTCTTCATTGGACTCTACATGATCCTGTTCTTACTATATAATAACCATTATTATTTCTGCATAACCAGATAATCTAATGCTGCACATAATTAAAATTAAGACAGATCTTGTTGGCAGACTTAGGTGCAAAACACAATGCAGAAATAGTCCACTTCCAAACCACTTTAACTGTCCTGGCTCAGTCCTAGGGAATCCTGGGAGTTGTAGTTTATTGTGGCACCAGAGCTCTCTCTGTCTCTAACAGAGAAGGCTCAATGTCTCACAAAAGACTGGATCATTTCTGCAGTGTGGATAGATCCTTACTATCTCAGGAAAGTTGCGACACAGAAGTGAGTTGAAGATGAGGCAGAAGGATTTTTAATAATTGATGTTTTATATGCCTATATTAGAGATGTGTGCTATTATGTGTAGAAAATAGAGGTTAAGCAAGTGTCAAGGAGCCATGCAGAGAGGATTCTGGGAATTGGGGCCTCTAAGGAAGATGCTGGAAGGTTTAAACTCAAGGAATGTGCAGAGATGAGCAGAAATGTTTATAATACAACATGACCCTGATGCTTTAGCAGAGGTGCCTAGTGGATATCACAGCCATAATAAATCAGACCAAGATACTGGGTTAAAGGCCTCCTGGTACAGATAAGAGGTTTCTGGAATGCAGTGGGCATGGCAATATGGTGTCTTAAGCAGATTGTAATGTATACATAGATCTTTACTCTCATTGCTCAGGATTCTATATGTTTAGAATTTGAAGTATCCAATAAGATGTAAGAGATGAGGGTTTTTTTTCCCTGTGGGTGTATGTCAGCGCTGCTACATGGGTGCAGGCCCTCCCGGCCAGCTATACTGTAAGTAAGCAGATAAGGGAAAGTGGGTGGGGGAGTGGTGTGGCCTTTGTTCATAGAAATAACCTAACCTTGACCAGGAAGCCTATCCAGAAAACAACCTACATCGAGTGTATGTACCTTAGCCTGAAAACCAAGGATAGTTTAGGGATTTTGATGGTATACAGGCAACCCTGTTGCCTAACAGACTCCCTAACCAAGCTGACCTCGCTGGTCTCAGAGTTGCTGTTGGAGTCACCCAGACTCTTGGTTTTGGCCGACTCCACTCGAGACTGGCTTGGCTAATCTAACTGATGCAGCTCGGGAGTTCATGGAGACCATGACAAACATGGGCCTATCCCAACTGGTTGATGGGCCCACACATTGTGCTGGTCATACCCTCAATGGGGTTTTTAGTACAAAACAGGAATATCTGCAGGCGGACGTTACAAAAGCCTCCGCATTGTCATGGATGGATAATTTCCTGGTCAAGAAGGAGCTAAAGGCCACTATCTGCCCCCCTCCTAGGGGTGGTGGAACTATTAGAAATGTCCACCCTCGAAGGCTAAGGGATCGAATTGGTTTCCAGAAGGCCTTTTTTTTTTAATTTTATTACATATATATTACATACAAAACATATCAAACACATATATTAACTACATCCTCCAAAATAAGCAGCTATGAGGCAACCTGCCCACTTTGTGTATACTAAACAGCATCAAAGGATAAGATGAAAAGAAGGAAAAGAAAAGAGAATAGAAAAGAGAAAAAGAAAAAAAAAAGAAAAGAAGAAAAAAAAATAGACAAGCCAATTAACATTAATTAACATAAAAAACCTACACATACATATGTACAAACACATAAAAAGTGCTAATAAGTAATTAACGGCAACGTATATTGAGGCATTTCATTGCCCTAATTTTCCCATTCTCCATAGTTAATTGTCACATAAGCAGCATATCAGTTAGTTCTTTGTATCCGTTATGCTTTCCTTATTGTTCCATATATCCTATCTACGCGTTACTATAGTGTTTACAGTTCATAACTACTTCTATCTTTGAGTCTTCATTTATTGACATCAACTTCTTTCTTTATTTTTTCCCGATGTTCTTAAGCCATAAATCAGGATGCATTATTGCTTACTTACATTAATCATTCCAAAGTTTGTCACAAAACTTGTACAATCTATTCCATTTCACTGTTTTTATATTTACATTGGTTTCTTCTTTTACATCAGATAGATTATCCATCTTTGATATTTTGATCATCTTTAATAGTCAACTGTTTATTGTAGGGGGCTCTTCAGATTTCCATTTGCTTACTATCAGTAACCTGGCTGCCGTTATCATGTAGAGAATTATTTTCCAAGCTTTTTTCCTGTCTGTCATGTTAATTGTATCTAGCATATTTAAAAGGAATATTTCTGGACAGCGTTCAAATTCGATGTTCAAAATTTTTCAAACTATTTCATGTAATCTTTCCCAAAACTTTGATATATTTGGGCACGTCCACCACATGTGGAACCAAGATCCATATTCCTTATGGCATTTCCAACAGCCCGATTTATTGTTTTTGTATATTTTGGCTAATCTAGCCAGAGTTAAGTGCCATCTATTTTCCATTTTATAATAGTTTTCTCTCATTATTTGATTTTTTGTAAATTTATAAGTAATCATTCTAGCCTTGTTCCATTATTCTAGTGTGATTTCTTTGTCAATATTTCTAGCCCATCTTATCATATGCTCTTTTACGATCTCATCCTCT
>JAIPUX010001232.1:47738763-47753300 GCA_020142125.1 Phrynosoma platyrhinos | reverse complement strand
AAACACAATCTCCAAATGGTTTACAAACCAACCAAGAAAATCCAACAAGTGCTGCTCTCAACGAACAACAGGAGAGAACCTCTTGCAGCCGCAGGGGTTTACTGCGTACCATGGAGCTGTGGAAAAGTCTACATGGGGACCACTAAACGCAGTGTCCAAACACGAGTCAAGGAACATGAGAGACACTGCAGACTGGGCAAATGCGAAACCAACCAGGTTCAGGGGCTTTCCCAGCAGACAATAGCAGGCAATATTCTTGTTTGCATATCCTCCCACCATGAAGCCATGCCATCAACAACAGAACAATACCCATTCAACAACAAAACAATGCACAGTTTACGTGGGAATCACTCCTCCCTACCCAGGGTCTCACAGTATATATAGACCCACTCTCTTCCATTCCAGCAATCTCTGAAGATGCCAGCCACAGATGCTGGCGAAACATCAGAAAGAAACTCTTCTGGAACATGGCATAGCCCAAAAAAACCACAAAAAAAAAAAAAAAAACTATGGATGCCGGCCATGAAAGCCTATGACTTCCCAAATTTAAGTTTTTTCTCCCAATCCCTCCTTCACATCACACTGTCTTTTTTTTCTTTCCCTTCTTTCCTTCCCATGGTGATATTGAACATTTGGTTAATATTCACAATGTCACACGTGTTTGTAGTTCACTTCATGAAAATGATGTTTCATTTGTTGAAACAAATATACTATTGTCAAGAAACCAAAAGTGAGATACAAAAATACAATTTTAGACATCACCACCAGCACCACCACCAATCATTTTTATATGCTTCCTAAATGCTAATACATCCACAGATAGAGGGTTGCTATCTCTATAGTACATTGTCAATGTAAGGGTGTTCATACTTTCACATATGTGAAGGAACATGTGGATTTAATATTTATAAAAATGGGTTAACTAGTCACTGATCATAGTAGCAAGAACCTTGCATCACCTAATTAGCTATGTAACCACCTTAGATAGCTAAGTAGTGTCACCCAATACTTGACAGAGGTTTGTTCTCCTATGAATTTGGAGGCAGCTGACTAATGTTTCCACGCACTTCCATGAGTGATTGCAAGTGTGACAAACAGAATCAGGGCCCATGTTGCAATTTCCATTTTCACTGAAGATCCCTCATGAGGAGTGGGTGGAAAGATCAGACAGCTGCTTCCTAAACAACAGGGGAACAGAACTCTGTTGTTTGCAGTGTCTGCTACCTAGTGAAGGGTGAAACAGACCACCCAAAAATGGCAGATTGGGGCCATCACAGAGCTATGCATCATCGCACCACAACAACTGCACACCATGACCCTGATCTGGCTGTTTGCTGGTGCAAAAAGAAGTGGCAGAAAGCAGCTCCTTTTTGAGCTGGTGAAGAGCTGGCTTTTCCACCACTGCCATGGCTTTGCAGTGCTCCTGCAGTGTGTGCCATCTAAATGCCGCACCACTGGAGCACCACAAATCTGTCACCATGTAGACAGCCAGGTGGCTTCATGGCAGCTTCCTGCCAGCTTGGGAGTATGTGTTATCTAAATTACATGTCTCCAAGCCTCCAGGAAGCTGGATTTGTATGCTGGCTTGTTCTGGCTTTAAGTGAGGATTGGGGTACTTTCACAGGCCCCACCCATCCACTAAACTAGCGAATGCATAGGTATCATGAGTATGAACAGGTTACAAATGCATAGCTCTAGGTTAAGCATGTTAAACTTTAGTGAATTCCAACCAGTATCTTTTACATTGGGATGTGCAAATACTGGCTGCACCTCTCAACCTGAATTTTGTAACCCATATACCATCACCTAGAATTCACCTGGGATGGGATGAAAATTTGCCTGCAGGTGATCTGATTGCCTGTTGGACTTGTTTTAGGCTGGTGCAAGCGTGGATGCTTTTTCCAGTCTGTAAGTGACTGACACGGCCAGACAGGACCACAGACAGCCAATCATAATGTAGAGACTTTCCTTGGTTTAATTTCAGATGCAAGAGTTGAGGAGGTGCAAAATGATAGACAAATGGTAGGTACACCACTTCAAGTTCTTAGAAGTCGGATCAATCACCTAACCCCTGGAAGTTGTCCACATCTGCCAAACAGTGACAGTACAGCATGGGAAACAGTTTTTGTTTTCCTCATATTTAAGATAGAAAATGAGAGACAGTTAATTTCTCACACAATAAGAAGCTTTCACACATAGAGAGACCTAGATAGCTCCAGACAATTGTGTTTCATGTTACACTAACTGTGAGCTGTATCACTGTTTTTGAGTTTCATACAACTTATTTGGCTTGGAATTCTGATCATGTAAATTATATGTCCCTGGACCATGGGATGGACATCAGTGGTGTGTGTGTATATATATATAGGATGACATGCCAGACAAAAAATTATAGACATGAATTCTGCCTTGTTTTTAAAAGCTATGGAACATGGAACACAGTTTATGGAGCAAACCTGATGGAATAACTTAGAACTGTTAGGTATAATGGTAAGATTTAACTACAACATGGATACTTTGCCTAAGTAAACCACTTAGTTTTAGGTAAGTGCATGAATGACAGTACACAGAAACTGTGTGCATTTTCCTCCCTGAGTGCATTTTCTTCCCCTACTCCACTATATATAGGTCATATATTTTGCCATCATAACAACATAGATTTTGTTAGTAGCTGGATTAGTCATTTTAAAAGAGGGCTGTAAAGATAAAGTACAACTATTATGAAAGCATCCTCACCAAATATTCTGATTCATAAGCCTATTTAACCACTCATTCCCCCCTCCCTTTACATTGATTCAAGCCACAGGACAGATTAGATAGTAATTTATACTTTTAACCCAGGTCAAATGATAAAATCCTCAACCTGCGGCTATCAGAGTTCCTGTGTGATATTATTGACAACTACAATAATCATCTAAGTGGATCAAATGAAATAACAAATTCTTACAATGTTTAAAACAGAATTTTAATACAATTGATAAGAATTTTGATCACAACTAACCTTTTTGAAATAATATTGGATGATAAAGACTAAGGTTGGTCTGTGTCAGGAAATGTGAGAGACAGCATTGAATCTTTCTAGCAGAGTGATCAAAAGGCAAAAAACTGGACAACATCAAGTCAGTGTTGAAGGACTATAAGTAAATATTGCTGGATCTCAGTTTTCAGTTTCTGTTTCATTTATTTTGTATTTTATTTTTTTCAGGTTGATTTTCTTCAGAATTTACCAAAACCTGCAAGTTTTCACTTATTTGAAATGGAAAGGGGAAAAATTTCCATTTAACAATTTTTTGGGGTAATGAAACTGTTAGGTTTAGTCATTCAGGTCAAGGGAATGGAAAGAATAACTCTTAAACCCAATTTATTTAGCCATGTGGTGCTGAATTAGAGATCTGACACCTACATCTTCATCTTTAACACCTACATGGTACTTATTTGCAACATGTTTCCCCAAGTGTTAAGAACGATTTTTCTCCCTTGCTGCAGGAGAAAAAAAATACTTAAGGTTATCTTTAAGTATTTTTACTCTCTAGAATATCATGCTACATATAAATTTGTGCCTTTCCTGTATGAAACATTTTATGTGTAAAAAAAGTATTTGTTTTATGCAGAAAAAAAGTTTATATCTTGTATATGCAATTTTATTTTTGTTAATCTGAGATCAGAATTCACCAAAATTAGCATGTTTCTGTATAATTTGGTAGAGAAAGAAAATGAATGTAGAAAAATGTAGAAGAAAGCAACAAAGGTTTATACTTTTCCATTGCAACTACTAAACTTCCTATTTTTCTACAGGTACAAACATACATTTAATTTTAGAAGATACATCAAGCTATATATTATCCACAACTACAGATGTCCATGGCAAATGTAACTTAGGTCTCTTCAGCCCCAGAGACAAGACTCTGACATGTTTCAGTGGGAGGCCATGATTTTGTTACACAATATTAAGTTCCTATTTCCTTCATCTCTCTTCAAGGTAAATAACAGGCCTCTGTTATGAATATTTGTCTTTTAAAACAGACCCATTTTCTCCTGGGTTATGTTAATTGCTTTTTGTTACAAAGATCGTGGCTAAAAAGCAGTACATTACCATGTTGTCCAATATATTTGTCTGCCAGTTGTCTATTTGAAAGACATCCGTGAAATTCTACCTTTAACGGCAGAGTGTAGCAAATATGGAGGCCTCTTAGGGTGTCAAATAAACTCAGCTGAGGCATTGTACTGGAGTTGGCACATCGTTGTACTGTGAAATCCCAATTTTCTGGTATGCATCTGTGTCTGCACAATATAGAGTATAAAGATTCCCTCATTTGCTATAATAAAATTAATACATGTTTTTCTCCCGTAGCCATACTTCTTTTTCTTTTAGGTATGAAAGTGTTAGGATGGCATATGTTATCAAATAGTGAAGGCTAGAAAGTGTGCTTTGCAGACAGTTTTGAATGAACCATTGAATGCAAAATTCTCTTTGTCAATGCTACATGCTATCACCTTGCCCTATGGTACAGAAACCTAGCAGTTACCTGAATTCAAGACATAAGATCAACTTCCCACATGGGATTAGACAGCTGCTGGCCCAGATTAGGCAGCAATAAAGTACTTGAGAAATATATATATTTATTTAATGCATTTTTGCTTCTAATTTAGACCAGCAACTGTGCCATCCATGAACTGAATATTGTGCACACATACATTTTTTAAACTTAAAATGTGCAAATATTACTTAACTGATATAAGAGAGGTAGGCAAGATTGTGCCCTCAAAATTGTTTGGACTGCAACACCCATTATCATCAAGTAATGGCCATACTGGGAGGGAATGATAGGAGTTATAGTTTTTAAAAGCTTGGATGGTATCAGATTGCCTGCCCTGATCTTCACAATGATACACACAAACACACATGCGCACACACTGTAAAATCTGAACGATGATATGGTGGAATGATTGAGAGGTAGGTTGGGAAGGACATCTTACAAGTATGATTATAATCTGAAAAAGACTTATGCAGTGCTTTGTTAAAGTAGATTCTGTCAAGCTAGATTTTAATCAAGCTGCAGTCAGTGTCATATTTTTATATAGTAATAAGTGACTATAAAAATTAAGAGGTTAAAATTATTTTGTCAAATAATTTTGTTTCTTCCTTAATAATGTGTTTGGCTTATAAATGCAGCATCCATACATTAACTGTTAGAATTGATGGCTGTATATCCAGGAGTGTTCTAGTGCTAGTACTATCTTGGGATTGAATGGAATACCTATAGGAATTATTTCCAAGTTGAAACATTTGTAGTTTTCTCAATTAGAATACATGACAGTCTTTTAAAACAAATCATACTGGTGATTTCTAAAAAATATAAAAATATGCAAAATTCTCTACCATACTACACAGAGTATCACTGTACCACTGGCTTACTGGTGAAACTCGGTTTAAGGCAAGACACTGTACAAATTTATATCTGACTTTCCAGAGGACAATTTTTTACAAGTTTGAGGTGCACACCTTAGTTATTATGTAGCTTGCAGCAGTTCCTTGGTGCTCTAAGGCTGCAAAGCTATGGCATGACATTATACTATACACAATGGTCTTCTAGGAGGAAAAAAGTCACTTCAGAAAGAATGTGTAGAGAAATAGGCTGCTAGAAGTAGTAATGTTTTCCCACACCTGAGATGAAGTATGTGCAATCCTCCAGATGCTGTTGGATTACAAATCTCATCATCCTTCATCATTGGCTATGCTGGCTAGGGCTGATGGGCACTGAAGAACAACAGAATCTTGAGAAATAAAACACAGTTGGCTTTGGGGAAAAGAAAGCAAAAACAGTCTTTACAGAAGAGTATAAATGGAACTAAATCTGACATTGAAATAAAAACATTCCCCAAATCAATGACATAACATTCCAGTCCTGATACATAACCACAGAGGCTTTCTGGACCATTCCTTGCAAGAGGAAAGCTGCTTCTCTGTGGTGATTTTGACTGGTTGAAGTCATAAACTTTTTAACCTGTGAGTCACTTCTGTGGGTCTTGGGAGGTGGGAGGAGCTAGAAGCCTAATTTTATATAACTGCTGCCAAAGATGCACATCTAATGGTGCACAAATTTTTACAGTTAAGAAGAATTTAAAGTACAGTGGATAAGGTGACCTGGGAGGAGTGTTTCAGGGATTCTCCTTTAATTTTTTCACTTTCTCTTATACACTTTTTTCCTTAAGGGGCTTGTGGGGACTATTGCGCAGAGGAAGTGAGTCAGGGCTCTGCCTCCAGAACAAGCTAGCAGCCAGTAACTCTCTACAGAATTATAAGCCCAGTTGATTGAGCTCACTGACAGAGCCTGGTGATAAAGACCAAGCCAATAGGGGTCCGTTACATGAGTGTTTAATAGGGGAACTTTTGAGAGGGAAGCCCACAGTCTTATTTCAGTGTCTCCTGAAGACTTCTCAGTATGGACACAGACGGACCTGCTGCAGTCACCTGCAACACATGTGGGATGTTTGTCTTCTTGCCTATGGATGTGGGGAACTTCACCTGCAACAAGTGCAAGTTGGTAGCCCTGTTGGAAGAGAAAGCCCAGCAGCTAGAGGCCTGGGTATCTACACTTCAGCAGCTTAGAGAGCAAGAGTTTTTCCTGGACAGAATGGACTGGATGATCTTGGACAGGAAACACACAGAAAAAGTTGCTGGGGAGGAGGTCACTGCACATACACAGGACATAGATGGTTGGAAGAATGTCACACACAGAAGTAGGGAAACCAGGGATCATTTTGGGACCTCCCAGCTATATAATTGATTTGAAACTCTCTCCATAATCAGGGAAGATGAGGAAGAACATCAGGAACAGACTTCAGAGATAGTGCAGGGGAGCCTGAGAGTATCACCAAAGGGAACCACCACTGCTAAGCCTCATAAGAGGCATGTGGTGGTGGGGGACTCCTTGCTGAGAGGTACAAAAGCCATGCTTTGTGGGCCTGACAAGATGTCTCAGAAGCTGTGTTGTCTCCCTGGGGCAAAAAGCCATGATATGACAGTCGGACTGACAAGATTTTTCAAGCCTACTGACCATTATCCCTTCCTTTTGGTCCATGTGGGAACCAGTTACACTGCAAAGTACAGCCTTCAGAATATCAGAAGGGATTATGAGGCTTTGGAGGAAGCTAAAAGATGCACAGGTTGTCATCACATCTTTTCTTCCAGTTGAAGGGCATGGTCCCGGAAGAGAGAGGAAAATAGCAGATGTGAATAACTGGTTCCACAGATGGTGTCACCAAGAATGATTTGGATTCCTGGATCATGGGCTGTGGTTCCATGAGGGTGGGCTTCTGGCAAGAGATGGGTTGCATCTCGTGCCAGTTGGCAGAAGCAGTTTTACCAATAGTCTCAAAAATTTGATCCGGAGGGCTTTAAAATGAGTTATATTGGAGAGGGAGAAAGGAATTGGATTATGCTTTTCTAGAACAGATGACAACACATTCAGAAAGGAGAGATGTAGTAGTGATGGGTGACTTCAACTATCCTGATATTTGCTGGAAGTCAAACAGCCATAATTTTAAGGTCTAGCAAATTCCTCACTTGCCTTGAAGACAAATTCATTATCAAAAGGTGGAAGAGGCAAGAAGAGGATCTGCTATTTTAGATCTGATCTGAACCAACAGGGATGACCTGGTCAATGTGGTGTAAGTGGTAGGATTCTTAGTTGGGAGTGATCATGTTCTCCTGGAGTTTGTTATACAGTGTAAAGGAGAAGCCAGGCATAGTCAGACACACATTCTAGATTTTAGGAGAGCTGATTTCTGTAAACTTGGGGAAATTTCTAGACATGATGTCTAGAAATCAGACAGCAAAAATTCAAAATCAGGCACAGCTCCCTAGGCATCCCTCTCTGGAGCAACCTAAAGTGATGGATCCAAACTTAATTGTGCTGCATAAGATAAGGAAACTAAGGATTGAGATAAGACAGGAAATGAAAGATTTTTAATCTGAGATATGGCAAGAGATAAGGACAGAATTACAGGAAATAAATGAAACAATAAAGTTACGGGAGAGCTGATTGTGGTAAAAGAAAAGGTTAACAATTTGGAATAAAGAAGTGATAGATTGGGTGAAGAATTGGATGAGATTAGAAAAGGAAAAGAGCAGGATTTGGATGAGAAAGCAACATGGGAGCAGAAATTAAGGGGAAAATCTGTTAAAATTAAAGGTGTCCCAGAAAATAGAAATGGAAACTTGATAGAGCCATTAATACCAAAACTGGCCCAGTTCTTAGGAAAGGATGATCAACAATTTCAATTTGAAATAGATCAGATGTTTCGTCTTAATTCAGTGATTGCTAAACAAAAAAATCTTCCAAGGGACACTGTAATGTACTTTGTATGGAAATAGATAAGAGATTTACTCTTGAAGTAACATAATGAGATGCTGTTTGAAGTGGATGGGAGACCAGTGCAAATATTTAATGATGTGACTGCTAGACTTTTGAAATATTCCCTATCATTGGAGCCAACCAGAAGGCTTGACCTTTTGGTTTAGAAAAAGAAGGATAGTGATTAAAGCAGTGAATGATGCTAGAAGATTTTGGGAGCTAGAGGAAAGATGAAAGAAAGGGAGAGATAAAAATAGAACAGATAAAGAGCAGAGACAAAGGAAGAGTGATTATAGAAAAGAGGAAGAAAGAGAGAGTGAAATACAGGATGAAAGAAAACAGGGTGAACAGGGAGCAGAAAACTGGAGATATAGAGGAGACACTGAAGTGTTAGAGAATGAAGGTTCAGATGATTATGAAGAAAAGGATCAGAATAAAGATGATGAGTTGATGGATGAAAGAGATATTGATGCACTGTAGGATATAAAGAGTAGGAATAGAAGTAACCATTAAGGAAACAGTAAAGAGTAGAAATAGGTGTGAGTAATATTAAGTAGTGGTATTAGATTGTTTTGACGTTAAGGGTTCAAAAGGGGTTGGAAATGGGTAAATGTAAATTTATGACATGGAATGTGAAAGGGTTAAATACCCCACAGAATATATATATTTTTGCAAGAAATGCATGTTAGAGCAAAGGATGTAAAAATATTTGAAAAACCAAAAAATTGGGGAAAGAATATGTGTCTGCTGCAAAAAAATAAGAAAAAAGGGGTGGTACTATATGTAAATTCAATATTTCAATCTAAAGAAATATTCTGTGATCCAAAGGGACAATATGCAGTGATAGAGGTATTAATAAGAGGTGAGAAAATGTTATTGGTTGGAGTTTATGCACCACTGGTTAATAAGGGATATTTTATGAACAAATGATAAAGATATTAGAAGACTTGAGTGATAATGATTTGATAATTACCATGGGAGATTGGAACGGGGTGATAGACCCAAAATTGGATACAACATCTGGGGGGAAAATTAAGTTAAATCAAGGAAAGTTACCAAAACCCTTTTTTGAGTTAATGGAAAGACTAACCCTGGAAGATGTGTGGAGGGTATTATATGGAAACATTAAAGATTTCACTTTTCTCAGTGTCACAATTCATGGTCCAGAATTGATATGTTTCTTATATCTGCAGGGTTATGTAAAAGAATAATAAAAATAGAAACCCTATCAAAAATATGGTCTGAACATAAGTCCATTGTAATGCAAATGAAGACTGGTCAAAAAGAATTCAGATGTAGATTAATGAAAATTTATTTAAAAAAAATAAAAAAATAAATAAAAGAGGCCCAAGAACAATTGTCCTTCTTTTTTCAGAAAAACTTAGATAAAGAAATACCAATAAATACAGTATGGAAGGCATCAAAAGCTTATATGAGAGCCTTTTTTTTTTTATAAAGAAAGGAGCAGAAATAAAAAAGAAAAAAGATAGCCTATTGGAAAAAATAGAATATGAATTTAAATTAAGGAAAAGTTGATTGAAAATAAATCCTAATGTAAAAGGTTTAAAGGAAGAGATATATTGTTTGTAAAAACAAATATCAGTTATAATGCTGGAAGAGGTCAAAAAGAAGTTAAGTTATTTGAAACAAAAATATTTTTAATTTTCTAATAAGCCAGGAAAATTGTTAGCTTATAAATTAAGAAAAGAGCAGGGGAAAAGAATTATAATGAATATAAAAGAATAATATAAAATACACATAGATCAAAAGGAAATCAAAAGAATATTTTAAAACTATTATGCAAATTTATGTAGGGAAGAAGAGGATAAAATAGATAAAATTGAAGAATATGTGGATTGAGGAAACATATCTAAGATTTCAGAGGATAATAAAATAATGTTGAATAAAAAATAGAAACTCAGGAAATATTAGATGTAATAAAAAATATTAAAGGAGGTAAGGCTCCTGGGCTAGATGGATTGATACCTGAATATTATAAGACCTTTGCTCAGGAATTGATATCACCCTTGTCAAGGATGATGAATGAAATATTGGATGGGAAAATATTGAACACATAGTTACAGGCCAATATAACATTAATACATAAAGAAAATAAGGAAAAACTGACCCAAAGAATTATAGGCCTATATCATTGCTAAATTGTGATTATAAAATATATGTGATGATACTAGCAAACAGATTGAAAAAATGGCTAAATATTTGGATAAATAAGGATCAAGAAGGATTTCTCCCTAATAGAATGATAAAAGAAAACATGAGAAACCTAATGAATCTGATTATCATGGGAAAAACATAGATAAGAAAGCAGCCTTAATTTTTTGTGATATAGAAAAAAGTGTTTGGCAATTTAAATTGGAAGTTTATGATAAATGTTTTGGAAAGATTGGATATGTGGCAAAATTTTATAAAATGGATAAACTCAATCTATCAAGATCAGGAAGCCTTCATATTGATAAATGGAGAAAAGACTAAAGGTTTTAAAATTCAAAAAGGTGTAAGAGAGGGATGCCCCCTTTCCCCATTATTATTTATAATAGGTTTGGAAATATTATGCAATAAAATACAAGAAGATAATAGGATACAGGGGATAAAAGTAAAAGGAGAAGAATTTAAGTTAAGGAGTTTTGTAGATGATTTGATATTATCAATTGTGGAGCCCCTAGAAAGTATTGATCAATAACTAAAAATATTAAAACAATCTGGAGAAATGGCAGGGTTTAAGATAAATAGAGAAAAAATAGCAATGCTACTTATAAATTTAACAGAGAAGGAAAAAAGGGAAATAATTGAGAAATCCAAGTTTTGGGGGGGATATTAAATACTTGGGAGTAAATTTTACAATAAAAAATTCTAATTTATTTAAAAATAATTATGAAAAAATTGGAATGAAATTAAAAAAGGATATGAATGAGTTGAAAAAGATGAACTTGTCATGGATGCGGAAAATTTCAACAATAAAAATTAATATATTACCAAAAATGCTATTTCAATTTCAGAATATCCCCATCATTATAAATTATTTACCTTTTCAAAGATGGCAAAGCGATATATCAAAATTTATATGGGGAAATAAAAAAACCTAGAGTTAAAATGAAATTAATGCTAAATTATGTTAATAGAGGGGGTTTGGGGTTACCAGATTTTAAAATGTATTATTATGTCTGTGTATTAAATTAGATATCTGACTGAATTAAATTAGAGAATGGAAGAGATAAATAATAATAATAATAATAATAATAATAATAATAATAATAACAAATAATTTCTATCATGCCCCTCTGCAACACAACTAGGGTGGCTTACAGCATTAAAACTATAATAAAATACATACAAACCCCAAGGCCCCCCTCTTTAAAATTATATTAAACAGGAAACAATTTAAAACATACTTAAAATAAATCACAAACACAAACACAAAAAAATAACAATAGCAGCAGCAAATATAGGGAGAGAAGATGGGCTAACTCTTGGGGCCGGGATATCAATTTAGGAAAAGAATGCTGGAAAAGATCCATCTTAACAGCCTTTTTAAAACTGTTTAAGGTGGTAATAAGACGGATTTTGTCCAGCAGGCCATTCCATAATCTGGGAGAGGCAGCAGAGAATGCCTTCTGGGAGGTAGCAGACAGCCTAGTTTTTATAGGCTGCAGCAGGTTCCTCCCAGAGGATCTGAGTGCATGGGGGGGATTATATGGAAGGAGGTGATCCCAGAGATAGGTTGGACCCAAGCCATTTAGGGCTTTAAAGGTAATAACTAACACCTTGTACTGTGCCCAGAAACTAATGGGCAGCCAGTGGAGTGATTTTAACATGGGTGTAATGTGGTCTCGCCTTAATCTAAAACTAGAAGGATATGATAATATATATGGGTGGCATGGGTATTTGATTTATGATAAGGGTAAGATTCATAAAGATTTTAATGATCACTACATAAGGAGATCTCTCCTAAGAATTTGCCAGAAGGTTAAAGTTAGATGGGAAGATATCATCCCAAAATGGACCTCCATAAACAAGGCCTTCTTCAAAAATGATAATATAGGCATAAATAAATGCTTGACATAAAATGAAATTATACAGGGTAATGAATTACATATGGAAATTAAGACAAGAGAAAAATTAATACAAGAGGGATATAAATGCAATTGATTTACATATAGACAATTAAGGGAAAGATTTTTATTAGATAAAAAAAACCAAAAAATGGGATAATGTATAAAAGAATTGAGGATATATTGGTCTCAAACAATAATCATAAAATAACAAAATTTTATAAAATGTTAAAAATAGAAATGGAAACAGAAGTGGCGATGACATATATGACTAAATGGGTACAAGATGTAGGACAAAATATAGAAATGGAACAGTGGGAAAATGTTGGGGGAAAAGGTTAAAATACACTCTGAATTATGACATAAAAGAGAATTTCTATAAGATGCAATATTGATGGTATCTTATACCATATAAATTGGTAAAGATGAAAAAGAATCAATTGAATCTGTGTTGGAAATGTGAGAAAGAAGTCGGCACCTTCTTCCATTTATGGTGGAAATGTAAAAAGGCTAAAAAATATTGGAAAGAAATACATAAAGAAGTAACGAAAATATTACACATGGAATTTCCTTTAGATCCTAAAATGTATTTGTTGGGAATAATAGAAGACTTTAAAAAAATGGAAAAGGAATATGGGATATTGATGTTTTTTAATAGTGGCAGCTAGAATAAATTATGTGATAAACTGGAAAAGTAAAGAAACTTCAACAATAAGAACATAGTTAACTAAATTGTATGACTATATAGAAACTGATAGACTTGTTTAATAAAAGATAAAGATATAGAGGTTTTTAAAAACGATTGGAGACCATTGATTGAATATGGACAGAAGGAATGGGGATCATTTGTCATAGTAAATTTATAACAAAATGAAAGAATCTCTTGAGTAGTGGCTAGAATATAGTAAGAAATACGACATAACAAATACTTTATTGTGAATAGGGTTATGTGGAAAAATATGATGAAAAGGAGTAAAGTAATATAATAATTGAAGTTGTGTATTAAAATAGGAAATAACAAGACATGAAGGATAAGGAAGTCTCATTTTATTAAGTTTTTTTGTGTTATGTTTCATATTGTATTGTATGTATGTGTTCTGCTCCTTTTTTAAATTAAAAAATAAATAACCGTTCCAATGAGGAGGAAGAATGGGAGGTGTCTCAAGGATGGATGATTAAGCTAAGTTTTAAATGGAACATGTGTAAGAAATGGAAAAGGAGGGAAATCACCAAAGAGGAATTTAAAGAAATCATGAGCACATGTAGGGGTAAAGTTAGAAAAGCAAAAGCTCAGAATGAGCTCAGGATTGCTAGAAAGATTAAGCACAATAAAAAGGGCTTTTGGGGTGTATGTCTGTAACAAAAGGAAGAAGAAGGAAATGGTAGGGCCATTGCACAGAGAACATGGCAACATGCTAACCAGGGACAAAGAGAAGGCAGACTACTCAACACCTTCTTTGCCTCAGTCTTTTCAGAAAAAGAAAAGGGTGCTCAACCTGAGGAAAATGGAGCAGAGGATGGGGAAAATGCAGCACAGAGAAAGCAAAGAGGTAGTACAGGAATACCTGGCTAATCTAAATGAATTTAAGTCTCCAAGACTACATCCAAGAATTGTCAAATGTAATATTACAGCCATTGGCAATAATTTTTGAGAACTCCTGGAGAACAGGAGATGTCCCTGAAGACTGGAGGAGGGCAAACATTGTCTCCATCTTCAAAAAGGGGAAAAAAGAGGATCCCAACAACTATCATCCACTTAGACTAACATTAATACCAGGAAATATTCTAGAACAGCTCATTAAACAGAGAATCTGTGAACATTTAGAAAGGAATGTCATAACCACAAAAGGTCAACATGGATTTCTCAAAGACAAGTCATGCCAGACTAATCTGATCTCTTTTTTTATATAAAATTACCAGCATAGTAGATGAAGGGAATGTGATAGACATAGCATATTTTGATTTCAATAAGGCCTTTGGCAAGGTCCCTGATGATATTCTTGCAAACAAGATAGTAAAATGTGGACTAGACAATACAACTGATAGGTGGGTTAGTTATTGGTGGACCAAATAAACCCAAAGGGTGCTCAGCAATGGCTCTTTTTCATCC
>JAIPUX010001232.1:47724612-47734738 GCA_020142125.1 Phrynosoma platyrhinos | reverse complement strand
AAATATACAACATATAAGAGTTCTATGCATGTATACCCTTGACTGAGAAAAAAAGTGATTAATCAAAAATCTATAACAAAGCAGAAAAAGAGAGAAAAGAGAGAAAAAGAAGAAGAAAGAAAAAAAGAAAAAAAGGAAGACAAAAAATATAAAATAAAAAATAAAGAGAAGGTGAAGGGAAAAAAAAAGAAACCCTCAGTGACTTCCTGAGTCCTTAGCAAAGTCAATCAACCAGCAATATCTTTTGACACCTGTCCCAGTTACAGATAAACCAAGAATACTAACAATATGCCTGTATAAACTTATTCCTTAATCCTCATTATTACAAAAAAATAAAAAAATATTTTATCTTGTTTATAAATCTATATGCATTAGCCAAATAAAAAAAAAATAAAGAACATATTGCTTGGTCATCTATCTTATTTTTACTCTACGAGGTTTTACTTCTATCACTAATAAAATTGATAATTGGCTGCCAAGTCTTTTCACATTTTTCCCAATCTTGATCTCTCAACATTATTGTCATATTGTCCATTTGTATCAATTCCAAAAGTTTACATAACCAGTCCTCTTCGTGCAGAATTAGATCAGATTTCCATTGTTGGGCATAGACCAGCCTCGCACTAACAGTGATATAGAATAACAATTTTCCATATTTTAGTTCCACGTTTTTGTTTATGATGATGTTTAATAAATACAGTTTGGGGTCCATATTCATTTTAATTCCCAGAGATTTTTCCACAACCCTATGAACCCCTTTTCCAATATTTTTTTGGCTTTTTTGCATCTCCACCACAGATGATACATGGTTCCCTTTGCCTGGTTACATTTCCAACACTTTTCCGAAAAACCTTTATAGATTCTAGCCAACTTTGCAGGCATCATGTACCATCTGTGGTGCATCTTGAAATTTTTTTCTCTTAAATCATAACATTCCGTGTAGGTCTGAACCTTGGCCCAGGCTCTTTCCCAATGCTCCAGTTCTATGATTTGGTTCATTTCCTGAGCCCATTTCACCATTAATTCTTTTACAACTTCTTCTTCCTGTTCAATATTTAACAAACATTTATAATATAAAGCAATCTTTTTTGGGTTGTCAGATAACATAGATTCCTCAAATTCAGTTTTTGTTGTTCTTATACCTATTGTTTTTGTATCAACCATAAATCTTTCCCTCAACTGACGATGCAGAAGCCAACCCATCGTATAACCTTCTTCAGTAAGTTGTCCTAAATTTTTTAATTCATGTTTACCATTTGGGTCAATGTTAATTAAATCTTGGTAAGAGATCCAGTTATCATAATGAATTGTTTCTCTTCCATGAAACGCTTCATGGATAGACACCCAACTCGGTATATTAGGGCATATTCTCTCTTTATATTTGTTCCATACTCTCAGTAGGGGTTTTCTTATAAAGTGATTCATAAAATCTATATGCACTTTTTGTTTTAGATAGAAAAGATAGGCATGTAGCCCAAATCTCTGATCTACTCCCTCCAGGGCTAATTTTTTTTTATCTTTAAGTTGAAACCATTTAGGCAATTAGCCTAACCAATTTAGGCAATTAGCTTCATAATATAATTGTAAATTCGGAAGGGACAAACCGCCTCTTTCTAAAGTATCCTGGAGGGTTTTTAGTCTCACCCTAGGTCTCCTGCCCTGCCAGATGAATTTGGAGAATTCTTTATTCCAATTTTTAAATGGAGTAGCATTAACAATAATTGGAAGGTTCTGAAAGAAAAACATAAAGTTAGGAATAATGCTCATTTTTATGTGTGAAACTCTCCCAAGCCATGAAAGATTTAATTTCCCCCAGGTGTTCAAATCTTTTTTAAAGTCAGAAGTCAGTTTCTGATAGTTATTTTTAAATAGGTCTACGTTTTTTGCAGTAATCATAATTCCTAGGTACTTCACTTTTTTTCAATTTGAAAAACTATTTGGGTGTGAAGCATGTCTTTTTCTTTTTGAGTGATGTTTTTAGGTAAAATTATTGTTTTATCTTTGTTCACCTTTAGTCCCAACACTGTACAAAAGTTCTCCAGTTGCATTAATACTTTTTTTATGGAGTCCTCAACCTCCGATATTGTTATCAACAGATCATCAGCATAAGATTTGAGTTTGTACTCATGAACTTTGTAAACACCTTTGATATCTTCATCATTTCTTAAATTAATATTTAGGACCTCTATCACAATCAAAAAAAGAAGCGGGGACAGGGGACAACCCTGCCTTGTTCCTTTTTCAATATGAATTTTCATGGTTTTCTTGCCATTTACAAGAATTTGAGCTTCCTGCTTATCATAAATTGCCTTGATCCAATTAATAAAATTGCTTCCTACATTTATTTTTTTCTAATACAGTTATCAGAAAAGGCCAGCTAACCTTATCGAAAGCCTTTTCAAAGTCAAGGAAGATCATAGCTAGTTTCTTATCAATTTTCCTCTCATGCAATTTGATTAAATTAAGAACGAACCTGATATTTTCACTAATCCTCCTGGAAGGTAAAAATCCAGACTGATCTGTGTGTATCCATGAGCTGAGTATCTTTTTTAGCCTTTCAGCTAGAACAGTAGCGAAGATTTTATAGTCACTGTTTAACAGGGATATAGGTCTATAATCTTTATATTCCCTCTGTCTTTCCTTTCTTTTGTTAGTAAAACAATATCTGCCTGAGCCCAAGACATGGGGGCTCTTAGTGTACCATTGCAATTTCATTAAACAGATCTCTTAAAGGTACACTTAATTGTTCTGCAAATTTCTTATAAAATTCAATCGAGAAATCATTGAGCCCAGGAGATTTTTTTGCCTTCATAAGATTGATTGCATCTTTGATTTCTTGAGTTGTAATTTTGTTATTTAATTTTAGTCTTTGATTTTCATCAAAAGGTCCAATTTTAGAGTATTCTAAGTAATCCTTTATTGTTTATAGATTAACTATCTCCTCTTTTTTATATAATTGTTCATAAAATTTAAAAATAACTTCCTTGATTTGATCTTGATCACTAAATTTTTGTGTATTTTTCATTAAAGAATTTATTTGTTTTTTCCTCTTGCTCTTTTCGCATCAAATATGCCAGCCATTTTCCTGGTTTGTTTGTGCCAATGAATTTTTTCTGTTTCAGAAAATTTACTTTTCTCCTGAGTTCCTCCCCTAACAATAAAGAAATTTGTTGTTGCATAGCTTTGTGTTCAGTTATCAATATCTTATTATTAGGAGTTTTTTTGAGTTCTTTTTTTTTTTTTTTTTACTATCTAATTCTTTCTGTAAATCCAATATTTTTTTTTTAGTATTGTTTCTTTAATTCAGAAGATATTTTCATCAGGGCTCCCCTGATGACCATTTTTGCAGCATCCCAAACTAACTCAGAACTTGTACCTTTGCCTAAATTTTCTCTGAAGTAATTTTGAATTGTGTCCTGAATCTTTTTGACTGTTGTCTCTTTCTCAATTATTTCTGTTTTAAGCCTCCATACAAACTGCTTAGGCCTTAATCCAATACTCACTCTAATTGGCTTATGATCAAATAAAACCATGGATTTTGATTCAATTTGAGTAACTTTAGGTAGTATATCAATGGAGGCCAAAACCTTATCTATTTGTGCCCAAGATTGATGAGTATTGGAAAAGAAGGTATACTCTTCTCTTGAACCACACCTTTCTCTCCATATATCTCGAATACCCAAACTCTGTATGAATTCAAAGAATTCTTTTGGGAGTTTACCTTGGGTGGGATTAGTTTATTTCATTTGAAATTTTCTATCGAGAATCAGGTTCAAGACTGCATTCCAGTTACCCATAGCAATACATACCTCAAAATTAATCTTTTCTACTTTACTTAATAAATGTTTTTAAAAATTCCCCTTATTTTCATGCAGGCCATATATGCCCAATAGCAAAAAGGACTTTCCAATTATCTTAGAACCGCCACAAAGTGGCCTTTTGGGTCATTCAACACCTCCACTGCATCATATTTTGTGCTGACATATAAAGCAACTCCTTTCTTTTTTCCTTACCAGCAGAAATGAAAACATTACCTATTTTAGGTCTTTGTAACAGTTTAGCATCACACTTTCTAATTCTTGTTTCTTGACAACAAATAATATCACACTTTAGTTTACTTACATACTGAAAGATTTCCCCCTCTTTTCTCTCCCATTTAATCCTTTCACATTCCATAATAAAATATTTAGATCACTCATGTTTTAGTCACCACAAGTATCTGACTCTCCTCCGCTTGTATCTAAGTTCTGTTCTTCACTTAGTTCTAGTTCTTCAAGTCTAAGAGTATCTATATCTTGTTCTGTTAGGGGTCCTATCTTTCCTAATTCTTTAGATTCGTTTCTGGGTGATTGTCTTTTTTGTTCTGTATCTAATGGTCCTTTCCGTTTTGTATCAAGAGGTTCTGAGTCTTGACGTGGTTTGTCTCTATGTGTTTCGGGTGGCCTCCTCTCATCATCTTTCTCATGTGGATTAGGGTTTCTCCTATTACTTTGTCTTCTCTGATTTTTCCTGAGATACTTATAAAATTCTCTCGCAACTGTTAATGAATTAACATCAACTTTTTTTCTTTTGATACCACAAACTAAGGCCTTCAGGCAATCTCCACCTGTAGTTAATCCCTCTTTCCCTTATTTCAGATGTGAGGAAATTATATTCTTTTCTCCTTTTGATGATTTCAGGGGGCAGGTCCCTAAACAGCTGAACCTCCTTATCCTCGTATTTCATGGGGTTTTTCCTATTAGTGTGCCAAAGGTATCCCTTATATGCTTGCTTACAAACAAAATAATAACATCTCTAGAGCTTTTATTCTTTCTAGTTGCGTAGGAATTCATGTGGAACATATTGTTCACTTCCATCTCACAAAGGGTTGGATCTTTCCTTAAATGGTCACTCATCATAGTTATCACTTTCTGCCAGATATTTTCATTTTATTTTCTGGTAATCCTCTGATTTTCAAGGACCTTTCTCTAATTTTTACCTCTTTCATGATATTATTTTCAGTTAACTCTTTTTGTTTCTGCCTGATATCTTTCAAATTTTTCTCAAAATGTTCTTGTTTTTTTCCCATACTCTCCATTTTATTTTGTATTATTTAACCTCTACCGACATTCTATCAATTGCCCCAGTCACAGCATTCAGATCATCCCTTAGTTCTTTTTTTAAATCTGTCCTAAGTTTAGCCATTTCTGATCTCAAATCTTGGATTTCTTTTCTCAGGCCCATATGGATCCGTTTCAACTCTTCCAATAGCGCCATATTCCCTTCTATGCCCTTATTTTGATCTATGGAGGTCCTTCTGCTGCCTTGTGCTAGAGTCTGTGCTTGTCATGGCCAGCCATGAGGAGGACTCGGAGGATGAGGAGGAGGATGGGTCTCCTCCAGAGAAGGAAGAGATACAGGCTCCACCTGGCTCTAATTCTGCTCTGCTTGAGCCAAGCCCTGTTCTCCCAGCCCCCGAGCAGCCAGGTCCTAGTGCTACTCCTATGGAGGCTCAGCTGCCTAGTGGGGAGAATCAGGAAGATGCAGCAGGGCCAGTACCTTCCTTTAGGCAGAGGAGAGCTGAGAGTGCTGGCATTCGCAGGTCCATGAGACTGGCTGAAAAGCAGCTGCTCAACAAGCCTCAGCTGGCACTGAGGTAGGATTTGGCTATTTAAACATCTGCAAAAGGCTTCCTCAGTGTCAAGATTTATTGTAGTTTCCTGGTGAGACTATAGTTGGTGTGGCTCCTTGTTCCCTGCTTTGTGTCTCTTGCTTCTTGCCTTGTGGAACCCTGTTGCCTTGACCTTGGACCGGACTGGACTTCTGTTGATTGCTGCCTGCCCTGACCTTAGACCGACTGACTTCGAATACTGGACGCTGCTTTGGTTGTGCTTTGACTACAGGAAGGTTTGTAGCTGGCTTTGCTGTTTAATGCTCATCTTCACCATCCCTAGCAGCAGTTGTGGGAACTGAGGCTGGCTGTAGTCCAGGACAGAATAAGTCTTGGCCATAATCCAAGCTGCTAACAGGATGGCGGAGGGATCCCTAATCAAAGAGCTCTTGGAACAGAATCAAAAGCTAATTGCTCAAGTTGCAGTGGTTACACAGGCTGTCTCAGAACTCCAGGCAACTCCTCAGCCTCCTGCACCCCCACCCCCAGCCCAGGCCCAGTGCCTGACTGCCCTGCCTGAGAAATTTTCTGGGGACCGAACTTTATTGGATGGCTTCTTGGCTAGCTGCCAGCTGCATTTTCAAATCAGGGAGGCAGATTTCCCTAGTGACTTTCATAAGGTGGCTTTTGTCATTGGACTGTTGGCTGGTCCCACTCTCAAATGGGCAACACCCTACCTGAATGCCCAGAGCCCAGTGCTGGCTAACTGGCAAGCCTTTGAACGGGAATTTAAAGAGATGTGGGGGGACCCCGTGAAGACTGAGACTGCTGGACACAGGCTTTTGACCCTGAAACAAGGCCAGGGCTTGGTATCAGATTACTCCATGGCCTTTCGTCTCCTTACACAGGATGTGAATTGGGGAGACAGTGTCTTGCAGACTGCATTTCGGTATGGTCTGTCGGCAGCCATTCTGGATGAACTGGCCCGCTCTGAACCACCACAGACCTTGTCAGCCTTGATTGCCCAGGCCATCCGCCTAGACTGCCACTTGACAGCCCGAAGGGAGGCTCAACACGCTGGCCTTCTGTCTCCTTCTAAGTCAGGGCCGTCCTCTCTTGCAGTTATTCCTGAGGCCGCTGCTCCTGGGACATCAGAGGAGCCAATGCAGCTGGGAGGAGCTCGGCCACGGCTGTCAGGGAAGGAGAAGGAGCGGAGGAGACAGGAGGGCCTGTGCTTGTATTGCGGCCTCTCTGGACACTTTGCAAGGGCTTGCCCGGCCAAGGGATGGCAAGCCAAGCTGGCAGGAAATGAAGCATCCCAGTTGTACAGTGGGTGGGTCACCTGGGGACTGCTTGGAAACCCACCTCTGCTATGTCGGTCTCGTGGAGGGACCCCTTGCTGGTCACTGGCAACCTGCAGCTGCCATCCATGGAACTGTTGACGGTGGGGGCTATGTTGGATTCGGGGGCCTCCAACTGCTTCACATACTTGGTGTTTGTGCAACGTCACAGGATCCTGATGGAGGCGCTGCTCGAGCCCCAGACGGTGGAGACCATTGATGGATGGCTTCTCCGATCAGGCCCCGTGACGCACCAGACTCCGGTACTTCACCTGGAGATCCAAGGACATGTTGAGGAGCTGCGGTTTTTGCTGGCAGCGGTTCCTCACTTCCCACTGGTGCTGGACATGTCATGGCTCTCGTGGCATGACCCGCATATTTCCTGCTCCTGGCAGGAGGTGCTCTTTGGTTCGGAGTACTGCTAGGCGCACTGTTGGCCAGAAAGGATCCCAGCTGCGGTTAGGGCAGGGGCTCAGGACAGCACCGTGTTGTTGCCAGAGAAGTACCAGGACTTTGCAGATGTCTTCGACAAAAAGGAGGCGGACCGGCTTCCCCCGCACCGGCCCTATGATTGTGCCATTGATCTGGTGCCAGGAGCCCCTATTCTGGCTGGCGGCTCTGAGGGAGTTTTTAGAGAAGAACCTACAGTGGGGCTTCATCCGTCCCTCTAAGTCCCCTGCGGGAGCACCGGTACTTTTTGCCCGTAAAAATTCGGGGGAGTTGCACCTCTGCAATGACTATCAGGCCCTGAACAAGATCACTGTCCAGAACTGCTACCCCTTGCCATTGATTCCGGAATTGTTGGAGCAGCTCCGCCACGCCAAGGTCTTCACCAAATTGGATCTTCATGGGGCTTACAACATGGTGAGGATCTGGGCTGGAGATGAGTGGAAGACTGCCTTGCAGACTCACTATGGGCATTTTGAGTACACAGTCATGCCCTTTGGACTCTGTAATGCCCCTGCCGTCTTCCAGCATTTTGTAAATGACATGTTCCAGGACTATTTGGATCGGTTCGTCATCATATATCTAGATGACTTCCTGATTTACTCCCCAACTCAGGAAGCCCATGATGCCCATGTGCATGCTGTGCTCCAGCGCCTGAGGGAACACCGCTTGTATGCCAAGCTGGAAAAGTGTGCCTTTGATCTCAGGGAGGTGGACTTTCTGGGGTACACTGTTTTGGCACAGGGCGTGGCCATGGATCCAGCCAAGATTGAGTCGGTGCTGTCTTGGCAGCCCCATCTCAACAGGAAGAATGTGCAGCAGTTACTGGGGTTTGCTAACTTCTATCTGAAGTTCATCAAGGACTATGCAGACCTCACGAGCCCCATCTCCCAACTGTTGTGGGGGAAGGGCCGGTTCTAGTGGACGGCGGCGGCACAGACTTCGTTCGAGGCCCTGAAGGTGCACTTCACATCAGCCCCGATTTTGCAGCACCCAGATCCTCACACGCCCTTTGTGGAAGAAGCTGATGCTTTGGATGTGGCCATAGGGGAGGTGTTGCTCCAGCCTACGGGTCCCCAGGGGCATTTGCTACCGTGTGCCTTCTACTCCCGGCAGCTCTCTTCTCCAGAATTGAACTACACCATCTGGGAGAAGGAGCTGTTGGCAATCAAGGCAGCATTCGAGACGTGGCAGCATCTGTTGGAGGGGGCGGCACACCCGGTGGTGGTCCATACAGACCACAGGAACTTGGAGCATCAGCAGATGGCCAGGAAGCTGTCTCAGAGGCAACAGCACTGGTCATCCTTTTTCGCAAGGTTCCGGTTCCAGCTCCAGTACATTCCGTAGTCACAGAACCGGCAGGCGGACACTCTCTCCAGGAAGCCGGAATACGCCACGGGACCAGGGAAGGAATTGCGGTCCACCATTATCCGTCCAGAGAAATTCGCTGCTGCTCCAAGGGAGGCTGCGCTGGTGGACCAAATCCGTGACCTTCATCACCAGGATCCGCTGGTGGTGCAGCATTCGGACGACGGGGAGGCCTTGCCGTTCACCATCCGCAATGGTCTCCTCTTCCACCGGGGCTGCCTGTATGTGCCAGCAGGTCCGTGTCGGGAGGCGGTCTTGCGGCTGTGCCACGACTCCAAGCTGGCAGGACACTTCGGCTTCTGCAAAAACTCTGCACCTCCTCACCCAGGAGTTTTGGTGGCCTCGAGTTTGGGCGGAGGTGGCCAAGTATGTGGACATGTGCCCAGTGTGCCATCAGGCCAAGCACCATCCGGGTTGGCCTGCGGGGTTGCTGATGCCACTGCCAATGCCGTCAGATCCCTGGAAGGTGGTGTCCATGGACTTTATCACAGGCTTGACCCCTTCTGCTGGCTGCACCACCATTTGGGTCGTGGTGGATCTGTTTTCCAAGATGGCACACTTTGTGCCATGCGCAGGTCTTCCCATGGCCAAGGAGACGGCTCGGATGTTTATCCACCACATCTTCTGGCTCCATGGCCTGCCGGAGGGGGTGGTTTCTGACTAAAGCAGCCAGTTCACCTCCCGGTTCTGGACCAGTTTGCTCCAGCTCTTGGATGTCATGCCCCACCTGTCTTTGGCTCACCATCCAGAGTCAGAGGGTCAGACAGACAGAACCAATGGCACCCTGGAGCAGTACCTCTGCTGCTATGTGAGCTACCGCCAGGACAACTGGGTGGATTTGCTCCCGTTGGCAGAATTTGCCTATAACAATGCTGTGCATGCCTCAACTCTGCAGACGCCTTTGTTTGCCATGGGAGGCTTTCATCCGTGTGGTTTCCCGGTGGTGGTGCCCAGCTCGGACATTCCTACGGTGGACCAGTGGCTCCAGGAGCTCCGGGCAGCACAGTCTCTGCTGCGAGAGCAGTTGGAGGTAGCCAAGGAGGCTTACAAGAGGGGCGCAGACCGGCACCGTCAGGAGGGGCCTCCATTGCAGGTGGGGGACTCGGTCTGGCTCTCTACGCATCACCTGCCCCTGCAGCGGCCTTGTCGGAAGTTGGACGCAAGGTTTGTGGGGCCTTACAAGATTGTGGCCCAGGTGAATTCGGTGGTGTTCCGGCTCCAGCTGCCTGGGACGTGGCGGATTCATCCGGTGTTCCATCGCTCCTTGTTAATTCCGGCCTTGGAGGTTCGGCCTGACGCTGGCCCGACATGCCCGCCCTAGCCAGTGTTGGTAGATGGGGAGCAGGAGTTCGAAGTGGCCCAGATCTTGGACTCTCGTCGC
>JAIPUX010001232.1:47711947-47724512 GCA_020142125.1 Phrynosoma platyrhinos | reverse complement strand
AGACTATGGTCAGTGTGGCTCCTTGTTTTCTGCTTTGTGCCTCTTGCTTTTTGCCTTGTAGAACCCTGTTGCCTTGACCTCGGACCGGACTGGACTTCTGTTGATTGCTGCCTGCCCTGACCTTAGACTGACTGACTACTTCAAATTCTGAACTCTGTTTTGTTTGTGCTTCGATTACAGGAAGGTTTGTAGCTGCTTTGCTGTTTGTTGCTCATTCTCACCATCCCTAGCAGCAACTTTTGGAACTGAGGCTGGCTGTAGTCCAGGACAGACAAGCCAGTTTGATGAGTGCAAATTAACAATCACAGCTGCAGATAGTTAAGTTTTTTAATGTAACTGTTAGAATGTCTCCTTCTTAATATTTAGTTTCCAATATCCAAAAGCAATTAAAGAAAAAACAATAAAATAAAATAAAAATAAATCCTTACAAGAAGGATCGGGTTGGTCAGAAGTCCTTAGGGCAGCAACTTCTTATCTCTTGTCTCTGATGAAGGGGGAATCACCCACACAAGCTGGTTAACTCTTCTAATGCCAAAGGAAGTGTTGCCCCATTAGACTTGGCTAAGTGCTCAGCCCCAAAAGAAAGCAAATCCTTTCTAGACCACATACAAAAGTGTTATAAAATTAAAAGTTGGTGGCATCCCTTTTACCTCTTATGAGGAGAATCATGGTTGATAGGGCATTCTCCCCAATTTGTTGTCCGCACCACTTCTTTCCTCCCTCTTCTTTCTTTGTAGCTGCCCGGGGAGAGAAAAAAGTCTGTGCCTTGGGGGTAACTTCACTGCCAAAGGTGCAAAAAAGCAGCCCTTTCACCCACAAAAAGACATTTTCTCCCGAACGAGGTCCAAAAAACGTCTCGTCGGTTCACCGCACAAACCGGAAGTCATCAGACTAGAGAATCTTAACATGTTTTAAGAGTTTCCCCCCTTCAATGTATTTTCTGACACTTTGTACTCACAAATGCTGATGCAGGGACAATAAGTAGCTAATTACACTGTTCTTGTCCATTTATCCTGCAAACATTCCCTCAGTGGACACTGTTCTGTCAACATTTCCTAAAATACTGAAGGGTCCTGGGACGGGTTATCTTGTCCAAAAGCTGTTCTGTAAACTAGTTGCTCAAAATGTAGGATTACAAGAGAAAGAGAAATGTTGTGCGTACATTAGGAAACTAGAGGGCGGGGAAGATCTGTCACTCAGGGCTCTTGGTATTTGGAACTGACTTCCACTAAGGCCCCGCACGTTACTTGGAAATAAAGGCTCCTTTTTGAAGATCTCTGTTTGGTCTTTTGTCCGAGTTCTGCTACATTGCCTCTTAGGTATTTGCTTAAAAAGAAGTGAAGTTTATTTAACATCCAAGTACTGCTAGTGCTCACTTAAGTTCCCAAATGCAGACTGGCCATCCACCATAGAGATAAACTCCAGGAGATTTATGTGAAGCTGAGCAAGCCTTCAATTTACCTAAAAACACAAAGCATCTTCAGCTGTCTGATTGTTCAGATATATTTCCAGAAAGAGGGAAGAAAAAGACTGAATTTGTCACACAGAGTAATTCTTTATTAGTGACCCACCAAGCCATACATAATCCATGTATGTGGTACCAACATTCAAAGTCTTCCTGATTTAAATACATAAAGGCATAAAAGTCAATATTTAATATGATATGAGTACATTTCCAATAGTTTAGTGAGACTTTTGCTGTCCTGCATCCTTCCAAGTATCCCAAATTTAATTCCACAGCTGAGATAATGTAATTTGATTCTACACCAAAGTAACAATAAACGTTGCAGAAAAAGAAACACAGCATATTCATATCACAAGACAGCAAACATGCTGTTATGATGACCACAGAGTTTTTCTTTCCTTATGATGGTCTGAGGTTCTTTAACCTAGAAACATTTATTTAACCCTTGGTCCTATTATTGGCCCCAATTCTTTTCCTAATATGCTCTCTTAATAAGTGACTTAGGGACATTGCAGACCACCTAAAGGGACGGCCCTGGAAGTGGAGTTGGGGTGGGGCAGCTGCATGCCAGCTGCCCCAACTCCATCCCGATGCCGTCCTGACTCCACACGCCCGTTTGCATAGTGCACGGCATCTGGACATCCTCCTGGTGCAGCATGTATACACACTGCACTGAAAGGGCACAGAAGAGCTGCTGTGCTGGCTCTTAGATTTACATACAAATATAATTTTGCTGCTCTTTTGGGGGGCAGCAAAAGGGAAGATTGAAGCCTCGGCATGGGGTTGCCATGGCATTGATCCTCCGCTAGCAGGGACGGCCCAGAGCCACCCCAAACAGGCCGTCTATAGAGACCCTTAGAGATGGGCTTCTAGGATCCTTATTTTATATGTGTTTTATTATTTTGGTAGCATGCTTATGATGTTTTTGGTTGTAAATTAATTCAAGCCATTCTTCTGTGAACAAGAAGGAATATAAACTTAATGTACTATCAGATCTTAAGTTTGTATCTTTTACAATTGGTTCACAAATCATGTGGTTACATTACAGGTGTCCCTCCTAATTCACAGGGGATCCATTCTAGACCTCCCCCCCTGCAAATCAATGAAAATACAAATATTCAAGTTGCCATTGGTTACAATGGCTGTGCACTCCTGTGCACGGTGCTGCACACATACCTCGGACACACACATCATTTTATCCCTCCCCACTTACCATCCACAAAGGACTAAGACCACAGACTCCAAGTCTATAAATGGGGAGGAACAAGTGTATATATAGCTCGTCACTGGTTACAAACTATTTTCTTTTTCAGTTCCTTCACTGACTTTGTTTCAACTTTAATCATTTTTTTCTAATTCTCTTAAAATAAGTCCTTTTAATGACCCTTCGTATCCAGTGAAAGTCTGGCCCAAACAGTTAACATTCCCACTCAACAAGGTAGGTATGAGCCACCCTGAAGTGGCTCTTAAAACTCTCAAATGAAACATTCATCCAGCTCTTTTCCACTTGCTCCTCTCCTTTTATAGTCAATCTTCAGGCAGCCCCCACCTTTGCAGCCAGCCTGACTCTGATTGGCTGTTGGGGAAACTTCACTCTGCCAGTGACTCACCACACATGTGTTTAAATGTCTATGCTGAGACTGTTTGTTTACTTTACCTCCTCTCTTCCCCCTTTAATGGAAGAGATTAGGAATGAACAAAATATTCTTCTGCAGAGTCATGCTTCCTCTTTGATAATCAGGCCACAGAAAAAATTAGAGTAACTTCAAAAAGAGAAAAAGGGGTCTGGTCTCTGTCAATATGGACAGATATCTTCTTTTTGTTGTTTTCATTTCCTTTCTCATAGGAAATGCAAAATAAGCAGATAAGGGGAACTGTCATATATTGCATAACTCATGGCATTTGTCCTTTTATTCTATCAAGTTTGGCATGGCCTGGTCAATGTGACCTGACACTGGTGCTTCATTGTGATTCCCAAAATATGTATCAGTTCCTCATCATGCTCCACAATAGATATTAATTATGTTTTTATATATGTCCAAGAAGAGAGTATAATATTCTCCCCCTCTTTGTGGTTGTGATCTTTGGCCCTATCCAGTTTATTGGGAACTTTGCTGGTCACTTTGGGGCTGTGTAAGGACTTTTGTTTCCTTTTTACCAATTTTATCCTCTCTGCCCTGGGATTCAGATGCCCACTTAGGTGGTGACCATCCAGCATTGGGCCCCACAGATGTCGCACGCTGTTTAGACTGCGCCTTACTGCGAGGCATGATGGCTTGGTTAAAAACAAGTCAATGTAACAAGGCTGTTTTTTGGGTATAGTATTCCTTTAAAGGCTACACTTTATCAGCCCTGGTGATGCAGTGGTTAAATGCCTTTACTGTTTATAATTATAATATAATTATAAACTAGCTGTGTAAGATGGTATATAAGGATGTTGATTAGCAGGGGAGGGGTGCCCAGTCACAAGAAGACCTGTCTGGTAGCCTGTCAGCAATTAAACTGTTGTTGTTTTTTCCTGAAATTCCATGGTCTCTATTCCTGTTTACCCACTACATTTCTGGTGTGTTGGCCGAGAACAGAGGTGGCATTAGCCTGCCCTTTTCCACCACCCCGGAAAGAAGCTGTAATACTTGCATCCAAGTTCTCAGGCACCTCTGACCATTTTTGTCAGGAGAACTGGTATAGCTTGTGTCACGTTTTTCTGAATGGGAGTGCATGCAAAGAGAACCCTGTTATCAGATCAGGAAATTGAGTCTCCCCCTCCTTCAGTAACTGGCAAGTATAAAGGGGAGGCACTGGTGAAACCATTGTACTCTAGGAAATTGGAAAAGGAGGGGGGCATAGATGTGTGTGTGAACTAAAGGAGAACTGTCTGAATGACTGCTTGATTCATGTTTCATGCTGTTGGAACTCCAGATGATCAGGCTGGCAGTGAATTATTGATGTTTTAACCTTTTGTGTCTGCCAGTGTGACCCCTTACCCACTGGCCATTCCCTTTCCTTTAGTGTCTCTGTCTGATTTAGAGGGTGGAAAATGGGTGGCAGTGGAAGCAAATGTATCCCACTGCATTGTATGTTAAAGAAATTTAACAAGGGTTTCAATGGGTATCAAGGAGGAAAAATGACCCCAGGAAAATTGTGCACACATGTTGTGTAAGACCCTCTTTTGGGTGGCATGGCCATGTGAGGGAATTTTAGTCTAAGAAATCATTTAGGGGTATATTTAGGGGTGTGGAAAACCTCAAATTGTGGATGCTCAGATTTGGAAAAAGAACACCTTCCAGAGCAGGATCCCAACTGGGATACTGACAACTGCAGCAGTATCAAGAGTTGTTGTTAAAGGGGGGGGGGGTCTCAAGTCAATATGACTAAACATGCAGATGTCCTGTAAAGACCCAATGAACCCCCAGGTTAGTTTTTGGAGAGACTGTTAGATGCCTACTGTCAAAATACCTTTGTGGACTCTGAAGATCCAGAAAATAGAGAGTGGATTAGGGGGCAAGCAAGCCATTTTAGTAAAGCTGATAAGCCTGTAGGGATTAGAGAAAAGGACTGAATGGGAGAACATTTCCCTGAAGAGGATCCAAGGGGGGACCCTAACCATCCAGAAGGGCTGAGATATCTACAAGCTTCTCAGACCCTAATAATAAAAGCCAGGTGAGCTGGAATGTCTAAGGCAATGAATATGTTCAAACCAGCCAAGGTAATTCAAGAACCAAATGAATCCCCAGCTACATTTTGGGGAAGACTTCTAAAGCTTATAGACAATTTACACCTGTGGATCCAAAGGCTGAGGAGAACCAAAAAATGATAAATGTAGCATTCATGGCACAGAGCAATCCTGAAGAAGATGCAAAAGTTGGGTGGTTTCTTGGGATCAAATTTATCCCAATTGGTAGAGATTGCTCAGAAAGTCCAAGTAAGTTGAGAGCAGGAAGAAGAGAGGAAGAAGGACTGACAAATGAAGCAAAAGGGGCCAAGTTGTTGTCTGTTGTCTGGACTGAGTCCAGTGGGGCCTGGCAGAAAGGTTGACGATGAGGACATAGAGGCACAGGAGGAAGAGTCCAAGGTGCCAGAAGAGGAAGAGAAGGTCCATGAGGAAGGAATCAGTGTAACAAGAAGGACATTGGAGGAATAAATGCCCACAATGTAACTAAAGTAGCCAAAGGAGGGTCTCAAGGGGAGGCAAAGGACAAGAATAAGTACAGGAACATGTGTATCAACCCCAGGCCCAATATCCTTTCCTAGACCAACAGGAGGGGTTCACTGGAATGGCTGAAATAAAAAAAAATGGGTTTGAAACTGACTGGATCCCCTTAATCTTAGCCCCAGGGAACCTATGGTCAGTGTGGATGGAGGAGGCTGAGCAGTCCCTTTTATGATAAATTTAGGGACTGAAAGATCAATAGTTTCCTTTCCTGTGACTCCCACCACTGCCTAGAAAATTAAGATTGTGGGAGCCACTGGAATAAAAAAAAGTTAATTGGTTATTTCAACCATGAACCTGTAATTAGCCAATCATTGAGTTGGTCATTGATTTTTATACATCCCCGAATGTCCCATCTCATTGATGGGCAGAGACTTGCTGTCCAAACTAGGAGCTCAAATATCCTTTGAAGAAGACAGCACTAGTAGTGTCCAATTTTGTAGGCCAGGTGTACCAAAAATTCTAGCCGTCACCTGTCCAGTAAAGGAAGAATAGTGAATTCATCAAACATTTGAGGTAAAAGAGAAAGATGAGATGTGGAAATCCTTTGATGTGCCAGGAGTCTGAACTGAAGATAGTCCCCAGGAATGGCAAGATTTATCCCACCAGTGGTGACAGAATTAAAGCCAGGAGTGATTCCAATTCACATTCACCAATACCCTATACCTAGAGAAGGTATCATTGGGATGCAGAAACACTTGGACTCCATGGAATACTTCTCTACTACAAGTATAGAAGCCAGGGACTGGGGACTACCATCCAGTTCAGGACCTGAGACTAGTAAATCAAGTTACAGTTACTATTCACCCTGTGGTTCCCAACCTATATGTTTTAATGGGATTGATTAAGGCAAAAGCAACCCATTTTACTATTTTGGATTTAAAAGATGCCTTTTTCTGCATCCACGTAGCCCCACAGAGTCAATCTCCTATAATTATGAATAATAACCCCGGTTGGGAGGACTGTCATATTTTATTGAATATTTATTTATTTATTTATTTATTTGAGGAGAAGTGTATGGTTTGCCCAAAGACAATAGATATAGGACCTTTACGGACTGCCAGAAATAATGCAGCTCGAGGCCACTTTAACTCTCCTGGCTCAGTGCTAGGGAATCATGGGAATTGTATTTTTTTTCTGAGACATTGTGCCTTCTCTGTAAAAGAACTCTGGTGCCACAATAAACTACAGTTCCCATAATTTCCTAGCACTGAGCCAGGACAGTTAAAATGGCCTCAAGCTGCATTATTTCTGGCAGTCTGTAAAGGCCCATAGTCTTTTGTCCATAATATAATGTTTAAGTTCAATCTGCACTGGAACAACACATTGACTCTGAATATACTTTCTTTTTCTTTTTCTTTTTTGGATTTGGAAGATGCCTTCTCATGTGTCTCAGCAGTAGAACCTGAGAGAAAAGAGGCTGTCAGCTGGATAGATGTCTTGAAAACCAAAAAATGAACAAAGATCTGAACATGTCCATTTCCCAGCTGCTACAGGTTACCTCCAGAATTTACTCTAACAAAGATGTAGATCCTTGATAGAGAGTATGTGGATTTAATGGTAACAGAGGATGTGGACAGGAAAGAGAGCTGGAGGGGGGCCACCCCCAGCTAAAAACTTTGTGTATATTGTCAGGAACAAAGCACAAAGAAAGCAAGAGGCAAAGAAAAAAAAATCAGATTCTTGGTGTCTGGAAAAGGGCCAGAGACCTTTCAAGTCAAATAGATTATGTAGTGTTAAATTGGTCTGGCTGTTTAAAAAGCTGAAACAGTAACAGTTCTGTTGGTGCAGGAAGCTAGCAAATTCACTTTGAGACAGCAATTAACTATTTATGTGCCATGTTTATGGGAGGTACCAAGCAATCTTGCTTGCTGAAGAATTTTTCCTGCAGACCAATTTTAAATCCATCCAGCCTATGAGTGTAAATTCATCCTGGAGATTGTTTATGCCAGTGAAGATATTTTTGGAAACTATAGTGGTTCCTGGACTTGGCAATGTAAATAACAGCTAAAGGGAACTGGAAACTGAAAGCTGCATGAAAACACTCACCAGGAAAATTGAAGCCATGATACAGAGGCCTTAAAAAAGCCAGAACCAGACCACCACTTGCAGAGCCTAACCATAACTGGAAGTAACAGGAATTTGTAGAATCTGGATCCCTAATTTTTCATTGATGGCAAATTATAACAAGTGCAACAAGACCAAGTGAAACATTATTACCTGTATTGTATTATAATTGGTTACAATTACAAATAGTAATACTCTAAAACACTCCTTTCCTTGAAACACTTTCAATTACCCCCATAGGACACTCTTAGCCTTTCTTTGCATACCTTTACCACTATTTCTTAACCATCCTCTAAGGCAGGGGTAGGCAACCTTTTTAAGGCAGTGGCGGCAGCGGCAGGACCGCCCTGGGGACAGTCCAAAGGCCTTGGGGGGCTGTATCCAGCCCCTGGGCCTTATGTTGCCTATCCCTGCTCTAAGGCTATCAATACCTCTCAGGATATTCTCTTTATTAACTCCCTCACTTGGAATTTAGTATAGGTATTAGATCCCTCTTTTCTGGGCCTTAACCCTGTTCCACTCTGGAACCTTCACTACCAAACCCTCATTGTCTGGAATCCAAACCCTATCTGACTTCCAACTGTTCCTAACAGAATTTTCCCTTTACAGCCCAACATTTTATTGTCTGTCGCTAGCTCAGTCCTGATTAGTTATCACCAGAGCTGGCTCTAACCTCCCTTCTCTCCACATTTATAACCTTCATTTTTTCCCCTAGATTTGTATTTTTGGAATTTGCATTGTATAAAACTGTTTACCAGCAATTTCTCCCCATTTTTACATGAATAAACTAGCAATTCAGAAGGGAATCATTTTACTATAGACATATAATATGGAGGAGAGAGAAACATAGATAGCAAGGCAAGAAGCTGTTTGCCCAATGTACAGTGCTTAAGGGCATTGTTGAGAAAGGATGACATATATCACATTAGAGGATGAGCAAGTGAAAGTATCACTTTGTTCTCACACACAAGTATTTTGCTTTTTTGCTAATTGTTCTTACCCAAGATGAAAGTCTGTCCAATAGCATATTGTTTTTAATTGCTGTCAAGTCAACTTCAGCATATTGTGAACCTGTGAATAAGAGACCTCAACGTCACCCTATCATCATCTGTCCAGTCCAGGTCTTGCATATTCAGGACTGTGGCTTCCTTGGTTGAGTCCATCCATCTGGAATGTGGTCTTGCTCTTTTCTACCACCTTCTGCCTTGCCAACCATTATTGTCTTTTCTAGTGAGTCATGCCATCTGATGATATGGCCAAAGTACAACAGTCATCTTGGCATCTAGGGAGAATTCTGTCTTGTTTTAGGAACCATTGATTCATCTATTCAGCAGTTCACAGTATCTGTAGAAGCCTCTCCAGCACCACATTTCAAGTGAGTTAATTCCTATCAGCTTTCCTCACTGTCCAGATATCACATTCATACATAGATATGGGAAATATAATGGCATGGACAATCTTAACTTTACTATTCAATGATACCTCTTGACACTTCAGGATCTTGTCTAGTTTCTTTATAACTTCCCTTTCAAGTCCTAGTCTTATTATGATTCCTTAATTCTAGTTTCCATTCCAATTAATGACTGAGTCAAGGTATGGAAAACCTTGAACTATTTCAATGTCTGTGTATACCTTCAAGTTAATGATACTGCCAAAGGGCACCACAATATAACAACATCTTTATGGTTCACCTGGAACAAATCTTCCTTAACTCCTGCACCCAGAAACCTCTTGTCTACTGGAGCTATACTGATATCTTCATAATTTGGACTAACGGAGAGGATTCACTCAAGACATGTCATCAACATCCACTCTAACATCAATACACAAAAAAACAGTTGCAGAACCACTATTGTCTTCTGGGACATCCCATCTTGGAAATAAGAAGTTCTTGAATAAATAAATTTTAAATGTACAATGGAAGATGGGCAAGAGAAACAGCAGAATTGGAAAATATCTACAAACTACAGTCCATTGACAGTGGGTTGAACAGAGACAATGGTTTCTGGTACACTGCATGAAGGTTCTCTAGCTCAGTTCATCACATATCCCTTCTGATTCCCAGCAAGCATCACATTATATATCAATAACTCCCCCAACTATTCATATGGTTATCTACTCACCTTAGCTTTAGGCAATATATTTACTCCTGTCTTTGACCCCAATCACCATTGATAAAACCAAAATTGTCACCTCATCATGACACCCACATGTTTTGCATTCTTATTGTTATTCACACATACAATCTATTTATTTGTAGCTATAAAGATTTGTTCCGAGGCACTTCACTCCATGCATCTGATGCAGTAGACTTAAACCTACAAAAGTTTATACTACTAACTTCTTTCTCTCATTTAATCTTAAAGGTGCGGCAAGATCCTTTTGCATACTGATCCAGAGTGTCACAGCTATGTCTCTCTCTCTCTCTCTCTCTCTGTAAAATCAAAGGTAGAACATATGGAATTATTATACTATTGAAGAAGCATTCAGAATTTCCACTACTGACTTCCAGCAATCCTCTGTTCTTGCAAAATGACAATCACAGTAGAACTCTAGAGATAGCAGACCTGTAGAGTAAGAGTATAGTAGAAACAATTGAACCAGATCACATCTAAGTGACAATTCATGACCCTTAAAAAAGTTTTTGGATCAGGCTTCCAGGGTGCTCTGTGTCAGTAGGATAATGACATTTGTTGGCTACATATGGTCCTTTCCTTTGTTTTCTTGGCCACAGCTTCACTTTGTCAGACCAGACCTGAAATAATCACTAGCCAGATATGTCTTCATTATCCACATGTTGCCATTTTTGAGCATGCAAAATACAATCCATTTGAAAAGGCTCCTACCATAAGATGATTAACAACAACATTGAAATAATTTTGGTAATTTTATGAGATATTATATAAGGGCTTCCAACTGCATTGCTTTTAAGATTAAAGTGCATCATTATTTGATACGTTTTTTAAAAAGAGCAAGCATACTATCTGAGCAATTTTTAGTCTACTTATGATGGAGATGAGTATGTACCTGTGGTTTTCAAATCTGCTAAGGCATTCATCAGATCATCAAGAGTCCTTAGCTCCAACTGGGATGTCAGCAGGAGATATGTAAAAACAATTTATGACTTTGGCAACTGGAGGAGTACTATATTAGGATTCATGGACAGGTAATATAAATATCTTTGATGATGATTCATCAATGAATACACTAGCCAAAAGAATCCAACCACACATCTGAGAGTACATGAATTTCTGGATTATATGACAATTGTCGGTACTACATTAACAGTGTCACTATTTTTATTTTATTTTTCCTTTTTTAAAAACAACAACAACAGCATGAGCCTTGGTGGTTGTTTTAAAAATAAAACAAATATCACAATGTCCCATATTCTTCTCTGGTTCAGATTTCAATCCATGTTTAAGAAGAAACTGATCCATTTTCTCCCAGCCAACCACCCACACTTCTGTTTGAAGATGGAGGGATCATAGTTCTCAATTTCTTCTCCTTGTGTGTATGCTCCTTACAATAGTGGCCCCAGGTGCCCCATTATTTTTCCAGGACACTTGACAAATGTGTGACATTCATATTTTAGAGATGCAAATATAACAAATATTCATTTATCAGATATCCTGGTTTTTTGTTTGTTTAAATTATTTTTAATCCATTGAATTAAAATGGATTTTAATACCAAACCAGTACAAAATGTAGAAAAAATGTAGGACAAAATGTAGGGCAAAATGTAGGGCAAAATGTAGGACATTCAATAAAAGTTGAGAGGACTTCCAGTGGCATGGCGGTGAGGTAGTCTCTCTAATCTGTGCGAGAGAAGAGGGGCTACTGATTACGAGTTCAGGACCCCAAGGCACGAATGCTGGGGTGAAATTATCTCCCCAGAAACAGGAGATTTAGAGGGGTTCATCGACTCTGTTAGGAGGCTCCAAGAAGAAAGATCAATCTGGCGGAGCTTGAACCGAAAGATGGGAAAAGAATCATGGAGGTCTGAGCTGACCACGACTGTAATCAGAAGCAGCGAGCCGGCAAAAGAACCACCGCCACTTAAAGCTTACAAGTAAACGACAATTAAAAAGTTTCTATCGCAGCAGGAGAGTCTGTCTTCTACGTTATTCTAGTCCTAAGTGGCAAATTCGTTCTTGTGCCAAACTTAGCAAGAAGTTAATCTAGTGACTTTAACTGAGCAAATTCTCCATTTTGATCTCCCCTTTGCTTTGGAAATAAGGGGTGAAATGAACCAATCATATATTTTGGTGAAAATATTGGACCATTGGACCATCGGCCTAATTGGACTAATCTATTATATTTAATAAAGATTTTCCCTAAAGCCAGCAAGAGAGACTGTGATTTACAGAGTTAGAGATTTATAGCGAAAGTGAAGTGGTAAGAGAAACAACAAGAGAAAGCGGCAAGGGAAGGCGAGGGGAGCGCTTGAAAAGAACCGAATTTCTACACGTCAGAAAATCAGCAACATTGTTTCAAGGGACTTAACAGACTCTAAAAATTATCCGGATCCAGTAGACATCCTTTTGGAACATTGTTTCCCTTTTAAACTTTGTGGATTAAACCAGATTTAAAACAGCTAGACAACTAGACAATATGAATGACCACTTGGACTTGTGATTATCAGTGTTGGACGCTCCTTTCCCTGGAAAATCTACTGAATATCTTTGTCATCTATTTAGATTTTTTTTCAGCGCCATTTAAATTCAAAAGATCTCTTTCTCTCCATGAAACAAGTATAACAACAACCACTAACTTTAACTACAAGAGCTATCCAATTTGGTTTGTTAAACATTGTTAAAGTG
>JAIPUX010001232.1:47653141-47664289 GCA_020142125.1 Phrynosoma platyrhinos | reverse complement strand
TTGAATTTTTCATTAGTAGAATCATTTGTAAGTAGAGGTACCACTGTACTGATGAAATTTTGTCAGTGTCATCACTCGTCCCTATGTGCATGATGTTGAGAAAATCAGCTCATTACATCCTTTATACAGGTGGTACGAGAAGTGACTAAAGTGTAAGATGGAGTACAAGGGGGTATTGTAAAATAATATTTCATACCCAGAAGTTATTATAGTATATTGATAACATATTGTCAGTGTCATCATTACCAAGTGACTTTTCCTTTCCCCAAAAATGAAAAATCCATTGAAGAATCGCTGATTTGACAACACAAATGTTGTCATTCATGAAGTGAAAGAGTGGTTCAAGGCACAATCTGCAGACCTCTACAATAAGTATTTGGAGGTCAAGAAACATTGGGAAAGATGTGTAAATCTGGATGATGGCTACACAGAGATAGGTTAACAACTACAAATCATAACAAACTTTCTGTCAAATTTTTGTCAAGGTGATAATTAAAACTTTACGATACCATATCATAATTACAGCAAGAGTTTAGTATATTTATTGTCTGATCTAGAGGGGGAAAATGGTAATATTTGTTGCCAGGGTTGGTATGGCTAGATAGTGTATAAGTGGGAAACTGGATTTTGCAGGGAGGCAGATTTATGAACCCCAGAAATATATCTTATTACAATTTCACATCAGTGCCCATTGGTTTACTAGAAACAAGGCTACAATCTATTGATTTGCTTCCAAATTAGCTGGCCAAGCAAGCATCTGGGAAAAAGCAGACAATAACAAGTGAAAATATATGAGACTTGTGTTACAGGCTCTAGAGTAATGTACTGCAGTGGTGCATATATACTACTGAAAGAGAGAGAGGTAAATAAAAATGAAAGATAAATATGAATTGTTACACTAAAACTACAACTAAAATTAATGTGAGTTTCACTATTGAGTTCAGCTAGGTGTAAATTCTGTGCTATGCAATTCAGACCTAAACACATGCCCTAAGATCATGTAGATCACAGAATTACAATATGCAAAACACTGTTTACCTGTGGAGCATAGCCCAGCTAATATTGTGTATATGTGTGTGTGCTATCAAGTTGCCTGTTAACTTATGGTGACTCCTGAATTTCATAGGGTTTTCTTAAGCAAAGAATACTCAGTTCTACAATCTCTGAAATGTAGCTTTATAGCTTTTTGTATTCATTGGTGGTCTCCCATCCAAGTACTAACAAGGATGATTCTAATTAATTTCCAAGATCAGACAGGATTTGGTACCTTTGGGGTATTAAGTATACTTATGTCTGAAGGCTGAGTAATATTTTACTCTGACATGCTAAGGCCATAGACAGCCAAAAGGACAAACAAATGGATCCTAGAGCAGATCAAGCCAGAAACTTCCCTGGAAGCTAAGATGACCAAACTGAGGCTGTCATACTTCGGACACATCATGAGAAGGGAGGATTCATTGGAAAAGACAATAATCCTGGGAAAGGTGGAGGGAAGTAGGAAGAGAGGAAGGCCACATGCCAGATGGATGGGCACTATTAAGGGTGTCATGGGTATGGGTTTGCAGGAATTAAGCAGAGCAGTGGAGGACAGGGGGGCTTGGAGATGTCTCATCCATAGGGTTGCCATGGGTCAAGATTGATTCGAGGGCAGTTAACAACAACAACAAAAATATAACCCTAATATTAGTCACAGACAATCTACCAGAATCTACTACAGACAACAAGAAAATTGAAATAGTCAAACAGTTTCCATATCTTGGTTCAAATATTGATCAAAACAGAGATTGCAGTGACTTTCGGTTGGCTATGGTGTCCTGAGGGGGACACTCTCCAGGGTTTCTCCTGGACTCTGTCTCAAGTCCTGAGGGAGAACAGCCTCTAAGATGGATAAAAACCATCTGATGAGACTAAAAATTGCCTCCTAGATATAGAACAAATCAGAGGGGGCTCAACAGAGGTCCAGATTCTGAGTTATTAGTGGTTGGTGACACTGGGAGACTAGTGTCGCTCTGTTGGACTCAGTGGGACTGAAGAGCAAGCCATGACCCCATGACTGCAGTGACTGAGGGCCTTTGCAGACTGCTAGAAATAGTGCAATTTTAAAATTTTTGAGACACAACTAAGTACTCCACTGTTGGAAACCATGAACGAAATATTAAAAAAATCAAATTCCCCAAACATGGAATTCTGCAAATATATCATTAATTACAAAAGAGGGAAAATATAGATTAGACCCAAATAATTATTGGCCAATTTCTCTCCTGAATTCAGATTAAAAATTATTTGCTGCAATATTGGCAGATAGATTTAAAAAGGTCTTAGATAATTGAATACGTTTGGATCAGAATGGCTTTCTCACAAAAATAAAAATAAAAGAAAATCTTAGGAATTTGTTAAATTTAATAGAAATTCATCAAAAAAATTTGCATAAAAATTGGCTATCATTTTTCTAGATGCTGAAACATATACGATGGACAATATATGATGGAATTTCATGTTTTGAGTGTTAGAGAAAATTAATGCTGGCAATTTGCTTATAAGTTGGATAAAAAAAAATATACTCAATTCAAGAGGCTTCTATTATTATAAACTCAGAGAAGACAACTCCGATAAAAATCACCAAGGGTGTTTGGCAAGGTTGCCCACTTGCCCCACTGTTATTTATACTTTCATTCAAAATTTTATTAAACAGGATAAGGAATGAAAACTTAATTAAAAGTGTGGAAATCAGGAAGGAAAAGTATAAATTGAGGGCTTATGCAGACAATGTTGTTTTGACAATCACAAATTTACCTGAAGAACTAATGTGAAGAACTAATGTTAATTTTAAAACATATGGAGAAGTCTCAGGATATTGCATCAATAGGGCAAAGACTGAAATGATGTTGTCAAATCTTTCAGAAGAAGCAAAAGAAAATATTGTATTAAAAACGGGATTTAATAAGATGAAAAAAGTAAAATATTTAGGAATTGTTTTGACTATAAAAAATACTGATTTATTCCAAAATAATTATGAAAAAATCTGGAATGAAATTAAATAAAATTTTAGAAAATGGGAGAAGTTAAACATATTGTGGATGGGATGAATCGTGGTGGTAAAAATGGTAGTCTTGCCCAGATTTATTTTCTATTTTCAAAACATTCCTGTTATTCAAAATGATATGCCCCTTTTAAAGTGGAATAAGGATATTCTTAAGTTTATTTGGAACAAAAAGAGGTCAAGAATTAGAATAAAAATACTCCAAGATACTGTTAAAAGAGGAGGATTGTCATTACCTAATTTAAAATGGTACTACGAAGCCTGTGCACTCGATTGGCTACAAGAGTGGTTTAAATTGAGTAATTCTAGAGCAGGGGTAGGCAACCTGTCCCCTTTAAGGGCTGAGGGACTTCAGCTCCCAGAATCCCAGGAGCTATTGGCCAACATGGAACTATTGGCCAACAAGGCTGAGGCTTCTGGGAGCTGAAGTCCCTCGGCCCTTAAAGGGGACAGGTTGCCTACCCCTGTTCTAGAGTATTAACCCTTGAAGGGCATGATTTAGTGTTTGGATTTCATGCATATTTAGTTTATGAAAACGCAAAGGCTGATAGAAGTTTCAAAGAGCATTTTCTCCATAAGGCCCATTTTAGGGTTTGGATGAAATATAAAACAAAATGGTGCATGAGAATCCCTTTATGGATTTCATCAGTGGAGGCTTTATTTAAAAAGGAGATATATAATAAAGAAACCTGGATTTGTTACAAAGAGCTCCTTAAGAGTGATTTGACTTTAAAAACTCAGGAGGACCTTTCCTTGATTGGATATAACTATAACTGGTTCATGTATAGACAATTAATAGAAAGATACAAACTTGATATGAAGAATCCTGTAATTGGACCAGCTAATGAGGAATCTGAGGAAACCTTAAAGGGTGAGGCAACTAAATTAATTACAAAATTTTACAAACTGCTTAGGAAATGGGAACTAGAAGATGAGACTATTAAGGATTATATGATTAAATGGGCAGTAGATTTAAAACAAAACATTAATTTGGACCAATAGGAAAAAATTTGGAAAGTTTAGGTTAGACACGTGATTAGTGTTGAATTAAAATAAAATCTATACAAGTCAATGTTTAGGTAGTATTTAACACCGTATAAATTATCTAAAATGTTTAAAGGAGCCAAGCCCATGTACTGCAACTGCCCCATTGCAGTAAATTATTGGAAGAAAATCCATAATGAAATGAAGAAAATATTTAATTTGACCAATTGCCCAGACCTTAAGTTATATTTGTTAAATATTAATGAAAATGTCAAATTGGAAAGGAAAGGAGGGAAGCTTGTCTGTTTTATGGTAATAGCTGCAAGGATGGTATATGCCAAATACTGGAAACAAAAGGAGACCCCCTTAACTGAGGAGTGGAGATTGAAGGTTTTAGGTATCTATGAAATGAATAAGTTATCGTATCTAGCTAAAAATAAGACATTAGCTGGCTTTCATAAAGAGTGGGAGCAATGGGTCACCTATACACAAGAAGGTAATAGTGAATACAGATATATGGCATTACAGGGCTAATTGATAGTAGGAAAAGGAGTAATTAGATAATTATTTAATTATTAGAGATGAATAGGAAATTTAGATAATAGCTGTGTTATTTTTTGTTGATATGTATGTTATTTAAGACGTTAAAAATATATAGATATATTAGGTGGTAAGCATGTTTGCTTAAGAAGGGACATTTGCAGAGAAAGCAGACCTGAGTAATTTTTCATAAAGCATACAGCAGTGGTTGTATCTGTTTTAGCTGGAAGCCACCTTGATTGCCACAGCAAAAGGCAGGGTATAAATAAATGATGATGATGATGATGATGATGATGATGATGATGATGTACAATGAAGGGAAGTGAGGATGAAGGGTTATGCTTGTTGTAACTTCAAAAAAGAAGCAGAGGCAGTAGAAATATTCTTCCTGCCTCAGGTAGTGGGTGATCTTGAGACACACTGCTACTAGGGAAGTACACTTGTTTTAGTTCTACTATAAAGTTAATATGCTCCTTTTTCCATCTGGGAGAGCAGCTACTAATTTAGGCTGTAATCCTATATACATTTAAATAGGAATGAGTCCAACTGAGGTCACAGAAGCTTGCTGTGTAGTAGAAATGCCTAAAATTGCCTTGTTGGAGTAGCAAATTGAATGTATTATAAAGTTTTAATCTCAAGAATTTAATTTCATAAATTTAATCTTTATTTTTTCATATTCACTCTATAAGTGTCATTGTTTCTGCAGCCAAGAATGCAAAATCCAAATACAAGATGAGGAGCATCAGCAGGACTAGAAGAATAGCCAGGTTTTTAGAAGATCTGTACAGATAAACCAAAGAGGAGAGAAAAGTATCTAACACACTACAAGGAAAATTGAATGTATGAAGTGACCATGGAAAGTGAGAAGTGAGAAGAAGGAAAACACAGGGAGAAGACATTCCACTCACTCATTTGATTGAACTTCCACATACAGTGTATATGGCAGATTATTATTTTATGCACTGTGAAGTTGAATGCTTTCATGGCCAGCATCCATAGTTTTCCGTGGGTTTTCCAGGCTGTGTTGCCATGTTCTAGAATTTATTCTTGATGTTTCACCTGTATCTATGGCTGGCATCTTCACAGGATGGTTTCATGGAAGTTTGTGAGGTATATATATACTTGTGTGACCCTTGGTTGGGAGGAAGTAATTTACATGTTAATCTGTATGTTGGTCTATTGTTGAATGGCAAGGCCTCAAAGTGGGAGGATATGTGAAATGGATGTGTGTCTATTTAATTAGCAAGCCATTGTCTGTGGGGAAACCTCCTGACCTCGCATATTATACATTGTCGATTAGCATTATATGTATGCATGTTCATTTTCATATTCTTATTCCATAGCTCTGTTCACTGCACTGGTGAAATACATAAAGGAAAGTAAAAACATATCACTGATTTTCACATGTTAGATGGCTCATCTGTACAAAACAATGCACGTCACTTCTATGTACCTCTATAGAGATTTAGATGAAAGTGCTGATATTGGAGCTGGATCACAATTGTGCATTCTAATTTCACTAATGGGCCAGGCCTTGTGTCATTTTTGTTATCCAGAGTTAGATTTTCATGATGTGCAAGAGAGATTTCTTCTTCTGTAATAGAACCTCTTTGTGATCTGTATGCAATAAGTGCAGACACCATTAACCATTTAGCTGACAGTTGTATGTCAAAATAAAGAAGCCAAATTACTGCACTGTGCCACATCACACATTGTTGTTGTTTTTTTAAGAGGAGTTACCTGAATGTTCATGTATATATGGACTGCAGCCTTGGTTTTACACATAGATACAGACATACATATTTTCCCCTCCAGCTATCAGATTACTGTGGAAGGAGTTAACCTAGGGATTTTTCCCTTACCTTTATTGATTACTCTATTCACTCCCCCCCCCCCCGGTAAATTGCAGTGGCAGACCTCTGAGGCTCAGTGGCTAGTGCTAGCTGCAGAAGAAATAAACATTAATGTTTGAATCATAGTTGTTAGAGTTCTGTTCACAGTGAAAATTCAAAGAGAAACAACTGTTTCTCTCTGCAGTTTGGTCATGGGGCTCATTAGAACATTTCAAAGGAGTCCAGCCAGCTATATCCTTATTGCAAAATTTATATGTGCTCTTATCCTTGCAAAGGCAGCAGAGATTGAAAATCTAGAACAATACTCATGCCCACTTTCACTCTGCTGCAAGAAAAACTATATTGATGTTATACTCCTAAGTGTATGGTTTTCATACATAAACATTCCAGATGTTAGTAATATTTTCCTTTTTTTAAAAAAATAATAATAATCTGAATATTAGCCCATCCACCTCACTGTTTAGAGAAAAGGGTGGATAGCATTTCTTATAGAGACAGCAGCTAGATGAAGATGTAAGGCAGAGAGAAGCATGGTTTGTTGTTATATGCACTGAGTGACACTCAGGCTTCATCATCTTTTATGAGGCAGCAAAAATTCTTCCTCTTTCAGTGTTCAGTTGCATGCCACTCCAAAGTCAAGGGACTCTAATCTATTTAGCCACAATAGTGAATTCTAAACAAGAGGCAGCTAAAGGACAGGGACTTAACTATTTGAGGCTTCTACCTCCAAGAGAGGTAAAATTCTTTCAGTTGTACTACAATTGGCAAGTTTTGCATGTATAGCACCTGAACATTCTTCCATATGTAACAGAAATCTGGTGTTTGCAACCTAAGAAAGGGGTTGGTATCATCCATAGGAAAGGGATACTTTGGGTCTCAGGATGAATTACTTTTCTGTTACTAATGGAGTTGAAATTTGAAATTTGATTACTTGGGTTTTATGTTCTTTCTTTCCCAGTCCTCATAAATAAATAAATAAATAAATAAAATGAAGAGTGACTGCTGCCTGCATTGATATTCCTCTAGACCATCTTAACTGACAACAGAAATAACATCTTAAGAAACAATGTAAATCAGTGACTCTAAAAGCAACATTATTTTTCTTCTTCTCATATCTGATTTATAACACCTTTAATAGAGAAGCCTGTAGAGCTTCAAAAGCTTGCATGATGTATTTTGTGCTTTTTAGCTGGTATTTTTTTTTTTTTTTGTGGACTTTGTTGTATGAATCTATTTAAAACATTGTAAGGATGTAAATCCTCATTTGTCTCATTATCAACAATGCAACAATCAGAAATTGTCACAATTTTCTCACTGTCTGTGAGATGGTGAAATATCTTCATTCAATCTTCCCAGAACTTTCACATTTGTCAGAATGACTTTCATGTCAATTGTGTACCTAAGTGGTGATAGTTGCCTCCTTTTGTATGCACATTTTGGAAATTGGTAATATTAGGCAAAATAGTTTGAATTTTTTGAGAAGTCATTGCAATATTACCAACTTCTAAAACACCTATTCAGTATTTCTAAGTCTGTGCACACTGCATGGGTTTGTGACTTGCTTTACAAATTGAAAATATACTCATGTTTCCCCAGTTTATGGAAATTTGAGAAACCTCACCCTTTTTTTAAAAAAAGTGCTCATTTTCAATTTCTCACAAGAGAAATCTTGCAGAAGTAGGAACTCTCAGTAGGCTGCTTTAACACATCCCAGTGAAAATGAGTATTCCTTGATCAAGAAGCTTTTTGGATCTCTTTCGTAGCTGTAAAGGGGTAGGGATACATGAGGCCAGTGAGAACCATGGCTCATCTTGCTCATAAATATAAAAATAAACCATAATTTCCTATAGTATGAATAAAATCAGGTACTAAGGAACAAATAACTACTAATAACAGCTCTGTGCAAACCCACAATGCATACATACACATAGGTATTGACTCAGAGGTTTCTTCTTTTGACTCTTATCTTTGTTCCACTTAGTTCCCTCAGGAACAATCCACAGCCTCTGGCTTAAGGTACTGCCTCACTGTACCCCTATCTAAGGGCCTTTGCAGACTGCTAGAAATAATGCAAATTGAGTCCACTTTAACTGCCCTGGCTCAATGCTAGGGAATCATGGGAATTGTATTTTTTTTCTGGGACATTGAGCCTTCTCTGTCAGAGAGCTCTGGTGCCACAATAAACTACAGTTCCCATGATTCCCTAGCACTGAGTCAGGGCAGTTAAAGTGGACTCAATTTGCACTATTTCTGGCAGTCTGCAAAGGCCCTAAGTCAGATCCAACTGATACTCTCGAAGGTTCTGAGCCTTCTGTTCCACAGTTCCTAACTCCCTAACTGACTATATCCCTCACCACCTGAGCTATTTATCTCCTTCCAGCTGCTCTCTCATTGGCTGATTCCAGCTGTCTCAGGATTGGTGAGCTGTCTTCTGGTTTTCACAGTTCCCTGCTGTCTCTTTGTTCATCATAACCTCCTGCATGACCGTGCATGGCCAGAGCCCCACTGTGTACTCTGATTCCCTGTTCTGCCCCATATTTTTGGATTTTTTTTAAAAACCCTCAAAATATCATCCATGAGAGGTTTGATACATTTTAACACACCCTGGCATGCATTAGGCCTTTGTTTAAACCAGAGCCCAACTTTTGATTTAGGAGATATCACATGGGATTAAGAAATGGGAAAAAAATGGAATGTTCCCATCATAATTGCACAATTGCACAGATTTTCACATAACATCATGCTCATCCAGTACTTTTTCCATCAATAATTTGTAACGCTCCTGTAGCTTCTTATTCATGGGGAAAACCATGAATGGTTTGAAGATAGCACTTCATTTGTGCTATCATGAAGGTGAGGAAGTCAATAATGTTTTATTTGCTCTATCACTGAGGAATCCAGGACCTTTTCCCAGAATGCATTTTAGTACAGACAATTTGTTCTCATTGCTAGGATTGTTTTTGGAGTGGATTTCTGTCTTATTTCAAGGTCTAGGACACAATTTTGTTTCAACTGGATAAAAATAAAGTTGGGAAATATATAAATTTTATTTTATTGTGTTCAGGATGGAACCATGATTTTCAGACATGCACAATTGTGCTGAAATGGTGCATGCCTAAAATGTTCAATAACGATATTCTAATGATACATGAATGGATGGATGTGGAAAGCAATGGCATTTCTCTCTCTTTTTTTTATACTGTCATTATTGCACAACTCCATGACTGTGTGAAACCATCAATCGCTATAACACTGTGCCTCCATTATCTTCCAATAAGGTGATTGTTGTGGAATTTGCCCTAGTGTGATATTCTCCTTACTTTTTTGTTAAATAAAGAGATATCCTGGACCCGGAACATTTGGGATGTCAGATTCCTATGAATTCATGAATTCATAGGAATTCATAGGAATTCATAGGAATCTGATATCAAAGTAATGTGTATGAAGTGGGAGAAATCAAGAGGAATTGTAGATAGAAGCGGATGGCTACAGCAGGGAAAAGACTAGGGCTGTTTATGACTGTTTATGATGATGCCTTCCTTTCCTGAGAGATGGTGGGGAGATGGGAATTGAGAAGGGGCAAACTTCAAAGCACTCTTTGAAGTGGTGCAAATGGTGCTGGCTATAAGTGTGGGGCTGGACAAAGGACTTTTAAATTGTTTAACTTGGGAAAACTCAGAGTTGATTCTAACTGTTATGAGGTAGCTTTGTGTGTCCTAGAATCCAGAATAAAGCAATAGTTAATTTTCACTAAAATGTTGTCCTGATTCTTCAAGTCTCCAGCTACCATAGGGAGGCTTCAAAATATGGCAAAATACCCAGTATGGTTGGTTAAGGTGTCTTTTGAGTCAAATAAATTATTGGACAATTTGAAGGCTGGGTTCTCTCTGGGAACTGAAAAAAAAATGGTTCTAGGAACCTTACTTTTCCCTCTGCCATGCTAAGGTGACAGGGGAATTCCCAAGTCTTATCACAAAGCAGTTCAGATTTGTCAATCCCCTAGAGTGGGTTAGCTTAACTGGTTCTTCACCCTTACAGTGGCTGTGGTACCCTGAAAGTCTGAGGTGTTCATGACAGTGAAGGTTCCTATGTATCCAGATCACCATCTTCTGCTCAAACACAAAAATGCAAAAAAATTGAAAATACACAAAAACTCTGATAATTTTACCCAACAAGGGGGAGGGTGAAGACCATACATTTTTCTTTCTTGCATGCAACAATGAAATAATTGAAATTGTATACCTTTAGTCCAAAGTCAGATTTGTTGTTTTACTGTATGCATTTATCTAAGTGTTAGTCCCATTGGACTAGCAGACTTGGTCCATTGTCTAGCAGACTCCCTAACCAAGCTGACACAGCTGGTCTCAGAGTTGCTCATGACCAGTTTACCAAATCTAACTGGTGCAGCTCAAGAGTTCATGGAATCCATGACAAACATGGGCCTATCTCAATTGGTCATCAGGCCCACAAATTGTGTGGGTCATACCCTCAATGCAGTCTTTAGTACAGAACAGGAATGTTTATGGGCGGAGGTTACTAAAACCACCACATTGTTGTGGAAAGATCATTTCCTAGTCAAGACTGAACTGAGAGCCACTATCTGCCCCTCTGGGGGTGGTGGACCCATTAAAATGGTCTGTCCTTGAAGGCTAATGGATACAATTGGATTCCAGAAAGCCTTGAAGGGTTTAATGGTAGGTAACGCTGGTGACCCAGTCGAAGCTTTGGTTA
>JAIPUX010001232.1:47638894-47650748 GCA_020142125.1 Phrynosoma platyrhinos | reverse complement strand
GGAAAGGTTGCCTACCCCTGATCTAGGCTGTCTACTACCTCCCAGGGGGCCTTTCTTTAATCGCCCCCAGATTATGGAACTTCCTGCTGGATGAATACATCAGATTACGAGCCTGAGTAGCTTTAAAAAGGCGATAAAGACAGATCTCTTTTGGCAGGTCTTTCCTGATTGATCCCGGCCTTAGGAGCTATACCCTTGCCCTTTATTCTCTGATTGCCGCTGTCTGATTTTTTTTATTGTCTATTTATTTTTATTCTTTATTGTATGTTATTTATGATTTACTTGGTTTTAATGGATGTTAGTTTAATACGTTTTTATGGGGGAGGGTGGAGGGTTGGGGTTTTTAGATAGTATTGATATATTTTAATTGTTGTAAGCTGCCCCGATTGTCTTAACAGAGGGGTGGGGTATAAATTTATTATTATTATTATTATTATTATTATTATTATTATTATTATTTTCTTAGAAATTAAAGGATTTAACTGTTATGAATGCAAAGAAAGCATGCACAACTGAATGTCTACTTTGTTGGGTATACCTTACTGTAATTAAAAGTTCAATTGACTTTATGACTTGTCTACTGCAGGAGGTAACAGAGAGGTTAAAACTTTTTTCACAAAATCTCTGATAGAACAAAAATATTGTACACTTCAAAGAAAATGAACACAGGGACCTTTTAGGGGCAGAAATTACAGGACAGAGACTCAATTTACAATTATATTGAATTCATTGACTGTAGCTAATTAACGAGCATACAAGATTATCTTTGCAGCATGCAAGTTCACATAGCTACAAATGAAACATGGTTAGAATGGGCTATTGGCTTTAGGAACACTCCTATCATTTTGTCAAACAGACTACTTCAATGGCAAGACACAAATCTAATTACTTTTAAAATCCAGGAGGTCATAATCATGAGTTTCATTATAGAAAACAAATTTCAAGATCTCTTTAGTGTAGCAAAGAAGAAAGGCAAAGGGGGAAGTTTATTTAAACAAGAAAATCAAAATAATTATCTCACTTCTTTATTTCACAAGATGGTTAGTATTTGTTGTCCTTTCACTGGCAAGAGAAAACATTTTTATTTAAAAAGGCTTTAAGGAGTTCCATTGCTGAAGAGTTTTGTTTTTTTAAAAAGCCTGTTAGGGCATACATTATGTCTTTATATGGCTGTGATTATTATTCACTTTTAACTTTGATTTTGCATTTTATTATTGCTAGCCACCTGGAGCATCATGGGGGGGGGGAGAAGAGACAGAATATGAGTTCAATATATAAATACATTTCATGACAGGTAAAATAAATGATAACTTTCATCCTTATGATAGAAATGCAGTCAGTTCCTGGAGAGAGAACATAGTTCCCATTGCTTGTGTGTCTGTGCATTTCTGAGTGTGCAGGCTATTAAGTTCTGTGGGATTGTCTGCAAGCCTGTACTAATTGCATTGCACAATACAGAATATTTATAGGCATTCCTATATTTATTATTTTTTGTGTTTGCTGTGCTTGTTTTTGTCCTCATTTCATGATTGATATGAGATTTAATTTTCCAGACATTTACACTATCTCTAATTGAAACATTGCACAATATTAATAATGTGTTACACATAATTCTGTCTGTTTTTCAAAAATTTCAAAATTTATTTATTTAGTTTAGTTTGTTAGGATGAATTTATCACATGCAATTTTTAAAATGTGATTAGACTGGAAAAGATTTGCTTTGGTGATACTTAGCACATGACATTGCCTCCAACTCATAGCTGGTACATCCCCAAAGTGTGCTTAGGGTATCCCTTTTCATTGATCAGGAAAATTCATTAATGAGCCCACAATTGCACTAGACCTCAGGTGGAACTGTTGCTACTGGGCCAGTTGCAGTATTGTTAGTCACATGGTGTCTGTGTTTCCCCCTCTCCCTCTATTAAGATGTTTTCTGTTTTCTATTTGGTGAAATAATCCAACAGTTTTGGTCTTTTCAAGCTGCTGACACAAGGATGAGCAACCTCAGTGGGACTGGGTGTTGGAAGAATTATGCATTGTATTGTCCTGCCCCTCATTATATAGATAGGGACTCCCTTCCTCTCATTCTAATTATCATGTGACTTTGGTCACTGAATTTTAGAGGCAGTATAACAGCTCTCTCTGAAGATTCTAAACTGCTTCACACAGTCAGTTGTAATTTCTTCCTGTTATCTAAAAGATTTATGAGATTTATCTTTCTTTACCCAAACCATCTCCAGTTGAATTAGGTTTTAGTTATTTTATGTAAATATTTATTAAAGTCATAATTATTTGTTTTTAAACAACAAACTACAGGAAAGCATATTAAAATATAGTCTGATCCACATTTCTGCTGTACTGCTAGTGAAAAAGACTCTGACAGGATTGACTTTCATACTTGCTTATTTTTGTTTCCTTTTAAAAGGGTTAACGCCCTGGGAAACTAAAATTGCACACACCCCACACTGAGGATCACTCTTCCCCCTCTCCGATAGAGCATGCAAGAAGTGAAATTCCATAGTGGAAGTGCAAACAGCCTTTTAGTATCATTTGTGCTATTTTGAGGTTTAAAACAAGGCACATATGAAGCTTATGCCTTATTCTAAACTCCAGTCATGTTCCTGGAATTTCTTGGGAGCACAATTCATTGTTAAAAGAAGACATGAGCTCCAAACATAGCATATTTGAAGTTTTAAATTTGGTATTGGGAGGGTTTACTGCCTAACACTACATAATTTATAGTATCTAACACTACATAATTTGGTGAGGGTAGGTGCAAGGACTGGGAAAAAAGACCAGTAGGGTTCTCTGCAAGCTGTGAGGCACATATTGACCATCCTAGTGATAACATACAAACTAATCTGATACTGGATAACTTTCTGTGCTATGTAGAAATGTTCAAACACTATTTGGTACTAACAATTCCAACGTGTGTTTGTGTTCAGCAACACCTCTCTTACTGCCAACAACAACAATAACAAATTATTTATATCCCACCTCTCTGTAAAATACAACCGAGGTGGCTTACATGATAAAACAAACATCCCATCTCCCAATAGCCCCCCCCATACAATTAAATAAATAGAATATAAAAACATACTTTAAAATTACAAAAATAAATAATTTAAAATAGCTACAATGAAAATCAGGGACAGGCATAACTATTTACGGTGGCCAGTTACCTACTCAGGAAAGGCCTGTTGGAAGAGATCCATCTTAACAGCTTTTTAAAAGCTGTTTAAGGTGGTCAAGTGATGGATCTCATCCAGCAGGCCATTCCAAACTCTGGGAGTGATAGCTGAAAAGGTCCTCTGGGCAGTTACAGATAATTTAATTTTTATAGATTGCAATAAATTCTTCCCAGAGGACTTAGTGCTCAGGGTGGATTATATGGAAGGAGGTGGTCCTGAAGATAGGTTGGACCCAAGCCATTTAGGGCTTTAAAGGTAATAACCAACACCTTGTATTGTGCCCGGAAACTGATAGGCAGCCAGTGAAGCTATTTTAGAATAGGTGTTATATGGTCTCTTCTTGTTTTACCTGAGACCAGCCTGGCTGCCATATTCTGTATCAGTTGAAGTTTCCGAACTAGGCACAAGGGTAGCCTCATATAGAGTGCATTACAGAAATTGAGACGAGAGATTACCAGCATATGTACCACAGTTTTGAGGTCCCTGACCTCCAGGAAAAGGCACAGTTGGTGTATCAGACAAAGCTGATAGCAGACACTCATGATCACTGCATTCACTTGATTTGTCATCTGAAGTGATGGATGTGGGAGCACCCCCAGACTGAGAACATAGTCCTTTGAGGAGAGTGTGACCCCATCTAGGACTGGAGATTGTGTCCCAATACCTGGGTTCGGGGCCGTTACCGTTAGCACCTCTGTTTTGTCTGGATTCAGTTTCAATCTGTTTTTCCTCATCCAGTCCATTACCACTTTAAAACATTCATTGAGAGGGGAGACACCATCTGAAGTCAAAGCTGTAGACCAAGACATAGAGAAATATATCTGGGTGTCATCAGCATACTGATAACACCCCGCCCCATGTCTCCGGATGATCTGTCCCAGCGGGAGACTTCAGAGGGACATAAAAATGCTATGAAGACCATTCTACTTGGATAGTTTTTAGATGGTTGTCTTCTTTTTTAAGGACACTGTATTGCTAAGAATAGCAGGGTGTTTTTTTTTTTGTGTCATCTTCATGAACATTGAAACTCGTTGTAAGGCCATCTATAATGAATCTTCTTAGAACACTGTCTGGGGCATCAGTTTTGTCCCATGACAGAAGAATGAAGGATGGAAGAAGTTATATTTGGTATTACACATCAGTACAAATAGGATTGTTAACATTTTTGGTACTGTGCACAAAATTCTTATTTTATTACTATAGAGAGAGCTGGTTCACTTCATTTCCACTGCAATCCACTTTCCAAGGCTCCACAAGGATTTGCAATGTTTTAGGACTTCATATCTGGGTCCTATACACAAACAGCTGTCAAATATTAGGGAAAGCAAAATTTATTTGTAGAACTTGGGATATGACCAGAAGAAAACCATTATAATGATAGACAAGCCTCATCAGTATAGTACATATTGTGTCAGAAAGAACTCATGCAGACTTAATGACACAGAACATCAGTGAATAATTTGAATCCTGTATTCAGAATTCAGGGGGCTCAGTGATGCATTTTTACAGAAGATCCCTGTTATTTCTCATGTGAGAAGACTGACAATTATCTCTATATTCTGAAAGAAAAGCCATCAGAAAGTCTTCCATTTTTTTTATGAAAAATCCCCGCATTACAGCCTTACTTGCTTCCCACACAATTCCTGCATTTGTTTCTCCATTCTCCTAGAAGTGACAAAAAGTGTTAGTGTATCCACTGGAGCTCATGGAATTAGTAAGTGTCCTACCCTTAGCACTGAAGGATGTTTCCAGCCATATTCTACCACCATCACTCTCTGTCAGCAAATTATGTGCTATAAGGGGAGTGGCCATTAACCTTGATCTGGATTGTAAGCCATTAACTTTTCAGCTGAAAGTGAGCCCAAAGTTAGTAATCACTCCTTGGGGGTAGGGCCAGAGTGAACAGATGTCATAACCACAAAGGAGGAAGGCACCACAAAATGTAGTACATTCAAGAAAAATGTAGTACATTATCAAATAAAAATTATAAATGTAAATATAAATTCATTCCATATGGTTTATCTACATCTATATTAAATATAGTGTAAGTTATTATATATTCAACCATATTTTTCTGATGAACTTATCCCCATTAAAATGTGTTGTTGGCTTGCAATATATTTATAGAACTCTGAGCAAACCAAGTGCTTAAAATTGTTCTTTACTAGCAACAAATCCTTAACCTGTCTACCTTTAAATTATTACTTTCATTTGTAGTTTTCCCATTTGCTCTCTCATCCTTCCTGTTTCTTCCTTAAACCAAATCCCATTCCCCCCTTCACCTTGGTGCCACTGATCTGCTTCAACAACACAGATTATTCTTTCCTTTGCACACCTCCATCAGAAAACACACACACATAAACAAAACAACCACATGGTCAGTGACAGTCTTCTCCTCTTTCATATTCCCTTTCCTCTCCCTCCATATGCTAGAATCATATTGCTCAACAGTTCTTCTATTGTCATTAGTTTGTATTGCTGCAGGCTAAACATTTTGTCATGTTTATTGCTTGGCAAAAAACTAGCAAGCCCTTTGCAGCAGCAGTAGCAGTAATAAGTCAAGCTACTTCTTGCTTGCCTACTGAAGCACTGGATGATAGGTTTTATGGCTCAAATTAGAGAACATTTTGGAATTCCTCCTGGACTCCCAGATATAAGGGTGAAATGTAGGACTTGTCTGGCAAAAGAAGGAATTCTGGCCACCCTGGGTAGTGCAATGTGGGGAAGGTGTCAGATTCACATAGTATAGGGTCAAGCAAGTCTCTTTTCATCTTATTTGTAGCAGAATGCAAGCAATGGCCCAGTTATCTTGGTGTTGTCTGGAAAAAAATAATTCTCAATATAATTTTCAAATGAGTTTTGTATATTATTTCATAAAACATTTTTGTGCAAAATAACAAAAAAAAATCACACAATCTGAAAAAAATAGAAAACATTTTAAGCAGGAAAAAAAACTTTTGAATATTTTCATTCATGTGTGTGAGTAGAAAGTAAACAAAGATTTACATCCTTAAAACCAAATATGAACTTTCCAGATCACTAGATCAACCAGAACACAGCTGTCCCTGAGGATTCACTTCATAGAAAATTATAAGGTTGTTCTTTGAATTCAAAAGGACACAAAATGTTCACATTAGACTAGAGAAAAGTCAGACAAATGCATATAGTGGTGAAAAGCATGCACAAAGGATTAAATAAGGAAAAACTTTTTTGTCTGCATTAGGCAAAATTGCTTACATAGTTCATATATTAGGCACAAGATGCATGGAAATGCAGACAAATTCTTGCACTCATTTTTGATGCTGCAAGGCACATTAAGTGCTGCAATGCCTTTTAGAAATAGAAGAAAATAAAATGAGGTATTGAAAAGTGAAAAAAACATAAGAGTAGTAAGTTACAGATTCTTTTATCCCTACTGAGTGTCTTGAAGCTTTGACTAAATGCAAAAGGATATCTTTGGGCATTCAGCAGAATCCTTCTTCCAGATCATTATATCAGCAGATTATAAAGAAATGTCTGTTCTTTCCTTGTTGCATGTAAGGACATATAGATTTCTCAAACCAAGTTTCTTCCACATTCTGCATGTACCACTGCTTGGTGACAGTTTGATATCTCCAGCTTCATCTGAGTAATTAAAAAGAAGGGGGATGAAATTGTGAAACTCTTCCTGTGATTTATCTGGGTATGAAAAGTATTGCACCGACACAAAAATGGCACCGTATTCAAAATTATGGTTGTAAAAACGTGCCCACAACTTTATTTGTACAGGGTAGTCAATAATTCTTTAACAATTTAATTTAACCACAATTTACATTGTTCTTAACACGTGTGTTCCTTTACATCTCCAGTTTAACCAACCGTGTCAATCTATCCCTTTAATTCATGTGTCAAGAGCATCAAGTTCCAATTAAACCAACATCCAAATAAATCATCTCCCTCCAACAGGAAATGGCATCATAATTTAACTCATGATGTAACTTCTCTATGATGACATCAATTTGTTTTGTGATGACAAAGCAACAATTTGATTAACCCCTTGAAGTATACTCTTTGTCCACCTAAATTTGAACCAATTTTGTAATTTCAATTAACTAACATATCCCCGGGGGGTGATCCTGCCCACCAGAACATTAAAACACTTTGCTATAACACAAACTATCCAGAACCCTGACACTCAGTTGTAACAGATTAACTTCACTTGTCCACAATGGAACATAAACAGAATAACAAATGGACATAGTCATAACAATACCCACTATAAAATACAAGCATACCCCCATTTATTCTCAGGGAGGACGAAAAACCCAGGTCAGAATAACTCTGGGAAAATTCCCTCCTGGCCCCATAAGGCGACCAGCCGCAGCCTAAGAATGAATACATAAGCCTCTAGTAATGAAGGGCAGGTGGGATGGGTTGCTTGTCTGCTCTTTAGAATGGCTGCAACCACGAGGCAGCCGTGGGGCTTTATAGCCCCCCCAAATCTCACAGGTAATCAAGCAAGACTACCATCGAGAAGGGATTCTAGAGAATCCCTATCCCGATTGGCTGGGTGGTGGAGGAAGGGGCGGGACTTCCCCCCCGCCCAGCCAATCACACATCATTTAATTTGGCTGGCACAATGGAGAACCCCTCCCAATGCATCGGGGGGGGTGTCTTTCTGGCTCTACTGGAATCTGAGTGTTTCTTATGAGACTCAAAGACATTTGTATGAGAAGGATCTAGGAACCTGTGCTTTCTGTCCCATTTCTGTCAATGCTTTCTGAACCCAGACCAGAATTAGGAAAGCTGCAATTATAATGAGAGAGATGTATTTTTCTTTGTTCTTTTGTTCACTTACAGTCCTTTACTTGCAGCCTATGTTTCATTCTAAACTCAGAGTTATTCTCAATATATGTCTGCACTTTACTATAGTTTGCATGACTATATCCACTGATTACTTATTTGTAAGTTGCTTTATAATTTAGGTACACCATATATTCATTCTGACCTTCTCTTTGGACCTTATCACATGGGGCCCAAAGCAGTCAGAACCCAAACGAAATCCTGACCTGATACGTATTTTTTTCCGTGTGTTCACACGACGTCGCACAGAACAACACAGAACCCCGACAGAACCCCAACAGAATGCGGCAAGAATCGTGACCTTTTGTATTTCGGTTTCTTGAGGAAGTACAAGTGTGCGACGGGAATGATTTTGCTTTTACAGTAAGGACCTTATCAGTATGAACAGACAATATGTATTGGGGAGCATTTCCCCAATACGTATTGTGGAGCATTTCCCCGCCCCCACCTGCACTCCAAGGAGGACCTGAGGAGGTCCTCCTTGGAGCGCTGGACCTGCGCGGGGCTTGAGCTCCAGAGAAGACGCCCTCCACCTCTCTGAGAACAGAGAACGGAGCCCGCACCAGCTTGGGAAGGAGGGGTGTGTTTGACAGCTGGCTGTCACCCAAACCCCTCCTTCCCAAGCCGGCACAGGGCCTGGGCTTGTTTATGTCCGGGATTTTCTGAATTGCGTGTGAACAGCAAATACGTATCCAGGATGCGCTTTATTGGAAGCATGATAATTGCACAATGATGCTAGTTGCGTCTGATAGCCATTTACGTATTGTGGGGTTCCTTTCGGTTTAGTCCTGGATTGATTCTTATTTCACTTTCTTATCGCTTTGTGGCCCGCATGTGATAAGGTCCTTTGTTTGTTCTACCACACATATTCCTGTATCACTTTAACCTAAAACCATTTTCTTTCCCCCTCTCTGTCTCCTCCATTAGACCAGCTGTTTGAGCATGCACAAGTAATTTGTAAGTAAAAATACTTTCTATGTTTTACCAAAAAAAAAAATAAAACAACTAAGCTTATCTCTTGTCTACTAGGTAAACCTTGTGTGGGGGTGGGGTGAGATGAATATTGGACTAGTTGTTCATCTTTTACCTTGACAACTAATTACTTTGTTTGAAAGACCCATTACTCTCTTGCATATTTCCCAATGCATTTCAGGCACGAGTGGAGAAGTATGTGAGGGCCTCATACACCTGGATATTAATTTCTGCCTTCCCACATCAACACAGCCTGAAATACAGGCACTGGAAAGACTCCTCTTATGAATAGTCATCTTTCATGTAGAAATCCCATAGAATTTATAAAAAACAGCACAAAGATATAATTGTTATAAGACCATAGGCCATTCACATACAAAGTAAGTGAGTACAACTAAAAAGTACAATGTTGAATAACTAGTTTATAGATAGCTAATACTTACAAAGCACTTGGATATAAATAATAACAATATCATGATTATATTTCTCTATACCTTCAAAAACAGTTTCAGCTAAGGATGAATGAATGAATCCCCACTGAATGAATGCCTAGAGGAAGTAACAGGCTGGATGGAGAAGAAAAGAAAGAAAGAAAGAAAGAAAGAAAGAAAGAAAGAAAGAAAGAAAGAAAGAAAGAAAGAAAGAAAGAAAATGAATCCAGAAAAGATAGAATTGCTTACTAATGGGGGGCATAAACTGGGGTTTGAAATGTATCAACCAGTTTTGGATGGGTTTAAACTCTCCTTGAAAGACTTTGGGCCTCTACAGACTGGCCCAAAGGGCTGGCCTGGAGGGAGAGATGGGGAGGCCGCCCCAACCCTAAGCTGGCCGCCCCAACCCCAGCCCAATAACATCCTGAAGCTGTGCACTGTTATGCATGGCACACAGTGTCAGGACATCCTCCCGGCGCAGCATCCTGAAACGCTGCACTGGAAGGGGCACAAAAGAGCTGCACACCGGCTCTTAGGGTGGCCTTTTGCCAGCCCTGAAAGGAGCGACATTTTGCCACTCTTTCCAGGATGGCAAAATGGAGGATTGGGGCAGCGGCTAGCAGGGGTGGCCTGGAGCCACCTGTCTGCATGGCCCCTATGTTCTCAACTTGGGAGAGCTCCTGAATCATTCTCTCAAAATGTCTGTTTAAATAGCTGCAATGGTCAGGAGTGATTATCACCAGCTTCAACTGATATGCCAGCTGTGCCCCTTCCTAGAATTGGAAGACCTAAAGATGTTATTGCCCATGTTGGTAACCTCAAAGCTGAATTTTTGCAATGCCCTCTACATTGGGCTACCTTTGTACCATATTCAAAAACTTCATTTTGTTCACAATATGGCAGACTGACTGTGGTACATCTAGAAATGAACACACCACACCAGTATTAAAATCACCCCACTGGCTTCCAGTTAGCAGCTTATCACATGGGATAAAAAAAGCATCTTACCTTTTCTGGCTGGAATCCTTTTCCAGGATGCAGCCAGTTACTATCACATTTAAATTGCTGCTGAATATAGCCCGGGTAAACCTTGGTTCCAAGCCACACTCAGCCAGCCCTTTTTTGAAAATGGAACCTTCTGACTTCACAAATTGGCCAGCTGGGCACATCTTGGAGCTTTAGTTTACCCAAGCTGTATTTGGCTGGCAGATTCAGTGGCAGTTTATATATGATAATACCCAGCTGCATCCCAGAATAGGATTCAAGCTGGAAAAGGTAAGACACATTTTGACCCCATCCAATAAGCTCCGTAGTTTCTGGGCAAAGTACAAATTGTTGGTTATTGCCTTACATCATTAGAGTGAAAGCAAGACAGAACAAACAAACACACACACACACACACACCAGTTCTTGATTCTGCATCTGAAGAACAAATGAAGCAAATTCTCAATTTATGGAGTCCCACAAATAAACAAGAGGAGGAACAAAGGGATATGTGAACATCTACCATTGATCATACAATTAAACAATATAAAAACCTTGCAGCCAGAATCTCAACTCATTATGTTAGCATTACACACAAACATCAAAAGATAATAAGTAGGAAGTGATATCTTAAGATTCCTTCAGTCTTGATATTTCTTGATAGAAGAGTGATTCAACTTGCAGAAAAAATCATATCACTGTCTGACTATGGTAAATGTTTCAAATCTAGCATTTTTCATAAGTAGGCAGTGGTATAGCTTGTGGACTGATTTGTAGGAACCATTTCAGAGTCTGTGGTCTATTTGAAAATGTTGGCAGAGTAAAATTAGTTCAATTTCAACCTCATCCAAAATTAAGCAGAGCTAGAATGTTTGGTTTTTCCTATCTCTTGCATTGTAATAATTGAATGCCTCTTTATTCATATATGTATAGTTCCCCTTGCATGAAAATCTAGATGTTGGGAACAAGGACTGTTCCCTAGTCTTCTTCTTGAATACTAATTTTGAGCCCTGTTGATCTTTTCCTTTGCTTTTTAGAAGAGTGTAGTTGCTGGCCTTTCCTTTGCAACTCTTGCAAGGCAAATCTTTATTTATTTCATTCTCACAGGCAAGAACAAAAGATTTAAAAGTTTCTTCACACTATATGGGATTTTGAGTGCTCATTAATTTTTTAAAAAGGATTTTCAAATTTTGAAAATTAGTTCAATTAACATTTACTGATATTTGATCATATTTAATGATCAAGTTGTGACTTTTTGGTTTCTGCAGAAAGCAAAATCCCATGTGCAAAATCACATGTTGTTCAGGGGAAAGCCAACAGTTTGCATAGAAAAAAAAATACATTACACACAAAATATATTGTTTGTTGCACAAAATCTTTTCTGATAAAAAACTAGGATTTTTATGAAAATGAAATTAAATATTATTTTCAAAA
>JAIPUX010001232.1:47574909-47587910 GCA_020142125.1 Phrynosoma platyrhinos | reverse complement strand
AAGTGATGGTTCTGGGATGCACTTTTTGTGTTTGCCTATACCAAGCCATGAGGGGGGTGTCTTCCCGCACCACCACATTCACATTAACAGTGGGATACATGAGGACCTGAAGGTATGGGACTTGTTCCTTGAGGAATTCAATGGTGTATCATTTTGGAGGAGCAAATGCTTCTCAAGGCAGATTTACAGGTTCATTCTGATGCATCTGGAACCCATGGTTTTGATGAATACTGGAAGGAGCAATGGGTGGTGAAGAGTTGGTCTCAGGGTTGGATGAGTAATGGGTTGACAAGGGATCTTACTTTTCTTGAACTGTTCCCTATTGTTTTTGGAGTTCATCTTTGGCTAAGGCAATTTGCTCATAAAACTGTTTGGTTTTGGTGTGACAAACAGGCAGTAGCTCATGTCATCAATTCCCAGAGCTCAAAGTTTCCAAGGGTGATGGCTTTGGTCAGATCCATGGTGTTGCAGTGTTTAAAATACAATGTGCTGTTTCAGGCGCACCATTTGCCTGGCCTATTAAGTCTCTTGGCAGATGCCCTTTCATGTTTTCAGTTTCACAGGTTTCAAGAGCTAGCTCCGGAAGCAGCAGTGCAGCCTTTGACAGTACCAGCGCATCTGTGGAACCAATCTCTATCTGAGGATAGAGATTGAGCAGGCTATTCTGCACTCCGTTGCCTCTTCTACATGCAAGTCCTACCAGCTTGTGATGTGAGCTTTTAGACAATTTCTTGCAGCTGTGGGTGAAATCGAGGTTTGGCCCCTGAGGGTGAAAGTCATACTTCACTTTGCAGTTCATCTTAGGCAGTCTGGACTGTCTCCAGTTACCATTAGGGGAAGGTTGGTGGCATTGGCCTTTTACTCCCGGGCCGGGGGGTGGGGCTCTCGGATCCCACAGTGGATTTTAGGGTACTGAGAGCTTTGGAGGGATGGTCTAGGGAGCTCTCTCCAGTGTGCGATACCTGCATGTCAGTGATGAATTCAGTCCTCATCAAGATTTGGCACTCCCTCCAAGTGATGTGCGCCTCACCAGAGGAAGTTACCATGTTTCAGGCTGCCTTTTCATTGGCCTTTTTTTGCTGCAACCAAGATTAGCGAGCTCATCCCTAGTTCTGGTTCAGATACTTCAGGATGGGCATTATTGTTACTTGATGTTCAAGTTTTGGAGCAGGGCCTGCAATTGCTCTTTAGGTGCTCAAAGATGGACCACTTGGCCAGGGGTCAAACCATAGTCTTATCTCGGGCTCCTAGGGACCAGATCTGCCCAGTAAAGTCTTTGACAGATTACTTCAGATTCTGCCTAGCATCCCCTGGTTATTTCTTTTTGTATGTCTTGGGCCTTCCTTTGATGCAGTTTCAATTTTGGGCGGTGTTGCGGGAGGCTCTGAAGCATGCGGGCTTACCAGCAGCCCAATTTTCTTCTCACTCATTTCGGATCGGAGCTGCTGCAGCTGCAGCAGCTCACAGCCTAAGCAATGCTGTGATCTGACGTATTGGGCAATGGTGCTCTGGAGCATTTAAAGCTTATATTCACCCTTAGGTTGGCTAGATGTTAACTTCTAGTTCTGGGGGGGGGCTGAACGATGGGTCCTCTATGTTCTAATGTGTTGTTTTCTGTTGAGCAGGTGGAGATCAGGGTGACATCTGGATTGTTGGTCACAGCTTGGTATTTTGGGCTGAATGGCATGCTCTCTAGTCGGACTAAGATCCAAACTTGGGTCTAGAGCGATTTGGGTGCATTCATTGGTTCAGGCAGAGAGGCATGCTATGGGGGGGCCCTCCTTCCCCAAATTATTGAGCTGATACCTTCCCATCTCCTTGAATACTCCTCATCCACCTGGGCGAGAATGATTTGGTCAAGACCCCTGGATTGCAGTTAGTCCGAAGGATGATCGCGGACCTCCATGAAGTACGATGCTGGTTACCGGACACTGTTTTGTTATGGACTAAGCTCTTGCCGTGACGAACCTGGCCCAGTGCAATGAAACATTTTGCTATTGACGTGGCTCATCACTGGGTGATTCAGGGTGTTTTGAAGAGGTTGGAAGTTATGGAGGCCTCATGTGTTGAACATGACCATATTAGGGTGGGATTGCCACATCTGTACAGGGGTGATGGAGTTCATCTCTCCCAGGTGGGCTGTGATCTGTACTTAGATTCCATCATTTCTCACATCAAACAAGTCATTTTGAGGGGGGGATGCCAAGCTAGGCTGGCCCCCTTCTGTGGGTGGGACAGGGACCCCCCTAGGAAAATTGGATAACTGATTTGTCAATATTTGGTCACTTATGATAGATGATTGGTTTGCATTGACAGCTTAAAATCTCTGACCTCATCAGTCATAAAGATGACATCAGGATTAGATGGGGGGAAGATTTGATTACACATTTCACAATGTATGTATGACCCTTGTTGACATATGCTTTGTTTTTGGCATGACTTATCCCTGATGGCTTGAAATGATTTATAGTGAGGATTACATCAGGAATTATGGTATGCGCACATACACATGTGTCAAGAAGGAAGTTATAATAATGTGAAGATTTATGGCTGTCAAATTGTTGTATAAGACCCTGTACAGATGAATAAAGTTGTGACCATTTGTTACCCACAAACAGCGTTTAGACTTCTTTGTGCTGGTGCAAATGTATGTTCTCAAAAATAATTTTTAAAAACTCAGTATTTTGTGTGCAGGAATATTGCATTCTTTTCAAAGAAAATCATATTACTCTCTCTGTGTGTGTGCTTGTGTGTGTGTGTGCATGTACAACATTTTCTGCACTTAATATACTGTTTCTTCTGCAGAAAATGTTATTTTCTTTGCTATACATCCATTTGATAATTTTGCACAGAATAAGTCCCCAGTTACCATATTTTCTGCACAGAAAACATAATTTTGTTGTTCTGTGTCTTCAAGTTACTTCCAAATTTTGGTGACCTATCTTCTCTTTATATGGAGATAGAATAGGGGAAATACAGAAAAATTGTCCATGAATCTGTGTCTCCAAATTCAAGACTGCTAATTAAATCTTCAGGAGTTATGCTAATACAGATTTTTTTTCCTACTTCAGAGTGAATCCTGCTTCCAATTGGATATTGTCCAAATCTATTTAAATCAGTCCAATTTTGTTCAACATTCAGGATTATACAAATACCAAAAATACACATCTACTCTTTATTAACAATGAATTGTGGAAACAATCCATTTCCAGATATATTTAGAATATGTTTGAGCTTATGAAATGCTTGAAATTCTGTAGATTGCATTGGTAACAATCAATTATCATATATTATTAATGAATTGAGAACATCTACTTCAGCTGATTCTAAACATATGGCACTATATACACCAAGGAAGCCTTTTTAACTTTTATAAATTGTGATGCAGAAAATGTTCATGTTCATTAAAGCAATCCAAATTAAATTAAATTAAATTGCAAGCTCTAACAGCTGAAATGGATGATAACACTTCCATTTGTTTATCAGGCTGTAGATTAAGTGAATCCTTCCTCTGAAGTAACTGTCCTCAGAATCTGTGTACACTGATATATAAGTATTTTCCAGTTACTTATGTTAAGTTACAATAAATTATTATTATTTAAAGGGTAATAACTGAAATGGGACTTATGTAAGTAGACTTACCTCTGTGGGAAACAGAATGGAGAACATCCATATTCAGCAATGGACTGTCATGATGTTACTATGTAGAGATCCAGCAAAGTAACCATTGTAAATCTTCATAATTCTCTAGGAAGGTTCTACAGTGCTTCTGTTACATAACTAAGCATACATAGAATGCAGTATACAATTATGGCCAACATCTTCATAGTAGAGGGGAAATATTTTTTAATTATTATTATTACAATGTGTACAGAAGAAATTGATTCACAATAATAAGATTGTTCCATTGTCAATCAGAAATGTATTGTAGCAAGATTGTGTATTGGAACATCCTTGAAATCAGTATACAATAGTTATTAGCCTGTGCAATTTTTACTAGGCTTCTGACCTAGTTATTGTATATATTAATGGATGTTTTTCAAATTTTAGACAATGCTGTCATTGCAGAACCTAGGAAAACACAACTTAGTGCAGACCTAAAGACCCACTCTACTAGGTGTGCATTTGTCACACACATTTGACATTGTTCCTAGCTTGCACTTACTTTAAAGAAGCAATCAATACCCCTTTCTTTTGAGGCTATACCACAGCTCCAGTTATGTAGGAACTTTACACTTTGGGCATCCTCCTGTATATTTCAAGAAACTGGGACCATCATTATCGACACATGATTACAAACTGGCACCTATGTAAGCAAAAGTGTAAATACTACAGGAGGAATTTTTTTTTTGAAATGATGATGAACAGTGCCAAGTATCCTATCCTCTGCTTGTTGATCTGTTCATAGATTATACACATATATGGATTCCACCCAGACCTGAGTAAATAGAAATCAAAAACAATGTGTACACATGTATATTTAATTAGATTGAATTAACAAAATGCCATGAAGTTTAGCATATTGTGTTAAGGGCCTTTCATGTTAATGTGAACTTCCAAGTGCCATAAAATTGATAGATCGGCTTTCAAGAGCTCTTTCCTACATATACATATATATATTGTACTGGTGCTATTCAGGTTTTCATGAAACTGAATGGTAGCTTCAGAGATCAGCTTCATGCATCTGGGCTGAATTTAGACTTGCGGGATCTCACCCTCCCCGTAAAAGAACTCAGAAATTCACAAATTAGTGTTGCAAATTAATGGATAGATATGCATATACTGCACTCTCACAACTCAGATTTGTATATACAGCAACAACTCTATATTTAAATATCAGAGATTGAAACACATATGAATAGAAGATCAGCAAAAAGACCTGTTCAAAGGTAACAGATTCATACCAAATAGGTAACAGGTAAGGAATACTGAGGCTGAGAATAATTGTGATTGTCCCCTTATGGTGTATCTTGCATTTTTTAAAAAAATATCAAGACATATAAAGACTTGGGGAGCTATCACTAACAATCCAAGATGTACCAGAAGAAAATAAGCTACCTTCTCATTCATTCCAGTGCACCTGGATCCAATAGTTCATTGCACACATGGAAGCTACCATTTCCTGCACAATTTCCCTATTGAAAATTTCTGCATATTCAGCACAGAAATGACTTTAAATTTAAATTATTCAAATGTAGGAGCACCTGACAATGACAAATCTGTAGATCCATGTTCAGGGTTTTGACTATTTGAACTCTTAAATCTGCTGTTGAATCCATAATTAGCAGCTAATAGTAGCACCTAATTAATATAATGAACTCTTTTTCTGTGAGGTCTGTAATCTCATCTTTAACAATTGTATGGCAGGCAAGATAAATCTTCCTGTACATGCCAAAAATCATTGTCATCTATAAAATTTGTTGAATGAAATGTCAAGGAAGGGGATTTTCTTTCAGATCATTCTCTCAGATAGATAGACAGAAAGACAGATTTTGGGACTTATTCTGAACAACTATTCACACTTTTTTTTTGTACAGAACATTTCATTTTCTGGACAGGAAAAACTGTAGTCCAGAAGTTATTATATGTAAAATTTTCACATTTTTGAACAAAAAACAGCATTTTCTGAACTAGAAACATTGTTTATTATTTTTCTGTGCACACATATACAACAATAGCACACTTATTTTGTGCCACATAAGTAACTATGAAGATTCTCATTAGTACAGGATTCTCCTTACGAGGGTTTTCCAACACTCAAGAAACATGGCATTTAACTGTTGTTTTTATATTTTAGCATTCTTTCCATCTTTATAAGTTTACAGGTCCTCAAACTTTCATACATTTATAGATACAGATTTTTTTTCTTATTCAGAAGAATGACAGAAACAACTTCAGTTTTTTTGATTTTTTAAAATTTTCTGTGTATGTGTGTGTGTGCATGCCTTCAAGTTGTTTCTAACTTATGTCAACCCTAAGGTAACCAAAGGTATTATGTGGTTTTCTTGGCAAGATTGGTCCAGAGGAGGTTTGCCATTGCTTTCTCCTGAAATTGAGAGCATGTGACTTGCCCAGGGTCACCCAGTGGGTGCTGTGGTCAAGCTGGAAATTAAACCCTGGTCTCCAGAATCATAGTCCAACACTAAAACCACTGTGCCATGTTGGCTGTCATCTCTAGTATACACAAATATTTTGAGGCTGCAAACTGGCACATACAATAAATGGGTGGTCTAAACTATGCTGTTATGTAAGCTAGCAGATACTTCAGCATTTTGATATTTGTTATGTTGAATGGGCTCACAGTGCACACTTTACAGGAAGGATTACCTTTCTGTGTATATGCTTATAATGTTTGCATTGCAGTCTACAGTATAAGTCTCCTCAATTGAATCTCATTGACCCGTCATGTGATGAACCTGAATGTCAGCATGCAATAATACTATACTTAACAATTCAGTGAGTTGCCCTGAAACCTTTTCATAGTGCTTCACAATGTTTTTTTGGTACACTCAAGGAATTCTGTTCTAAAACTAACTGCCATTGTCTTTGAGGTCATCCATTATGCATAATATGTTTTAATTGCTTTATAATTACTTTCCATTCTCTGGGGATATGAGCATTGCCTGGTTTCTTTTTCATCAAATTTGCTTGATCTAATTGCTACTAGGGAAATAAGTCCTTGAGGTACTTGAAAACTTTCTCTTTCCTTCCCCCACCTTTCCTTTCCCCCTCTTCACATTATACACCAGTGACAAATAATTTAGCACACCAAAAGCTCAAAAGAGAAAATGATCAGCAACTGGAAGCTGCTCTTAAAGAATAAGAGAGGTACATCAGCCAATAATGTGAAGCACAAATGTGAATGTAAGCTTGAAACATTAGCAATCATTTTCCAGCTTTTTATTTTTTGCATATCTTGCCAAAGTAAAACTGATTTGGTACTTTTATAGGACATAACAAGACAAAGAATAAGTAGCAGTTAGTTCCATTGTTATTTTATGTATCACATGGGCACTTGGTCTTAGAAGTGCATAGGAAAGCTACTGTAGGGGAATGATCCTCTTGGTTGGCCTCTGAAAGAGAGAGGCCAGATGGTAAGATTGGGTTGGCCTGATTGGCCAAGCTGTGTCATGTGATAGGGTGCAACTGAGAAGGTTATTTATGCCTGCTGCCCACTAGAGTGGCCCTTTGGAATTTGTGATAATGGTAGCTGATTGTGGGAGTTGTTCTACTGGGATTTAGTTGTGGGGGTGGATTTTCATTTTTTGTTTGGGAGTTGTGGGGGCATCTTTGCATTTCTCCTGTTACCTTGCTAGTTGGTCTTCTTGCTCTGTCATTTTCAGGTTTTAGTTCTCTTTCTGATCTTCTTGTTCCCAGTCTACCCCAGTCTTAGTTACGATCACCTTTGTGTCTTTACTGCAAGCCTCCCACCCACCCACACTTTGGACTGGTTTCCTTGTGTTCTCAGCTCTGCTTTCTTCTAGATTGCTTCTAACTTCCCTCCTATTATTTTGCAGCTTTCTGTGAGTGTGTATTGTGTGGCTTGTGTTTCCTCTGTTGGTGTCTCTTGGACTGATTGATTGCTAAGTGTTGGTTTTGTGTGTGTGTTTTACCCTGGTCTCAGTCATCTCATGCCTTCCATCCCTATTGGACTTAAGTTGATTTGCTTGCTTTGAAATCCCACCCACATTGGTTGACTGTGTTCTTTATTTCATACACAGCACTTTAGCAGATAGGTGTATGTCTTCCAATCTAATTTTGTGCCAGTAAAATTATCTAGTCATGTTTCACTCAAAGCATCACCATTGTAGCTCTGCCTTGGGTACCATTATAAGCAACATGTCTCCTGTGCTAGCTTTGGCACCAAATGGGTACCAGTAAGATTGTCCAGTGGTGCTTTGCACAAGGTATTGCCAATTTAGTGTTGCCTTGCAAGTCATTTTAGTGGCACTTTTCTAGATTGAACAGTGGTGTTATGGATAGTGATGTAGTTGTATATTATTATCATATTGTTAAGGGTATTTTTAAATATTTGCAGATTTCATTACATGTGTGTTACTGTTATTAAGTATATAGGTACAGTTTACAATTGGTAGATTTTATTTTATATTGGAGTAAACAATTTTTTCATGGGTTTACTGTTTACCATTTGATTAAATCTAGTACTGGATTGGTATAGCTAGGACTTGATGAATCACAGACTATTAATTGATTACACAATAATTTATTTAATTGATTAGTTATATTTAGTTAATTTCATACCTGATAGGCACAGTTATGGAATTATGGTATTAATTACTTATTTGAATAATTTATAAATCTTTAATAAATAGGTATTAGTTGGAGTGTTGGCTGTTGCATTCATCTGTGGTTTGGTATTACACACAGGTATAATGACACCTAAGAAAATTTCAAATCAGTGAAAGGAAGGGGCCTTGTCATGAAACAGCATGCTAAGCAACCCTCTCCACATGTTTCACTTTTTTTTCTGATGATGAGATTGAAGAAATGGCTGAGATCCTAATACAAACAGAGAAGCTTGAGAAACTGCATCAGTTTCAGAAAACTGTGAAAGGACAAATGGGGGAGGGGAGAGACCATGGCAATACACATACATTTAATAAAATGCTTATTTTCCATTAAGGAAAAGTTTGCATGGATTGGTGCTGGTGCTAGACCAAGTCCAGTAACCAGCACCAGTTCAAGGGAGCCACCTTCTAATGACAATGGTGATAATAGAAAGGTAGTATATAGTAAAAGTAGGTCTGACACACCTTCACCAACAGTCAGGGCTCATTGGGTTCTCCAGTACAAGGTTGAATATGTAGGGTCTGGAACCACTTAGTTCCACATTAATCTATGCCTGCACCACTGCATGGCTTGGTTAGGGGGATGGAAGCTAAGGTTTCCAATGAGTTAGGTCTTCCCACAGAGCAACCCCCCTTTCTAGATCAGTGATCACCCTTACATTCTATGTATTCTCTAATGCTCCATTCTAAGGATTTGAGGTTTTTGTACAACAAGCCCATATTTTACAGGAGGGCCATGGTGTGTTGTTCCTTCTTTGGCTTAGCAACTTCCCCGTGTGTGACAGGCAATGGCTGCTTAGATAGGATTTTGGTAATTATGGAGGGGTTGCTTATGTTGCTTTGCCAGCAGGTGAAGTTGACATGGTTTTAGATGAGCATTCAACCCAGGCCACAACATAAGATATTGAGAGGTGATTTTGAGAGGTGATCCTTGCTTTTTAGGAATGTAGAGTAGAAAGAATGTGAACATTTGGATGAAAAGGAACGGGACAAGGAGAGGAAGGTGGATAGGAATTGGCAGAATTGGCATTCTGGCTCCTTTATCTTTTTAGGTGTGATAGCTAGGGCACAACCATGGAGGGTTTATTCTTTAATTAGATGCATGGATATCATTCATAGGCCCTATGCTGATTTTGCTGTCTCAGTGTGGTTACTTTATGATGAATCCTTTAGAATGAAGGTGTCATGTCTCTGACACTCAGGTGGGATTTGGCTTATTCATAACTCTGGATGCACCTGATGGCTTCTGCTTACCCACTGCAAAGAGAAAAGGCTTATATAGTTCAGAAATTTCAAGTTCCTGCAAATCTTAAGGGGGGTTTCACTTGCAACTGAGCAGGTTAAGGTTTGTTGCGAATTTGGCATGCAAGGAATATGCAATTGTCACTCTAAATTGATGTTTTTGGGAATCAAGATAGACACCATTGCCTAATATTCTAGATTACTTCATGAAAAGGTGCACAATATGTATGAGCAAATGTTGTTATTTGTGGGTTGCAGGAAAGCCACTTTAAAGGAATTTCAAGAGGTCATTGTGTAATTGAATTTTGCTGTAGGGTAGTGGGTCCAGGTGAAACTTTTTTTCTTTTTTTTGGTGCTACTATTGGGGTGCAGCAGTAATATAACAGTTAGGCTGACAAAAGAGGTGAAGGAGGATTGAAGACTCTTTCAATGGTGTTTCATTCTGGAGGCCAGAGTATAAATTTTATGATGTTCTACAGATCTCATCTGACACAACAGGGTATACTGGCTTTGTATGTTATTTTAATGCACACTGGTGTGTTCAAGTCTGGCCCAAAGAGTGAACAGCTGCAGGATTATAGTTGGTCTTAACTTTTAAAAGAGTTTTTTCCTATTGAAGTTGATGGTGGAAGAATTTGCTAATTCTTCTGTTCGTTTTTGGTGCAACAATATGTCAGCTATGCAGGTTATTAATCAAATGTCATCCAACTCTCCTTGAATATGGCCTTAGTTAGGGAATTTGTTTTACTGTGTTTGTATAATGTGTTGTTTTTGGCCCTCCATGTGCCTGGCATGAATAATGGGATTGCTGATGCTTTTTGCTGACAATGGATGGAGTCCTTCAGGGAATTGGCTCCAAAGTCTGACAATTTTCCAGTAACAATATCCATGGATCTGTGGAGTCTTGGAGGAGTGCAGGTACCCATGCAATCGGCTACTGAGGGAAAACTCATAATGGTAGGTAAACCATGGTTACTTGGCAACCATTCACTAGTTGGCAACCATTGGCAACCATTTACTAGAGTATTATGACTAGTGCCTAGTGGCAGGATTCAAAAACAGAATTGATCATGGGATAAGACTCCTAGTGCCTAATCCCATAGGTTCTCTCTTGTGGATGTAGGGTGTTTTGTTTTCAGTAAATCTTTTTGGCATGGTTCCCCCATGATATTCTCACAGGAAAGTTGGTAAAATGTGGGCAAGAAGAAGCTACCATAAGGTGGATTTGTAGCTAGATAATAATAATAAATAAATAAACTTTATTTTTATATCCCACCTTTTGCCAAGGCAAACAAGGTGGCTTACATGATGTAAAAACAATTTAAATAAAACATACCTTATATTAAATGATAAAAACAATAATAACAATAAAAACCCTTTAAAAAAATAAATACAATATTAAGATAAAAGCATAAAATTTAAAAACTGCCTACATTCTAGAGCACCAATAGGTGTATAGAAAGGGTGTATAGTGAAGGAGGGACACAGGTGAAAATGGAGCAATCTAATCAGGAAAGGCTGCTGGAAGAGATCCATCTTGACAGCTTTTCTGAAGATGTCCAAGTTGGTTATTTGATGGATATCCTCCGGCAAGGCATTCCAGAATCTGGGAGCGGCAGCTGAGAATGTCCTCTGGGAGGTTGTCGCTAATCTAGTTTTTACCGGTTTCAGCAGATTCCTCCCAGACAACCTGAGGGTGCGGGCAGATTGTATGGAAGAAGGTAATCCATTAGATAGGTTGGGCCCAGGCCATGTAGGGCTTTAAAGGAAATCACCAACACCTTATACTCTGCTAAGAAACCGATAGGCAGCCAGTGAAGAGATTTCAGCCCAGGTGTGATATGATCACTCTTGGATTTACCGGTGATCAGTCTGGCTGCCATATTTTGTACTAGTTGTAGTTTCTGAGCTAGGTATAAGTGTAGCCCCACGTAGAGTGCATTGCAGAAGTGGAGTTGTGAGGTTACCAGTACATGTATTACAATTTCTAGGTCCCTTACCTCCAGGAAAGGGTGCAGCTGGCGTATCAGCTGAAGCTGATAACAGGCACTCCTGACTGTCATATTCACCTGATCTACCATGTGAAGTGACAAGTCTAGGAGCACCCCAGACTGTGAACACAGTCCTTAATGGAGAGTGTGACCCCATTTATGACTGGGGATTGTAACCCAATACCTGGTTTAGGTACCCTATTGTAAGTACCTCTGTTTTCTCTGGATTCAGCTTGAGTTGGTTTTTCCTCATCCAATCCATTACCACCTCATGACATTGATTGAGGGAAGAAATGCCATCTGCCATCATGGCTGCTGACCAAGACATGGAGAAATATATGTGGGTGTCATCAGTGTATTGATAACACCCCGCCCCATGTCTCCGAATTATTTTCCCCAGCAACTTCATATAGATGTTAAGTAGTATTGGGGACACGATGGAACCCTGAGGGATGCCACAATTGAGCTCTGTTTTTAAAGATCAACTGTCCACGAGCATCACCCTCTGGAATCTGCCTGAGAGGAAGGAACAGAGCTACTGAATTACAGTGCCTCCAATTCCTAACTCTCCCAGGTGTTCCAAGAGAATGTCATGATTTATCATGTTGAAAGCCACTGAGAGATCCAAAAGCACTAACTGGGTCACACTTCCCTGGTCAATGCTTGGGTGTAGGTCATCTACCAGAGCAACCATGGCAGTCTCCACCCTATATCCAGGTCTGAAGCTGGTTTGAAATGGAACTAGAAAATCGGTATCATCCAAGATCACTTGGAGTTGAAAGGTGATGGCCTGCTCGATCACCTTGCTCAAAAATGGCAGGTGAGATACTAGTCTGTAATTTTTCAAATCCAGGGGGTCTAGGGAAGGTTTCTTCAGGAGCAGTCTAACGACCACTTCCTTTAAGCATGTCTTTCCCTGAGTGATGCATTAATGATCCCTTTAAAGGAAAGGAAACCTTGATTTTGCCATTATATATAAAGAATACCATTTTACTATGCCATTGTATTTAATGAGACTTGAGCATCCATGGGTTTTGTTATCCATGGGGGGTCCTGGAACCAAACCCCATTGGCTACTAAGGACCCACTATATAAGAGACAGGAAAGTGTATTAGAAGAGCTAGCATGGTGTAGTGGTTTCAGTGTTGGACTAACATATTGGTATACCAGGATTTCAAACTCTGTTAGTCTATGGAAGCCGGTTTCATCAGTTTCCTCCCAGATGACCTGAGGGTGGCATTGGGTATGTTACCATGAGTCAAGTTATTTTCATGCTTTGTGTGTATATATATTTCTGACATGACCCTAAAGAGAAATAGAGTTTCAGCCATGTATTCAGAAGTGAGTTGGTCACATAGACCTTCAGAGATAGATGGTCACGTAGACTCCAGTATTTATTAGCAGATCAAACACATAGGGCCTGAACAGACTGCCAGAAATAATCCAGCTTGAGGCCACT
>JAIPUX010001232.1:47561405-47574809 GCA_020142125.1 Phrynosoma platyrhinos | reverse complement strand
GAGTCTTCTCTGTCAGATAGCTCTGGTGCCACAATAAACTACAGTTCCATGATTCCCTTACACTTAGCCAGGGCAGTTAAAGTGGTCTCAAGCTAGATTATTTCTGGCAGTCTGTTTAAGCCCTTAGTTTCAGGAGTTGCAAACAGAAAGATTCACACCTCAAGAGATGAGGAAGCTAGAGGATCAATGGCCTGGATGACTTTTGGCCACAAGAAAGATAAGATCCATTACTCCCCCTCTGGAAGCTATCTACTTCAAGGAAACCTTTACAATGTTAATTTGGCCCTTTGATATACAGCAATCAACCTTTGCCCCCAGTTGTTTTCAGCCTATAAAAGGTTTAACAAAATTCCGTTAGACTTGCCTGGTTAGAATTCCTGGAGACACTGCAATACTCTAATTCTGATCCAGCTCTAACACATTCCATGCTGTCTTCTCTTCCTATGGTTGAGTCCAACTTTACATCAGTCTCATCTGGCATACAATTAATATCACCGTTAGAAAGCTTCATGTCTATCCCATGCTAATTTACTTTATTCCTGAGTTCTTGTGAGAATGTGTAATGAAGTGGATGTCTTTGTATGCCCAATTCCCTAATAAATTTATAATTCATTTAGAGAAGTTTTGTCTTTATGTATCTATAATCTCAGTTCCCTTCATCTAAAGTGGTTTGTTTCCTTCTAAATATTTGAGCTAATATTAAAAATTTCCCAAGGTCAAGCTCATATTACAGGTAAGACATACTCAGCCTCAGAGGAAAGCAAGGGGAAATCCCTTCTAATGCTGTACAACAATAACAGACAATTAACCAGAGTGACTCCAAGTGAAAATGACATCAAACGTAAGAAATCAGGTTGAAGAAAAGTTGATTTTGAAGAAAAACAATAATTTCTTTATTTTTAAAAAACCACAAAACTATAGAAGAACAGGAAAGCAGGTCTCAGAGAGCAATTGGCTCTCTCTGTATCTATATTTAACTTCTTCCTAGCTTGAGGGTTGTCTCTAAAAAGTGAAGTGATAGGGAATATTTCTAGGTGGGACAAAGCATGGCCTCAATGTTTTTCTATGGAGGGTTCAAAAAACAACACCATGTGCTTGCAAATGGCAGAAGTGAACTTGCCCTTCAAATATAGACAATGATTTTAGATGGTCTGAGTGGTATCGAACAAAGGAGCTTCATACACAAAAAGCCAATTAAGTATAACTATTTGCCTCTTTCAAGTCCAGATGGGTTTGCAGAACATCTCTGGAAACTGCAGTGTACCTAACAATGTGGGGTGTACCTGTCTGAGTCAGTTTTTCAAGGTCTCCATTCAGTGGCAGTGGCCAAAACAGTTAAGCTCTGATTGCTTTCATCAATGCAACTATTTCCTTGTCAGCAGAAGGAGATGTTTGGAGGGAATTTCTAGTTTGCACTTTGAAATAAGGCTTGACAGGGGTCCAGCCCACAAGCCCTACCTGTCCAATATGGCTTTTTAACAATTTGGGCAGACACTGGCAAGAGAAGTTTTCTTGCCTTATGCATCAAAGTCTAATATTCATATTTATTGAGCATAATGAATAATGGAAGGGCCTTCAGTCTTTCAGTTAAGATATAAGAATGGGAAAGCATGCCTGTTTCATTTTTATGCATAGCATAAAATGATAGTAAACATAGAATAAAATGATAGTAAACAGTTGAAACAAGAGAGTCACTTGTGCTGGGTCACAATAAAGTGATGCTATGAGTAGTGTAGTTAACTGGCAAAACCAAGGATTTGGTGGTGCACTGGTTAAACGCCGATACTGCAGCCACTCACTCATAGCCACAAGGTTGTGAGTTTGATTCCAGTCAAGGGCTCCAGGGTTGACTCAGCTTGGCATCCTTCCGAGGCCACTAAAATGAGTACCCAGCTTGTTGGGGGCAATTAGCTTGCATGTTGTAAACTGCTTACAAACTGCTTAGTTCAGTATGAAGCAGTATAGAAATGTAGCTGCTATTGCTACTGCTATTGTAATCCATTCTCTGAAGTAAATCTGTAATATTGAATATAAGACATAAATATAATATGTATTTTAAGTCCATAGATTTTTGCAACCCAAAGGTTGCAGTTCATAAGGAACCTTCACTTGTACTCGGTGTAATCCATAGACAATTTTGCTCTAATTTTTTGTATTCTAGGCATAAACTATTGGTTTTAAACACAAACATTGCAATGGTACATTTGGAGTCAACAGCTGATTTGGAATGTCTGCTTTGATAATCAAATGCCAGTTTTTGGGTTAATGTCACAATTGTTAACATTTTGACAGCTTGAATGGAAATATGTTCATGTGTACCAAATATGTTCATGTGTATGCCCCCCCCCCTAAAAAAAGAGTTTTTCATTCCTTAATTATTTATTTCTTTTTCCTGGCTCCAGATAATTTGTTGAAAACATATTTGTCTAAGAAAGAAATTATGCATTCTGCTAAATGTTTTTCTTGTGCTGACTCCCCATCTCATCTTGTCTTTTTCTGCTAACAAGCATACTAAAGAATTCATATGTTGTGATGGGTCATTTTTAAATAGGATGCAGAGAGCAATTAACTTTCTGTGGCAAAATGTCAAGTATTTTCTTTTGCGGCATCAGCCAAATTTGTCACCAAAAGCCTTCATATAAATAACAATTGTTCAAATTAATTAGCCCCTTTCAATTAGCTCTATCTAATTATCCCATACTCTATGGATAATAGTTCAAAAGAGAGAACACAAATGGAAATAAGTCAACCTTTTCTCATATCTGTATTGATATCCCTTTCAAGACAGCCACCCCCAATTTAGATTCGCAAAAGTTGGACTTCAATGCCCAAAAGCTTCAAGTATCATTACTAGCATTCAGGAATTCTAGGCTCAAATTTGAGAACCATTGTTTTGAAACATATAGTATTGTTCTCAAGAAATTAAGAATGCAAGTAGAGCATTGGTAGATTACACTAAACGTCCACCCAGTTCAGAATCACAATAGCAAACTATTTCCTTAAAGCAAGACAAGAAGTCAAAAGCCTTATCTCATTGTTTCCTATTGAATGTTGGTACTTGGAGGTAAGCAGTGTCTGAATCTGGAGGTTATCTCTAACCATTTTGATTAGTAGCCATTGATTATCACTTCTAGCAAGAAAAGAGCCTAGGATCTGCTGTTTATTTCATATACACAGTGCAACTTCATGCAGGTGTACCCTCACTGAGCTCAATAGGGCATATTTCTCAATGAGGTCAATAGACTTGCTACCAAACATAGGACTGCAATTTTTTTAAAATTATGGATTTTTTAAACTAGAAGGACATTTTAGACTTTGATGGAAAGAAAATTATAAAAGGAATGTTATATAAAATATGATTTTATCTGCTACTACCCCAAGCTCCAGGGCAAGAAAACCCTAAAAGAATGTAGCCTCATTCTCCTACTCTCTCTGCATGTGTGTGTGTGATTTTTAAAAATTAATTATTAATTGATTATGAAGTGTTTAATTAGGTATTATTTATATTCTTATTTTTAATTAAAATTAATCAAAATACAAATTATCTCACCCATTTACCAGATGAATTACTTTACTCCATCATAGACAGGATACCAGATGGTGTGTGAGAGAGTATGTATTGGGAAGGGAAGGAGGGAATAAGGAAGAATAGCTAGTGACAGCTTAACTTGGTTACCAGAAATAAAATAAACTGGATGAGAAAAATGCATGGGTCGGTGGTTAAGATTAAGAATGTCCTGTAACATGAATATTTATTTTTATGGCAGTTTTTTTATCCTTCCATCTAAATAAAACACATTTTTGGCTAGGATGTTACTCTACCCACATTTCTTTCTGTCTTTATCCTAATCAAGCTAATACTGATTGTTATTAAAACCAGTTCATAGCAATGGTACTTCAGTTAATTCCCTTTCAAGTGTTCCATTGGTTTCAGTAGAATTTTTTTCACAACCTAATACCTTGAAAGTACCACCCCAGATTATATAATCCATTTAGCCCAATACTGGCTATGTTGTTCTGAACCTGGCATGGTCCCAGGTGAAGGCCTTTGCCATCACTAGGTAACTGATCCTTTTTTTTAGCTGAAGAATCAATGTCCCTTTTCAGTCTCTTGTTGTTAGCTATTGCAATATGGAAATAGACCTTGACTTCTTATTAAAGGCTGATTCATAATTGTGTATCAAGAGGGGAGCCATATTGACACAAATAGAATGTCCATACCACTCCAAAAAATCTAGTGTTATTCTTTGAACTATCCATATTCAACTCAAAGTAATATTTGACATTTGCATTGAAAACCTTTTCCTTGTGCATGTGTGAACACACATGCATGCCTCCATGGATCAACACTTATGCATAAACTAGCCACTCTAGGTTGGTTTAAAACTTCATGGTAGATAAGTTTATCAATGGTTATTCATCATGATGTCTAGAAAGGCAGTATATCTCTCCATATCAGTTGCTGGGGAACAGAAGTGGGACAATATTCTTGCTTGTAGTTTCAGATAGGCATTAGGTCACTCAGAATGAAAAGAGAATGTAGGACTAGATAGGGTTTGGGTCTGATCCAACAAGCCTGCTATTCATGATATACAGGCATTTGTGAATAACACATAAAGGAGCAACTGTTATGCATGATAGACCATACATCTCCTTCTGTAGACAACAGCATGACAGTTTCTGATTTGTGTAAGTGTTGTGTTGGATTCTTGGTAGGGAAGTATTTAAAACTCACCACTTTTCTTAAATAATGATACAGGGACTGAAGACATCACACCTGCTGCTCTCCTCCCTGCTGTATCATATCATGGATCCAAGAGATTGATGATAGTCGGTACTTGAATCATTAGTATACCTGACTCTTCTGAAACAGAGAGAAATTCAGTGGAAGGAAGTGAAGTGGCTAAATGCACTGGCAAGTCACAAGGTGACAAAAACATAAGTCTGTGTAAAATTCGCCCCTACCTGTAGTTGTAACTCAGTACTCATTAATGAAAGAGTTCAAATCTCCTCCATCCAATTAAAATTATTGTGTATGCTATCTTCACTGTGGTATTTTCTGCAGCAACACTACAATAGCATGACTAGGCCCTATACCAACCCTGCTGAGTAGTGCTAATTGGGGGGGGGGGGATTTCTTCCGTAACCTTCTTAAATGACTCATGGCAGGTGGCAGATGTTATTATTGGAGCTCCATGCTGGCATGCTCCCCTCATGGTACATATAATATTATAGTGATAAATAATCAAACTTTCATCTGGTTAACCTCTTCTATAAGCACCCTTGAGGAGAAGCATAGGAATGCACTGGGAAGTGGTTTAAACTGGGCTCTCTGTGGAATTTTCAGACATGTCTTACTGTATTGCCTTGAGATCATATTTTGCCTATCTGAAACCACAAGAAGAATCATGAAGTCAGTCTTTCAAAATATAAATTGTTCTGACTTTCATAGTTATTCACATTATTTCATATGTGCAGCAGAAAATAGTACCAAAGATTTATTTATTAATACAGGAGTGTTGCTGTACCTGGCATTTTTTAAAGATAAGACAAAGAGAAATTCAGAATACTTTCCCCTCTCTTCCCTTCCCATCCCCTGCATCAACAGTGGCTGACTAATGGACTAGAACTAGCTTGTGTGTGCATGTAAAAGAGAGCAAGAGATCATTTTTTTTAAAGCTAAGCAAAAGCAGAAAAAAAAATATCATTTCTGCATATTAATGCTTTGGCAACATTAACAAGATACATCATGCCTTGCTAATGTTTATTAAGTAACAGGCCAGGTAACAAACATCCAACACTTAAACATCCAGTTACTGCACTGCCAAACATGAATTACATAATGATTTGGTGGCCTTGTGGTTTTGGAGCTGCAAAAAATGGGCAGATGCATGGATTAAAAATAATAAGCCCTCATTGTCAAATGTCTCTGCTTCTGGCTGTATAATTCATAGCTACATTTGCAGATCAAGGAATGTAAGATAATGTTTGTGTTGCTTTCTGGTAGAAAAAAAATGATTTCTGTAATGTATGAATTTATTCCTTCATTACATGGTGAGTGATACAAGATATCAGGATGATACACAGACCCAGTGAACATGATAGGGTGTTTCTTTTGACCTCAGAGCAAAGTGACCCATGACAGCAGTGGATATGCCAGTAAACTCAGGAGGACCTGTCTGAGAGCAATTATGGAGGGCTTCTTTAACAGGGGAGGGTCAGGGCAACTGCAAATACAAGACACGCTGGACCCCCTTGTAGTGGTGCAGGCAGGACCTTAGGCCCTCTCTGTGTTGTCTTTCAGGGTAAAGCACAGTAAGAGTACACCTAAGAACATTGCACAGATGTGACTGATTGTATTGATGAATGCATAATCAACATGGGATGAAATGGTTGTTCAGCAAAACAAAAAGGAGGAAGAACATTTTGCAGATGATGTTACTTTCCTTGCTTCTATGGCAACCCATTCCAGAACTGTTCTAAGGGTTTAGTTGCAGCCACCCTAAAATCACCATAATGGTTCCTTTTGAGATAGTGAATTGGAGCAGCCCTTTGCATCCATCCTTCATTAATAGCTGTGCAGTAGAAAACAGACACAGAAATGTTGATCCAGTTCTAATAGAAAGCCATTTTCAGTACAGTTCAGAAAGGTCTGAACTCTAGCTTGCAGCTGTTACAAAGTTACTTCAAAACTTCAGAAGTTCCTTTAAAACTTCAAAAGAGGTTTCTAACTTCACTTCCTTCTTGGCAGTCCCTAACATTGTGAGTGTAGTTTCAGTCTTCCCCCCCCCTCCACCCCTCAACCTACTGTATAGAGGAACATTACAGTTTTATTTTTCTTGTCATTGTCCTAGCTTCTAAGCACCCAGGTAAGATTTAGATTCTTTGTAAAGATGGAAGATCTAAAATAAGAGTTAAAATAGAACTGTGATGTTCTATTTTCTAGACTAGTGTTCTATAGATAAGTGTTCTTCCACAGTAAAGGGGATGTTCAGCATCCTCTCACTTTATGTGAAGGCAGCAGAGCAGGGGGTTAAGATTGTGATGCTAAGCACAGTTAGTTGGCCATTGTACTGAAATCAGAGGGTCATGCTTTATAAATCTTCTCATCCAAAATTATTTGCAGCCTTAGACATGGTTACATACAGGAAATGTCCTTCCCTTTCACTTCACTAGTTGGGACAGACTTGCTAAAAATAAATAAATAAAAAAAAATCAATATTTCTTAAACTTGGTCCTCCAGGTGTTCAGCTCCCTGAAGCCACAACCAGCTTGGTCAATGGATTCTGGGAGCAGAAGTCCAAAACATTTGGAGGATTGAAGATTGAGAACTATTGAGATAAAGAAATATGAAAACCCTATGGGCAGCAAGGGTACCTTGAAATATATTTATGGGGTCAAGCTTAGATTCACCGACATTTCTGCTACCTCCTCCCAATATTGCTTGAATAGAAAGTACTTCCTGTATGTGTGTTCTCTACATACTCATATTCCTTTCAGTCTACCAATCAACTATTTGGAGAACTGCAATATAGAAGGCAAGACAGAGGGAGAGTCATCCTATCATGAAATATTTTCTATTTAAATTGTACACTGTACCCAGTTAATTTGTGCAGGGTAGGCACAGAGCAATTCCACCATCATGGAAGGTGTGATGTAAACCTTCTAAACTACACATACTGAGATGGTGGCAAGAAGTGTGGGAGTGGGAGTGTGCATGTGTGGGGGTGTGGGGGTGTATGCATATTTATGCCTGTGTGCTTGTGTTGATGCTTGCTTGTATGCTGAGAGTGAATGCACATGTGATTTTGCTTGGCCATTTGTGTACCTGTATGTGCACATATAGCAGTTGCACCTGGTCCATTTTTGTTGAGAAATGTGTGAAAAATACTGGCTATCTCAAGCAGAATCATTAAGCTGGCCAAGTGGGGAAAAGGCTGCCAGGCATCAGGAGCAGCCAACCCCACCTATGGACATTGGTTTAGAGAGGCTCCCTTCCACTTCTGGTTGCTCTGCTGGTAGGGTGGTAATGAGAATTGCCTCCCTTTCCTGCTAGCTCATTAGTCCCATCATACGGGGAGATGTGGCCAGGCTGGTGGAAGGGGTGGCTATGGGGGTGGGGTACCTGACAGCCTGGTATTGACATTATGAGTTACCACACTGGGGTGACACCAATCCCTCTCAAGAAGACAGAAGATCTGAGAAATCAAACAAAAAGAAAGTCAACAAACATGCAATTTTGCAGTACCATGCAAAGTTAATTAACTCTAACACATTTCACCATCTGTGTAGCCTTGTGTACAAAAAATGTTGTCCAGCCCTAATATAAGAGGATGCATAAGAAAAGCTGCCTCTTCCTTTTCACTTGATGGAATCACATAATATGCTAGAGCTCCATGTTTGCCATTTTGCAAATATGCAAATAAACAGCTATAGAATAGGAGAATACTGGATTGCTGGATTGGGGCAAGTGTGTTTGGGAAGGCTCTTATCATTGCTATCCCTACTGATGAAAATGGACTATATCAGAATGAGATTAGCTGATTAGAAGGTTTGCATAATATTTCACGGTGCCTTCCTGTTATGTACCACTTGTTCCCCTCCAGACATTTGAACTCCCAGAAGTTTGGGCCCAGAAACATCTAGGTGCAGTTTGAAAATCATATGGTCTAATTTTAAGAGAGAGTTGACCTTAGTTGCCTTAGAAAGCAAGAAGAGAACAGCTAAACCTGAAGTACCATTTCTCCTTATGAATTGCTCAGTGGGAATTTGAAAAGCCCATATTTTAAAATGAATTACCTAGGTAATAATTTGTAATCATTTCATTTTCAGACTGAATACATCTTTGCTTCTGGTGCTCAGTGTGACCTTATGACTGTATATTGTATACAATTTATTTCTGTCACAAAGCTGTTACTGAACAAAGCTGATTAATTCTGTGCAGCCAAAGACAGGATTGTCTTTGGAATCCAACAGTATTCTCCTCTTCTATAGCTGTTTATTTTGAATCATGCCAGGCTACTTAGCATAAACAATCTTTCTCAAACAGAAACAGATTACTAAATTCTTCACATTTTTGCATTAAATATAAAGATGTGTGCCATAAAAGTAATGCAAAATTCCAAGGTTTTCCTTGGCATGAGTTCTGAGTTAGAGGACATCATTGCAGATTATTCCTTGCATATATTCAGAAGAAATGTGTGGTACAGTCTTTTGGAACTATACAGTTTGCACTGGCACAAAGGACACAAGACTCCTCTTTTGGGTTTAAACAGGCCACAACTTTTATTTAGCTGTACAGGGTCTATTGATAAACAATAAACAATAACAAATTTGTCATGGGTGTAAGTGAAGGTGTAAACACCTGGTGGGTGGTCCTTCACCGCACGTGACAAAACAAGTAAACAAAATTAACAACAAAATTTCAAACCCCTCCCCCAGAAATGATGTCATATTACATCATATGACATCATGCAGTTTTATGATGTCATGCCTTAAATGCATACATCATTTCCTTTCAATTTGTTTTATGGTAAATTTTTCCCCCAATTTTTAATTAGCCTGATTAAATTATTCTGTGGGGTGGGGGTCATTACCTGCCCTACAGTACCACTACACTTTCAACTCATAGACCCTATTCCCAAGTTGTGACAAAGGATTTAAATTAAATAATTAGCACACCATGACCCATTCTCAAATTAAGTTACTTAACATATCAAAATACATAATTATAAGTCTCAGGCAGGGCGAAAAACCCAGGGAAGAACCCTGGGAAAAAATCCCCTCCCAGCCCCCGGAGGTGACCAGCCAAAACCTGAGAGTAACAATTCAAACATTTAATAAAGGATGAGTGGGAGGGGTCACTTTGTCTCAGCTTAAAAATGCTGCCTCCATGTGGCAGCACAGAACTATAAATGACAAATTCTCGCCCCAAGTCTTGCGAAACCAATAACACTGTGAGACTTGGTGCAAACATCAATAATCCTATTGGGCAAGGCATGCAGGTGTGCTTATTCCCCCATGTGCCTTGACCAATCAGTCGTGTCCTGTCCTTATTTGACCAGCAGAACAAGAAACCCCTCCCGACTTGTCGGGGTGTGTCTTTGCACTGGCACAAAGGACACAAGATGCCTCTTTTGGGTTTAAATAGGCCACAACTTTTATTTAGCTGTACAGGGTCTATTGATTAACAATAAACAATAACAAATTTGTCACGTGTGTAGGTGAAGGTGTAACCACCGGGTGGGTGGTCCTTCACCACATGTGACAAAACAAGTAAACAAAATTAACAACAAATTTTCAAACCCCTCCCCCCCTGAAATGATGTCATATTACATCAGGGGTAGGCAACCTGTCCCCTTTAAGGGCTGAGGGACTTCAGCTCCCAGAAGCCTCAGCCATGTTGGCCAATAGTTCCATGTTGGACAATTGCTCCTGGGATTCTGGGAGCTGAAGTCCTTCGGCCCTAAAAGGGGAAGGGTTGCCTACTCCTGTATTACATCATATGACGTCATGCAATTTTAAGACGTCATTACTTAAATGCATACATCATTTCCTTTCAATTTGTTTTATGCCATTTTCCCCCAATTTTTAATTAGCCGAATTAAATTATTCTGTGGGGTGGGGGCCATTACCTGCTACAAGAGGGGGCCAGCCCAGCTAGGCATCCCCTCTCCCACCCACCCCCCGCAGATCGCTTTTGCAATTTGGTCAGAGAATGCAGTTACATACATCTCTGACCCCTCTGTAGAGAGGTGAACCCCATCCCCCCTGAACAGCTGCGGCTGGTCAAGCTTAATACCGTGCTCCACCTAGAAAATTCCCAATTTAGCAAGGTGCTTAGCCACGTAGCAGTTAAGCCACTGCTGAGCATTATAAATAGCTGAGTCCTTCTGTGCTCCAGGCAAGCAATGTCTTGGCACAAGTTTTGTCCACAGTCCTTCACTATCTGCTTGGCCAACAACAAGCATGGAGTCCAAACAAGGTCATTCTACCCCAGGTGTACCACCAACACCCGGGGTTGAAGACGTGAACATGCCAACTCCATAATCAATGGAAGGAAAGATGCCCACATCATGCCCCTTTGTCCAAACCATTCTGTAAGTCCAACATGGCCGAGGCCCAAAGTATTGTCACGGCAATGCTCCAACAGGTGGCGATCTGTCCAGAAGACCTGCTGTGTCCCACTATTCAGATTTTGCCAGGGTAAAAGCCAGCTGAAACAAAAACAGAACAAATCAACATGGCTTATCAGAACTCCCATTACCCGATTGCCTAACATAGGACTTAAATGCACGTGAATGCCACCTGCCAATTCTGCAAATATCGGCTTCACTCAAGCCATGAGGGGCCTCAGCTGTCACAGCTCCAATACAAAAGGAGTCCGAAGAAAAACATTCCTAAGGTAACTCAGTTTCTTTTAAAACAGCCCTAAATTGGAATTGGGTTAAGGGCAAACCAGATAAATGAATAAACAAATATCCAGCCAAATTAGGCTTAATATTCAAATAGTTACTCATCACTACCACTGGGCAAATTTGACCTTGTGGTGCTTTAGCCAAGAAGATAGACTGACCTTTTGCAAACTGGTCAGTCTTAGAATGCCTGATGTGAATTTGAATCCCCTATCCTGTTAGGTTGATATCAGAGATTCATAGTGTCCTGCCAGATTTATCATTACAAGATCCAGGCACAATCTCACTGATTCTTAAAGCAGCAAAAAAGGCTATGGCAAATACTGCTTTAAATAAAGCCTCTTCCCCAGGCGAATAACATATTTGGGCTAATTGATCCCATAACTTAAGAAGGACAGGGCCAGTTATCAGCCTTCATGAATCCTTTGTGACAGGGGATTCCCTAGACCAACCCTCCACTGCTCTTTTGACCTAAAGTTATTGGTAGGGTCAGAAAAAGCACTTTGCCCTAGAGTAAAATGCCAGGGTGGCTAACCTGGCCCTAATAGTGACAGGTGAAAGTCGTGATTGCATAAGAGATACAAAAAAGTGAAGGACCAAATCAACATCAATAGGCCATTTTAAATCCTCCCCAATTTCCTGCAAAAATTGAATAAACAAATTTAAAGCTGTTTGGTAGGACTTGCATGTTGACGGGGCAATGGATTTTAAAATTTTCCTATGCACTTCTAATCTTCAAGGTTCCAGAGCGATGCCAGTACCTCCAACGGGTGTGTCGAAACCTCAGGAGCCAGCTGCTGGAACCTGGAGAACTGAAAATGAGAAAGGGCATCTACCAAAGGATTAAGCAAACCAGGAACATGTTGGGCTTTAAATAACACATTATAATTCAAACATTGTAACACCATCGCCCTTACCAAACCCATAACTTTAGGATACTTGGAGGACTGAGAGTTTACCACATACACAACTGCCTGGTTGTCGCACCAAAACCAGACAGTCCTATTAGCAAACTAGCTTGCCCACAAGTGCACAGCCACCACAATTGGAAACAGTTTAAAGAATGTAAGGTCTCTAGTTAGACTGCATTTAACCCATGCAGCAGGCCATGCCTCTGCAGCCCACTAGCGATTCCAATAAACACGGAAGCCATGGACACCAGCAGCATCAGAATGCACCTGAAAATCTGCCTGAAGCAGCATTTCAGATCTCCAAAACGATATGCCATTGAAATGCTCCAAAAAGGAGTACCAAACCTTCAAAACCTCATGGATGCCCCTTGTGATTCTAATGTGGTGGTGCTGGGCTACTATCCCTGCAGTAGCCCTATACAGTCTAGCACAAAATGCTCTTCCTGGAACTACAACCCTACAGGCAAAATTCAAAAGACCTGTAAGTGATTGAAATTCATGAAGGATAGCTTTTTGTTTCCCCAACATGATCCCAACTTGTTGCTTCATAGCCACTAGTTTCTCATTGGGCAGATGAGAAATTCCAGCTATGGTATCCATCTCGATGCCCAAAAAGGTAAGCTGAGTATGTAGCCCCTCTGTCTTTTCCTCCGCTAAAGGCACACCAAGCTCCTGCATTAATTCCTGAAATTGAATTAAAGTATCCTGGCACTGTGAGCAAATCAGACTTCCAGCAATTAGAAAATCATCTAAATAATGAGCAATGGCCCTATTACCAGTTTTTTTAACTGCACACCAATGGAGAAAGGTACTGAAAGTCTCGAAAGCTGAACAAGAAATCGAGCATCTCATTGGCATAGCTTTGTCAAAATAATTTTTTCCCTCAAACTGAAAACCCAGTAGGTCAAAATCATCTGGGTGTACATGAAGGATTCTAAATGCAGATTTAATATCACATTTAGCTAACAGGGCTCCTGTGCCTAGGTTCCTGATCATCTTAACTGCTGAATCGAATGATGTGTACTTAACTAAGGTAAGCCCAGGATCAATGGCATCATTCACAGACTCCCCTTTTGGAT
>JAIPUX010001232.1:47529400-47545813 GCA_020142125.1 Phrynosoma platyrhinos | reverse complement strand
TGCGTGAGATTACACATTTTATTCTAATAGGCATCATTCATGGTCTAGACTTGACATGATTTGGCTTTCAGAATATTTGGCCACAAAAGAATAAATATGTAAAAATACTGCCAAAGGTTTGGTCTGACCATAATCTGGTTATAACAGAGATACAATTTCAAAGGAAACAATACAATTGGAGATTAAATTTGAATTTATTGAAAGATGAAAAAGTGTGTAATGACTTGAGAACACATATTTTAAACTACTTTAAGGAAAATATGAATAAAGATATGCCTATGCACATTGTTTGGGATGCCTCCAAGGCAGTAATAAGAGGATATATTATCCAGAAAACATTTGAATAGAAAAAAAGAAAGAGACAGAAAGAAGATAAACTCAATTCGGAGCTTCATAGATTGGAGGCTGAACTAAAGAAAAATCCCAAAGATGAGAAGACTTTGAAGGAAATTAAATATATACAAAAAGAACTAACAACTATGTGTTTAGAAGAGATTGAAAACAAAAGGAAATTTATAAGATATAAGTATTTTGAGGGTGCAAACAAGCCAGGGAAAATGTTGACCCATGCTCTTTGGCAGGAAAAAATGCAAAGAATAGTTTTAAAGATTAAGGATGGATCAAAGGTCATGACAGATAGGCATAAAATTCAAAGAGTATTTCTTAGACATTTCACAAACCTATATAACGAAAGTTCTGAGAGCAAGGTGGAAGTAACGAAGTAGTTAGAAAACATGATTTTTAAATTGACTGATGAACAAAAAATAAAATTAAATAAACCAATTACTCATATAGAATTGGCCAAAGCTATAAAAAGTTCTAAACAAGCTAAAAACCCCAGGCCCAATGGTTTTAGTAATGAGTATTATAAAAATTTTGAGCAAGAGTTAAGTATTCCATTGTTGAAAACTATGAATGATGCCTTAGAATATCAAGTCCCCCAATCATGGAACTCTGCAAATATAGTACGAATCCCAAAAGAAGGAAAAGATAAATTAGACCAAAATAATTATAGACCAATTTCTTTGTTAAATTTGGATTATAAATTATTTGCTGCAATTTTAGCTCAAAGATTAAAAACGATATTAGATGATTGGATACACTCAGATCAAAATGGCTTTCTCTCAAATAGAAAAATAAAAAAACTTTAGGACTTTACTAAATTTGATAGAAATTCATTATAAAAATATTCATAAAAAATTGGCTTTGGTTTTTCTAGATGCAGAGAAAGCATTTGATAATATTAGATGGAGTTTCATCTTTGGGGTTCTTGAAAAAATTGAAGTGGGTGAGACATTTATTAATTGGATTAAGAAAATATATTTAAATCAGGAGGCTTCTGTTATAATTAATGGAGAATGAACACCGATATTTAAGATAACTAAAGGAGTTAGGCAGGTTTGTCCAATTGCTCCTTTTCTGTTTATACTCACATTAGATATACTTTTAAACAAAATTAGAGAAGAGACCAAAATTAGAGGTTATCAGATAAAAAAGAGAGAATTATAAATTAAAAGCATATGCCGATGATGTTGTATTGACTATATCTAATTTAGTAGAATCAGCTGAAATATTAATGGAAATTTTGAATAAATATGGTGTGGTCTCAGGATATCAGGTAAATAAAACTAAATATGGAGGAATTTACCTCCTTATATTGTGTTTTACATTGTAATTGGTTTAATAACTTTTTAAGGGGGGAGGGGGTGGAAATTGTTCTTAACCATTGTTTATTGATTTTATGATGTAAGCCGCCCCGATTGCACACAGAGGGGTGGGGTATCAAATAAAAATTATTATTATTATTATTATTAAGACCACGATGATGTTATTGAATTTCACAGAAGAGGAACAAAGGAGAATAATAATCAAAACAGGATTTAATATAAGTAGAAAGGTAAAATATCTAGGAATAATTTTGACTATCAAAAATATGGATTTATTTTGCAATAATTATGAAAAATGTGGAATGAGGTTGAGTTGAAATTAGATAAATGGCAGAAACTAAATTTATCATGGATGGGGAGAATTGCAGTTATAAAAATGGCAGTGTTGCCTAAGATGATGTTTTATTTTCAGAATTTACCAATAATCCAAAATGATATTCCTTTAGTAAATTGGAATAAAATCCTGAAATTTATGTGGAATAATAAGAAACTCCAGATTGCAGGGAAAATCTTACATGATGATATAGATAAAGGAGGTCTCGCAGTACCTAATATAAAATGGTACTACGAAGCATGTGTTTTAGATTGGATTCTGATTTGGATTAAATTTGATAATTTTAGATTATTGTCACTTGAAAGAGAAGATTTGGTATTTGGTTTACATGCAATTTAATTTATGATAAAGTTAAAAGTGATGCCAAATTTAAAGATCATTTTATCCATAAGGCCCTTTTTAGAATTTGGAGGAAATATAAAAAAAATATATTTATAAAAATATAAAACTCCGCTTTGGACCTCACCAATAGAGGCATTATTAAAGAAAGAATTATATCTAAAAGATACGTGATTACTTATAGAGAGCTATTAAATAAAGATAAGACTTTAAAATCCCAAGAATATCTAGGTGCAATGGGCTACTACTGGTTTACATATAAACAACTGTTAGAAAGATACAGAATTGATATAAAAAATGCAGGGATTGGAACTGACAATGAAAACTTTGAGGCAATATTGAAAGGTAAACCAACTGAATTAATAGCAAAATTTTATAAATGTATTAGGAAATGGGAGTGTGAAGAAGAATTGGTTAAGGAGTTTATGGTTAAATGGGTGGTTGATCTTAAACAAAATATTAATTTTGACCAATGGGAGTATTTTTGGACAGTAAGAATAAAACAATTGGTTAGTATTGAATTGAAAGAGAATTTATATAAATCCATGTATAGATGGTACCTTACTCCATATAAGATCTCCAAAGTATTTAAAACAGATAAACCTATTTGTTGGAAATGTGGAAATGAGACTGGAACATATTGGCATATGTGGTGGACCTGTAACATAGTAAGAAAATATTGGAAAATGATTCATATAGAAATGAAGAATTTTTTTAATATCCTTGATTGCCCAGATCCTAAGTTATATCTTTTAAATATTAACTTTAATTTAGCTTTAGAAAAAGAAAATGGTAAATTAATTGTGTACTTGGTAATAGTGACAAGAATAGTTCTGGCCAGGTATTGGAAACGACAAGAGATCCCTTCTATTGAGGAATGGAAAATGAAAGTTTTAGATATTTATGATATGCCCAAGATTCATTACCTTCGTCATTGTGATTCATTATCTAGCTTTTATAGAGACTGGGAATAGTGGTCTATTTATCAGAAACAAAGTGGAAATGATACTATGTATGGTACCTTTTGATAATATTAAGGAGTTAGTAGTTCCTGTATAGATTGACAGCAGGGGAAGTTTCAATGAGAATATATAGACATAGTCATAACAATTGTTAAGTTAAATCAGATGTGAATGTTCATATAATCGGTAATAATGGTATATAGGTTGTTATGAAAAAGATCCTTTCTTTTTTTTTTAGAGATGTTTGATAGATAAGGAACAATAGGTATAAAATGAAATCACTTTTTTAAGCTACTGTTAACAACTCAAGATGTGGTAGTTAAATTCAGAAGAGAGAGTTACTAAAATATTGAAGTAAGAGTAAACCTTTCGGATGCAGATTAGGAAGTATTTTTCTTTTTCTTTTTTCCTGTGTGTCTGTTTGTTTATCTTTAGTTATATTTGTAATGTATTATGTTTATGGTTATATTATGTTTATATTATATGTTGATATATTAGGTATTTTTTTCTTTTTCTTTCTTTTTCTCCTTTTCTTTTTTTTTGTCTGTTTGTTTGTTGAAAATGTTGTTAATGTTTCATGTATTGTTGAATATTTGTTATTTGTTTTTGTCTTCTTTTTTAACTTTAATAAAAAAAATTAAAAAATAAAAAAGTATAAGGAAAGGGCAATAATCATTCCCTCTCTATCTTATTTATTTATTTATTTATTTTAAAAATAAACAAAAAAATGCTGAGAAGATTGAGAGAGCAGCAAAAATGTGATGTGATTGATGGCTTTAGCAATAGGCATGCCACAGATGATACTGCTAGACTTTCTGAGTCCAGAACAATGTGATCTGTTATACATCCACATTTATTCAGTCCTCATTCTATTTGGTCTTCATTCTACTTTCAGTATTTGGTTGGAAAAGGGTTCCTTGTGGAAGCTTTAGTCATTTAAATATTTTTTTCTTTCTCTTGCATTTAATTTATCTTCTTTTTAACTTCTGGTTATATTGCTTTAAAAATAGCACAAAGCAATTTGGTAGCAGCTTATTCTTTGAAAAAAAAATGAATGCTTTCTTTATTCCTTTCTTGGCTGGGAGTGGACTAGATGATCCTGAAGATCCTTCCAACTCTTTAACACTATGATGCCATGATTCACTGTCTCTCATGTCTTCTGTGCCAGCACAGACTCTGGGCTGAGACATTTTAGAGCTGAGGAAATCTTTGGTGGGAAACCACACCAAATATTATCCCTCCTCAAAAGCAGCTCCCGCCTTTCCTTCTCAGTGGTCTTTCACTGATGCAGCAACAGCATTCAGAACATTATCTACTTATTTAGAACCTTTACAGACTGACAAAATAATGCAGCTTGAGGCCACTTTAACTATCCTGGCTCAGTGCTAAGGAATCATGGGAACTGTAGTTTATTGTGGCACCAGAACTCTCTGACAGAGAAGGCTCAATGTTCTAGAAAAAAAAATGCAATTCCCATGTTTCCCTATCACTGAACCCGGACAGTTAAAGTGGCCTCAAGCTGTCTCAGTCTGTAAAGGTCCTTAGTTTCATTACTTCTTTCTAACTATGTATTAATCATATTTGTATTGTGATGTTCTTTCGCATAGCTTCTGATGACTCCCTAGTACAGGGATAGGCAACCTTTTCCCTTTAAGGGCTGAGGGACTTCAGCTCCGAGAATCCCAGGAGCTATTGGCCAACATGGGACTGTTGGCCAACATGGCTGAGGCTTCTGGGAGCTGAAGTCCCTCGGCCCTTAAAGGGGAAAGGTTGTCTACCCCTGCCCTAGTAGATTAGGCGCTCATGGACTCCAAGACTTCAAGAAATGTATTAGTTGTGGTGATGGGATTATTCTTCCCACCAATGGTCATTCTCCTTCCATTGTTTGCTAGGGAGATTTTGGATTAATTTTTGTTGATGGGGCCAATGCGCTGTGATGGAAGCTTCTAACCTTCACAGGCTTGAAGATTGTCATTTGCACTATCAAAATTTAATACTTCTCAGTGCTTCATCATCATTGTACACAATATCATGTCAACATCTCTTTTAAGAACATACCCATGCTCTCCTAGAGAAGCTTCATCTGAGATGGATCCTACCCCTTCTTTGGTTCCTACTAAACCTGGATTATCTATCTAGGTACAAGGCTCTATAGCCATAAAGTTAGGCTTAAACATAACATCCTTCCCTAACTCTGTTTTTGAAGAACACAGCCCCAAAGAAACATGCTATCAACAATGATGATGTGGATGGCAGGCTTAAACCATGTTTCTTCTGCCACTGTCACCCCACCAATGCTTGTCTTTTACAGTGCCTCCCCTCACAAAAAAAGAGATGGTCTATCAGTGGTGGCAGGGGTTGTGAACCAACTCCATGTCTCTGTTACCACCAACCATCACCAGCTCCTCACAGTCTCAGTTTCCTTTGCCTACCAATCGTGCCTGCTCAGTTTCCTCTTCTGGGTTTTTTAGCTCAAGGAGACTTGCAAGAGGCTGGTTAACTAAAGGATCATTTACACCTACATACACCAGTAATAATTGCTGGAAGATTCCAAGTTTGGTTAATATAAGTAGGTTTTTATTCAGAAATATGTTAAGAGTGCAACCAAACTCATAACAATGATTCAAACAGAAACACCATACAGAGCTAACCAAAACAGAAGTATGGAAATTGGATAGCAGAAGTTTAGGGTTGTAGAGGGGGTAATATTTACCTGTCCTGAAGATGAAACCAAGGAAAGTGAGGTGTGGCTCAGACAGCATCTGAGGGCATCATAGTGAGTGGAAGAGGCTCTCTGGGTATACACAGTCAGTGGGCAGATCTTGAGCACAAATTGTGTACAAGGAGGCTATGTCTGTGGCTGATATTTATAGATATCCTAGCCTCAAGGGGTACTAAGTGCAATCCTGTAATGTACCAAAGACCTGATGGTCTTCCCAGGGAATTGACCATGGGATTCCAGAATGACCGACAGCTTTAACTTCAGAGTAATGGAAACAATGATTGGTTTTAGGACAACCCCAAAATAGATGGATATTGAGGTTGGCTGGGAACAGGTATGAAGTATGGTATTGCTTGCTTCTTCCTTTTTTCCAGTGCAAGAAGATATGAGGAAATCCTGGGGGAAGAATGGAGCAATCAGTGAACCCTTTTAGATTTTATCTAAGTATTACCTGGGTCCTTCACATGGCTTCAGATTTATATGACATTCCCATGGGAAAGTTTCCTGGTGCTTCAAGGGTCATTGTGACCTCTTAATAACATGTCTGGCTCCAGATAGGAAAATATAAAGATATGTAAACTGTGGGGGTGGGGGTGTTGGGTATGGGAACAGAGGGAAGGTCAATTTACATGTGAAAAATAGTCTGATTTTCAAGAGGAGGAGGAAATACTAAAGGTACCAACCTGATCATTGTGGTCACCTCTGAGACACATTTCTGGCCAACCTCTGGACAAAATGTGCAACAGTGGTCCATTATAGGTGAGTACAGACAAAAATTGCTCCTTGCTGCAGGTACCCCTTCTGCTGTATGCTATAAAGTAATTAGCTTTGTCTGGTTTTCCATAAGAACAAGCTCATCATTAGACATTATCATCTAGTTTCTCTGTTTCACCTTTCCTAGTATTTTGTTCTATTTCTGTGCCAGAGCTATCCTCTCTTCCCTAGGACAGGAATGAGAAATATTGTAACTCATCTTCTTTATTGCTCAGTTTCATGCTCAGTTTTGCAGGTTCTACTGTATAAAATCAGCAGTGGCACTCATTACCATACACACCACTAAAGCTTCCTCTTTTATTTTCTCAATTCAGACAAAGAAGAATATATTCTTTTTACAGTGAAACAGGGCTATGGTGAAAAAGAATTAGTTGTCACTATTTTTCTGTATAGAGAACTTCCACTGTTGCTTATTTTCAACAAAGACAAATTTGATGGTAGCCTTTAATTTCCACTAGGGGAGCCCGGGGATGGAGGACAACTCACAGTGATATACCTCCCAATATAATTCAGTGGATCCAACAATGAAGTTTTCTATACCTGCCCTTGGCATTTTTAGGAGACACTTTATGTAAACTGTACAACTTTTTTCCCCAAAAAATTTCTACACTATTTTTTTTCTAGCATGAAAGCCCATGAAAAGGCACCCAGTTTCTACATAATTATTTGTCCACTGGATGTTGGTGGATTGGCTTTTGCTTCTTCTTGGCTTATCTGTGAGGGAATACAGTCACTCTTGCATGACAACTTCTTCCACAGTATTTAACAAAGAAATACCTTTCCTGAACTCTATTAGGTAGCAACATGGCCATAACCCTTGATATTTATTTGGCACTGCAGGCTACATATATTCATGGTAGATGCAACAGTTGGCCACAGTCCTCTGTCATATCTAATTCATGGCATCTGTTCATTACATAACCTAGTTATATATATATATACATTCATAGACAGCATGGAGAACAAAGACAGATTGCTTAGTAGTTTGTTTGTTTTTTTAGTGTGCCTACCCTTTGTCCTGTGTCTGATGTCTTATTGGCTATTTATAACAATGTGATCAACTTGGAACTGAGCAGGAAGAGAAGAAACTGCACTGTTTTCAGCATGTGGATGAACATATAGGTTAGGCTCCTGAGAAGCTCTATAACAACTTTGTTGTTTTGGACTTCAGCTCCCAGAAACCTCAGTGAGAGTGGCCAATAAAAAAAACCCTGGGAATTGAAGTCCAAAACATCTGAAGGATTAAAGTTTGGAAATCTCTACTCTAGAACATTCTGAACCAGGCTCTGCACAGGTGCAGAACCAATCTGTGTGACTACACAAGTGGCCACTTGAAACTATAGCTACATGTAAGCACTATGTCTTCACAGGCATTTATTCAATTTTTAATTCTTTATTCCCAATTTTATATTTGAAAATATTTCATTGCATTTCTCTGTTCAAGTAGTCTTTCTCATTGACAGATGCAAAGCATTGGAGATTTTATTTATTTATTTATTACTTTGCATAAATGAGATACACAAAAACAATTGCAAGAATGCTATTAAAATGTCCTGTGCTGAACAAATGGGATTTATGTGGCTTGAGCTGTCAAAAGTGAGACAACTAGTATCTCTATTAAATCCTACAGGCAGCTATATGGCGATGAAAAAAAGAAACAAAATCATTTCCCCACAACTGCATACACCCCCAGTGTCTTCCTGCAGACTCAGCAATTATGTTAATAGGTTTTCTTTTCATTACAGTTTATTTAATGGTAGAAACATGTAGTTAATCTTTCTATTGCATGAAAATAGGAACAATGCCGACATTAACCAGAGTTTCGGTACCAAGATAAAATAATTAAATGAGCTAAAAATGATTTATTGTTTGAGACTCTGAAGTGCATACTAGGGCAATAATAACTCATTCAAATTGTTTGACTGTTGATTTGGGATGAGGTGAGGAGCAACAAATCTGGCCCTCTGCAGTGAGAAATTGACATTCAGGGGGCACAGTGAAATGACTGAGGGAAAAGATAGGTGGATATCTGCAGAACTGTCTCTGCTATTTATGATGCACAGTATTGGAGGTAGTATAATAATTGCTCTCCTAGCTAACCCACACACTACTGGATGGGTAATTGCTGGTGGATGTTGTCATATGTTATATGAATCCCTGATCCATGTGAGTAATCCAGGAAAGGAAAAGAAGAATTAGCTAGGAAGATAAAATGACACCAATGCAGCACCCATAGCTGGGAATAAACTCATATTTCTGTATTCTCTCAAGCCAAGATATCAGTCAGTTCCAACAAAATAGCTATTTTGAAACTGGAAACTGGAAATGTATATTTTGTGCAACCAATGTTACAGCATGAACAGATTGTCAGAGTTCTTGCAACATCTTCTCCTGGTATGCTTATAGTTGATTATATATATTTTATTGTCTCTCTACATCTTTCTACATTTCTCTACATCTTTCCTTGTCTTTTTTTACTGTCTTAAAGTGTTATTTGACTATCTCAGGTTTGTTGTTGTTTACATTGATTCTGTTTTTCAGTCTTTCATATGCTGATGTTTACACTGTCACAATTCATCCTTTCTTTTTTGCGAGACAGTCCTTGGGGTTACACAGCAAATGTGTCACTGCCTCCCAATTCACAAAACTCAGATGTCTTGTTTCTACAATAATTCTACTAAGATATAAAAGAGAAACTATGTGTAACTATGAACATTCATCCTTGTTAGCCTGCCCCATTTTCCCCTCCCCAAACAAATATCTTTTCTTGTACCTTTTTTCTCATTTTGAACAATGCTAAAGCCAGATCCTGAAGTAAGCATCAGAGACAATAGCAGTGAAATCAGGCAATTCACATCCAATTTGTCTGCACTCCTTTTTCATTACTTACCAGTAGGAAACAGACTATTGTCATCGCTGATTGCATATGGTTATATGCTACATTGCAGGGACTGCAGCAATTGCTTCACTTCTGCCATTATTATAACCATTCAAGACACCCACAATGAGCTCTTGAACCACTTGAAAACTGGCTAGTGGTACATTTTATTACCTACAATTTTCAATCTAAAAGAAATTATTATTCTGATTATGCAAAGCTCTCGTTCTGTTCTTTGCAGAGGGTGAAATGTAGGGGCTGGTAAGCACTAATTTATCTATATTCAAATCTATATTAAAAGCTGTACATGCACCACAGAATATATATAATGGAATATGTTTTGAGCTGTCTGAAAGTCTGGTGTGCCTAAGTATATGTATATGTCTGTATATAGGGATGGTCACTGAGTGTATTCATGCATTAACAAGCAGGTGTGATCCCATTTCCCTCAAACTACATGTTTAATGAACTTGGTTTGGTTGAGAAAATATATTATAAATTCATAAAGAGAGAAATCAGAATTTCTCTTCATGAAGCTACTGTCATAACCCATCCTGTAGTATTTGAAGAATGATGTTATTAAATTCCAGGAGTAATGAAGTTACTATATTAATGGGTTGGAATAAGGTTTTAATTACAAATCATGCCAACCCAATACTCCTGGGGATGTGAAACATTATTTTATGTGCAATCGTTGTTGGATGTAAAGAGAGGTTAAGAGCATCTTCCCCCCAAAGTCCTGGGAAGCATAGCAATCCCCTTGGCAATTCATAAGTTGCCAACCCAACTAAAAATAATATATTGAGAAAAAAAATTGCTTGGAAAAAAATCAAAATTAAATAGGAACCATGTGGAGAAAGGAAAGTGAAATCTAGGATAACATTTTTCAATTTCTTTCCAGTAGGAGTTTCAATGCACTTTCAAACATCACTTTATTTTAAAAATGTATTATTATAAGTAAATAACTATATACAAAACATATCACAACAATAAAGCAAAATAAAACAATTCATCTCACAACTTTGAATTGTTTTGCAGGTCTCCTTCTTTGGTTTTGTTCAATGTAAATTGTCATTTTAAAATCCAGTACTGTCATTGTGTAAATCTAGTCCGTAATATCTGACCAAAGGTTCAGAGGAGATGGAGGTTGTCTTCTCTTGTTTCTCTCTTTGTTTATAAACTCAATGAGTGGGAATCATTTGTCTATGAAAGCTCCTGGCTTTGGTTGTCCTGAGTAACTTGCCCTTCTGTCAGACAGTTTTTTGAGTAACCATAGGTCCCATACCATTTTCCACCACTTATCTAAAGCTACCTTCCCTGTTTTCCAGCATCTGGCAATTTCTACATGAGCTTTGAGGTTTTTACATTTCAAATTTGAGTTTGTGTCTACATATATTGATTACAAAAGCATTTCTGGACATAATTTTACTTCTTGGTTGGTAATCAATGAAATTTGTTTAAGTACCAATTGCCAAAATATGTTTATTTTGGGGCAGTCTAGCCACATGTGTAGAAATGTGTCATTATCATTACAATCACACCAACATTTAGGCAAAACATTTTAACCATTCTGGCTAGCTTCACTGGAGTCAAGTACCAGTTGTGTATAATTTTCAAGGTGTTTTCTCTAATCATTGCTGATCTGGATTTAAAAGGGGGTGGAAGACCAAACTGTTATCCACTTTGAAATGGGAATTGAAAGTTTCAAATCCATTTCCCAGGTTAATTCTATGCCATGGGTGTTTTGGTAAGAATGGTCAATCAAACAGTTGTAGATTAAAGATGTTAGTCCTTTGGTGCTTTGGGAAGGGGGAACATGTCATACCTCAAATAAGTGATCTACGTGGTCCTCCTATATCTTTTAATTTGTGTGTCAAAGCAATGATCTGATGGTGATGAAACCAACTAGCATTTAATGGCTCTAAATTTAAAGTTAGTTTGTAAATTGCCATTACGAAAGATGTCTCGGACAAAATATACACCTTGTTTTCATCTCAGGAATTGAATTTTTTGAATTTATCAAAGGAATAGAAAAAATAAGGAAGGGGCAGATAGAAGAAGGATCTGGTACTAGAACTTGCTTCCATCTTGACCATATCTTTACTGATGTTTATAGCCATAGGTTTTTAATGTTTTCAATTACTTGCAGAGTGGGTTTGTTAAAGAACAAAGCAAGATCAATTTACAGTGGGCCATTCATTTCCATGTTAACCCAGTGTATGCTTTGATCTTTTTAAATTAAATGAGGGATTTGACTATGTTGGAATGCTGCAAAATATAGTTCAAGATCAGGCATTGTTAACCTCCCTTTTTTGGAAGTGAGGTGTAATTTTGATTTTCTGTCAGAATTTCAATTTTGTCTATGGTGGTTGAAATGAGATAGTTTGAAATAGAAAGGATAGGTGAGAGTCAATAAACATTTTAATGAAAACTATTCTGCCTAAAATAGAGAGTTTCAGTCTCTTCCATTCTAGTATTTTAGAGATTAACCATTTAGTCATTTTGTTGTAGTTTCTGGGGATTATCTGATTGAAATCATTTGTAATGGTGATTCCTAGGTAAGTAAATCCAGAGGGTTTTAACTGAAGATTGGTAGCTTTTTGAATGTCTAGTTGTTCCTCATGAGTGATGTTGAGGCATAGCAATTTAGGTTTAGAATAGTTAATTCAGAAACCTGCAAAAGTATCAAAGGAGTTTATTATGATGCATAAGGCAGGGAAGGATTATTTGGGTTGTTTTACGAAGATGATAACATCATCTGGAAAGAGATTTAGTTTAGGGGTTATTCCTCCAATTTTGGGTTCTTTTATGTTTTCATTTTCTCTGATTGATATGGCTAAGTGTTCTATTGCAATAGCAAATAACAGTGGGGATAAGAGACATCCTTGTTTAGTTCCCCTTTGGAGTCTAAAGGTAGAGGAGCTCATTCTATTGACTGTTACTAAGGCCTCTGAGTTTGTGTATAGGTTATCTAGCATATAAATAAATTTATTTCCAAAGTTCTTCTTTTTTAGTACTCCAAATAAGTATTGCCAGTTCACTCTGTCAAAAGCTTTCAAGGCATCTAGAGACAGAAGGGCAGTTTGGGTTTTAGATTTTGAGGTATAATGGATGACATTTAGGATAGTCCCAGGAGCTATTGGCCAACATGGGACTATTGGCCAACATGGCTAAGGCTTCTGGGAACTGAAGTCCCTCGGCCCTTAAAGGGGAAAGGTTGCCTATCCCTGGTCTAAATGCTGAGGTGGGAGGTTGACAGTCACTTGTTTTGGGGATGGGGCAATTCTGGAAGTGTGCTAAAATTGGGGACATAGACCTTGCGACATTATCTCATTAAATAGATCTTGTAGGTGTGGGCAATTTTATTATAACATAACTTGTAAAATTATCCCATAAATCCATCTAATCCAGGAGATTTCCCTGGTTTCAGGTTTTGGATTGTCTGTTTGATTTCTTCTAATGTGATGGGCTGCTTGAGTAGAGTGGTGTGTAGTTCCTTGATTTTAAAAATTTTGACAGAATTGAGAAATTAATTAGAGTCACACACACACCCTTTCTTGTGGACTTAAAGTCCATGGTTTTGCATATCCATGGAGGGGCAACCTCTGTAAAAATCAATGGGGCATGAATATTGCTAGATCTCCATTTTCACAGGGTGTCTGTGTCCAGAATGGATCCCCTGCAAAAACAAAGGGCCAATTGTAAGTTTATCTGGTGTGTGTGTGTGTGTGTGTGTGATTCTTCAGCATAGAGTTTGGAGTAGAACTCTCAGAATTTGTTTACTATGTCAACTTGAGAGATGTTGATATTGCCATTTGGGGAGGTGATAGCCAGAATAGTTCTTTTTTTCTACTTTCTGTTTTGCTAATCTGGCTAGTAATTCAGAGTTCCTATTATTATTTTCATAGAAATCTGCTTTTGTGTATTGCAATTTAGTTTGAACTGAGTGTATGTCTAATTTTTAAATTTGAGCTTTTTTTCTACTAAAGTTTTTAGTATGTCTGAGTTTTGGGTCTTCTTCTGGGAGTTTGACCAGAATTCAATTTCTTTAATCAAATCCTGGCATTTCTTTTCTTTAATTTTCTTTTGTTCTGAGGCCTCCTGTATAAACAGACCTCAGAGAACTGCTTTCAGTATGCCCCATAGTAGTGCTTCAGAAGTTATTTCTGATCTATTTTCTAGATAAAAAGTTTCTATTGCTTTTTCTATGGCCTTTTTAAAAGGGTCATGTATTAGGAGTGCTATGCTAAACCACCAAGACTTTGAAGTCTGGGAAAGTCCTTCTGGCACCCAGTCTAATATTATTGGTGAATGGTCTGAATATAAGATTGAACTGATTGGCAAACATTACTTTAACATAAATATCAACTTCAACATTTATTTTTCCCTGTTCAACAGTTGTTCTTTCTTTAGAGATCCCACTTTGTTCAATATGACCTTTCTCCTAATTTAGGAGGCAACAGATTTGACCTCAAAGAACATAGCAAACCACTTTCTGTGAACATAGACCATTGCTTCATCTAGTTGAAGAATACTCTTTCTTCTAGGGATTTTTATTTCCAGCTAGTGCTCTTTTTCACCTGCACCTGAAGATGGCAGGGACCTTGGGATGCAAATAATATTCACAAATACTGAGGTCACTCCCTCAGTAGGTTGTACAAAGTCAATTTATTTTTGTTTTATTTCATAAAAAAACTGATGGAAAGAAATAGAATTACAAAATACTAAGAAAAAATCCTTTAATAGTTTCCTTAAATAAGAGTAGAGGTATAATTCTTATTTTGCTCTTGGAGGAAGCTATGAGTATGTTAAGCTATTTTCTTTCTCTTACAAGAAAGTCACAGTCTGGGATTTATTCTGCCCAAAATCTGCAGTTGTCAAACCATACTTTTGCATAGAAAACATCATTTTCTGCTCAAGAAACTGCATCCTCTGTCCAGAAAATGCTGCTTCTTGCACAAAAACTTATGGACTAATGAGAATCTTTACAGTTTGGGACTTACTCTGCACAAAATTCACACTTGGACATTTTGGGATTTTTTGCACAAAAACTCCAAGTGTGAATTTTCTGCAGAGTAAGTCTCAAACTACAGAGATTCTCATTAGTCCAGGATTCTCTTTGCTATGGTTTCCCATCACTAGAGAAACATATGTTTTCAGGATTTTTCAGGTATTTCCACATATCCTTGCCATCCCAAAACCCATGTTTTCAGCATGTGGGCACTGTAGGAACACACATCTACTTATACGAAGCCAAAGCCTTTTTTCTTCCAACACAGTATTACCTACATTAGTTGGTACCAGTACTTCAGGCTTTTAGATGGTGAGTTTTACCAGGTTGCATTTAGAGATTCTACAGATTGCATCTGGGGCCAATTGTAAATGTGATATAAATTGTACCATTAAGCTAAATATTACAGTATATAGCTATATTGTCCTTATATGACAAGCCACATTTGCCTTCTTATTGGTGTGCGTGCTATTTATGTTACTACTTTTGTATTTTAATATATTTTCATATTGTTTAAATGAAATGGCTTCAATTGTTTTAAAAGTTGTATTGGTAACATTTTAACCAATTTTATCAGTGAGCTGTCTTGAGCCTCATTTCAGAGCATGGTGGCATATTAAATGAATCAATCAATGAATCAATCAATCAAGGGAAGAAAATCTTTTCTGTGCTATGCTGTTGAGCGGAGTAGGGGAAAGGATAGATTGCTAAATTAAATTGGTTTTACAATGGACAACCAGTAATCTACCTGCAAAAAGAAATGGTTGATAGCAGCCAGAATTCCATATAAAAACAAACTATGTTAACGTTTTGCAAATATATTTTTTTCATAAGTTAGGGGAAAGCATTCTATTGGTTCACTTTTCAGTAGAGTGATTGGATTGTGTTTCTGCCATAGTTACTAATTATTTAAATGGTGAAGCATGGAGTTTTTTAAAAGAAATAATTTTTAAAAATTAATTATCGTAACAGTCTCTTAAGTGTTTACACTGCACATTTTGCTGTAAAAATGACAGTGCTTTGAGCTCCATTAGACAAATGGAAACCACTTATTCAAAATTTCCTCACACAGTGGTCTGAATACTTTAAAGAATATTAGCTGATATGGATATGAATGCATTTCCATAACAAATTATTTCAAGAGCAAACATTGCCGAAAAGTAGTAGCTATTAAACCATTGAATCATTCAAGTTTATTCTTCTTCTACATGAATGAATCATTTACATTAAAATCTTGAGAATGGAGGACAGGTTCATACATTAACTTTCCAAAAACTTGCATTGGAGTTATGCACACCTGTTTATGTACCATAACTGAAAGATAGTAGAAACATGAACATGCACTTGTCCACATATATAGCCAAAATTGTACATTGTGCTTGCACAGTTTAAATCTACACTCACAAAGTTAAGTTGTGGTTGTGCTACACCACCTTTCCACTGCATACCAACATTGTGCAACTAACAGCTTATTTATGAATGTGCTTGCTGTTTCCATGGTCTTAGTGAATCAAGTGGCACATTAAGGATACTAATAAATACTCATTCACCATCCAAGATATACAACTACATGTGAAACATTGTTGTTGTTGTTAACTGCTCTCGATTCAATCAGGACTCATGGATGAGACATCTCGAAGAACCTCTGTCCTCCACTACTCTGCTTAATTCCTGTGACCCCACACCCATGACCTCCTTAATAGAGTCCATCCATCTAGCATGTGGC
>JAIPUX010001232.1:47458775-47475427 GCA_020142125.1 Phrynosoma platyrhinos | reverse complement strand
TTACCACCCTAAACAGCTCTGCCAGACGGGACTCTGCAGATGCAATACTTGCAGAGGAGAAAGATTCTAAGCTGCATGTATTGCCTCTTGATAGGACTAAAGAAAGTTCCTATGACAAGTCTTGTCAGATAAGAGTCGAGTTTTCCACCACATGCACTCTAGTCATTGTCTAACCCGCTTCATTTTCTGTAGATCCTCTGTGCATCATAGTTTACAGTTTAAAGTGGCCCGGAAAGGACGCTTGGGAGCAATTGTGTCAATAGCCTTGGTCGATAGCCTTGGCAATTGTGTCGATAGCCTTGGTAAGCTTGTTAACCAAAGCTTCAGCAGAATCATCAGTGTTGCCAACCATTAAACCCTCTAAGGCTTTCTGGAATCCAAGTGGTTCCATTAGCCTTCGAGGGCAGACCATTCTAATAGGTCCACCCCCTGGGGGGCAGGTAGTGGTTCTTAGCTCAGCCTTGATCAGGAAATGATCCATCCATGACAGAGAGGTGGTTTTTATAACTTCCACCCACAGATATTCCTGTTCCGTACTGAAGACTGCATCAAGTGTATGATTCACACATTGAGTGGGCCCAACGACCAATTGGGAAAGGCCCATGTTTGTCATGGATTCCATGAACTCCATGCTTAAGATACCATGTTGTCATGCCAACCACATACCATAAATCTCTTATCTGTACCTGGGCCCCTCTCAGTTCAGTACAGTGTCTTCCTTTACTTATCTCTTGATTTATTATGGTTGTGTATATACATCCAGGTGCCTAATGCAGCCTGGTGAAAGTTTTTTCAAAAGCTTAGGCCAGGGGTTCCCAAACTACAGCTTGCGGGCTAAATCTGGCCCATTGAGGCCTTTGAGCTGGCCCACAACTGCCACACGATGCATGACGCGGGGTGCCATTTTGTGTTTCAAAATGGCACCTGGCATCGTGCACGTATGCAAGGAACCTTCTAATGAACCATTTGTAAGCCACTCTGAGAGCCTTTGTGGTTGAATAATAATAATAATAATAATAATAAAGTAATCCAGCATGGGAACCACCTTCTTGACTGATAACTTCTTGACATGTATGGGGTTGGGCAGAAATATTTTTTTTGTTTGCTTGGTTGTTTATTTACATGGTTATGAATAGTTTGGAGCCAATTCTCAGACAGAAACTGAGAAATAAACCATTCTCCAAATTTTGTAATGGATTCTCAGTTCAAAAACAGATATATAAATAATTATATTAAAGTGCACACACACACACAAATGCATTATGACTCAGTGGGGTCGCTAGGGTTGATGTCACTCAGTGTGGTAACTCACAGTGACTTCCCCTCACACACACATTGATCTCCCCCCATAACACACTATACAGAATCTTTAGTACTTTTTTTGTATTAATGTTACTCATAAATCATAATCCCCATATAACACTGAATGTAATGGTAACAGTTGTGACATAAACAACTAGCAAAAGTAAAATTATATCTTTAAATTACAGTTTCATGCATAAAGCCAAAATCTATTTATATGCACATTGTTTCATGTGGTTAAAATGAAAATTTGGTAAGATGTGATGTTTTAACCTCACCCCACTGACACCACCTCTTTAGCATTTTAAAAGGATGCAGGTGAGTGTCACAGCCATTTCTGCTAAAAAGCAGATGTTTGGGGAGCAGACCTTAGGGTGTCACCTGATGTGGCCAAAAAAAACCCACAGCCCCCCCCCCCCATGATTATGATCTTTTGCTGTTAAGTGACATCAAGTTTTCATTGTCTTATGGAGAACCTATGAATAAAAGACCTCCAAGTCATCCTATTACCAACAGCCCTGCTTGGGTCTACTAACAACACTGCTAGTAGCATAGGCTCTTGCCTCACATCACTTCAGAAAAGTAGTCTCATGGTAATATTATGACCTGTTACCTAAAATAAGATAAGAACAGAACTACAGTCAGGCAAATTTGCATAAAAATACTTGTATTAGGAGAAATGCACAGAAAAAAATATGCATAAATTTCCATGAAAACTTTAAATAAAATAATCAGTGCTCAGGGCAACAAGAATATGTAAAACAGATCCAAGTTTTGGGTGTGATAAATTTAAAAATGATAAACCAAGAAGAAACAAAGTTAACAGATCTGTCCGACCCTTGTACTTTTTTTTGTAAAAATAAATAAATAAAGTGGAGCTAGTGACGATTCCTTAGAAAGTCAAAAGGAGTTATATAAAAGAAGAATAAAATGTATTTGTGCTTTCTAAACCTTTGATATCTTCTTCAATTTTCATTTATATTATTTCTTTTGATACTTCAAAGTAGTACCAGTGAGGTCAACTTTGAGGGGATGCAGACGGGCAGTTGTGGGCCACCCTGGAAAGTAGAGGATTTGGTCCGAGGCTGCCTCACGCCTCAGCCCCAATCCACCCTTTTCACAACTGGGAAAGGAGCACCAAAATAGCACTCCTTTCTCAAGCTGCAGAAAGGGCACAAGAAGAGCCAATGCATGGCTCCTCCGTGTCTCTTCCGACGCAGTGTGTGAAGACACTGTGCCGGGAGGAAGTATTCAGGATGTGTGCTGTGTGTAATGGTGCACACCCTGATGACATCATTAGGGAGGGGTTGAGGCAGCCAGTGTGTGGCTGCCCCTCCCATTCCCTGCCTCCAAGATGCTGCTTTGTGCCGTCTGCAGAGGCCCTTTGTAACTCTGGAAAAAAACAATGTGCTTTTTTTGCTATATGAAGGATGAACTTCTGATATTATGTCAAGATTGTTAGCAAGTGTTCTTTTTTAAATAAATAAAAAAAATCATTTAAGTGTTGAAAATCCACCAACTTGTTAATCAAAGCTGATTACTCTTGAAGTCAGGCAACTGTTTCAGAGATTTTGCAGAAAAGGGATCATCACAGTGGATTTGTGTCAGCTTTTATTTCAGTGAGCAATTATGATCAAAGTAGGGGAGTTTTGTGACATCTTACAAAGGATTCATAACAATCATGTTGGGCTGATACAGCATCTGCCCTTGACATTCCTTCCTGTTCTGATGATTATGGAATATATGCATTTTGTAAAATTAAAGGCCAGAACAAGCTGTAACTTCAGGTTTTGGTATTAAGTAAAGAGGGAAAGGACTTTCATGGAATCAACACATTTGCTGGTGAGTATTTTATTTTCTGATATCTATTTTAAAAGAACAAAGTTAGGTAAGATCCAGGAATGTGCACTTGTGTACTTTGATGTATTCAAGAAAATACTTGATTCTGGAAATATTCAAGAGTAAAGTGAAAAACAAAAGTTTTCAAAGGTGGTCCAAACTGGTATGTCTCATTTTGAGTGATAATTTACAAACAAACAAACAAACACACACACAAACAATCTATTGTTTTTGCTGTGTACCTTCAAGCAATTTCTGACTTATGGTGACCCTAAGGCAAACCTATCACAGGGTTTTCTCTCCTCCTCCTCCCATTAATACCAAATGATGGCTCCATGACACTTTACAGATATGAGAAGTGCATGTGGACAGCTCCATGACACTTTACTTATGGAAGAAGGATGGGAGAAGTGTGCTGGTGTGTGATCCCCGATCATGCGATTAGCAGAGTTTGAGGATGGGAGAAGGATGCTGTCCCTCCCATGTGATAATCTCCTGAGGGAGTGTCACCCAGTGGGTCTCCATGGTTGAGTGAGGATTGAAACCCTGCTCTCTGGAAGCACAGCTCAAACTACTATAGCATGCTGGCTCTGAATAAACCTGTTGGAGTGGGGGTTTATTCTTATTTTGTTATAGTATCAGATAGAATTTGTGAAATAAGAGACAAAATGAGAGACAAGACAGTTTTAGAGTTCTCCCCAAATGCTGCCACTTCCTTTGTCTACACATCCAGAATGATGATATACCATATGCAATTATTGTTGTGAAGGAAAGTGGGAAGGGGCAGAAATGATATCTCCTAGTGAACATTACTATTTAACTTTCTTTAAAAAGTGATGAGATTATGAATATAAGATTATAAAAGTAACTAATCCCCTTTTTCCAAACAGAGAAACGGATGTAATTTATTGTTGGAAACCTTTGTTTTTATAGGCTTGTGCAGCATTCCACAAAGAAAAGAAATGCATTTGAGAATGTGCAAAGCTTTGAAAAGTCCACAAACAATACAATGTGCATAAATGGCACAAAAAGGCATGAGTTCATGCATTTTCATCGATACATTAATGGTATGTGTTCATTAATGCTTCCAACTGGAAAAAATGCACCAAATAGTCTAAAAGTCTGTGAAAAATCTGTCTGGAATCAGCACAGGCTGAACTTGAAGAACGAAGAAAGAGTTGGCAAAAAGTCTTGACTGCTATGGCCATTACTACCCTCACATTCAAGGCAAACATTTTATTTGAGACCCTTCAGCTCAGCTATAATCATTTTCTGTCTTTGTACAACTAGTAGCAACTGTTTTCCAAATAATAACCCCCTTCTATGGGTTTTGTCAGATGAAACATACAACTCTAAACTTTTGCTGAGTCCATCTCTCCACAACAGAACCTCTTCTTCATACACTGGGCTTAAAAAAACCAAGAGAATTGGTGGGTAATCCACCTTGGATAAAACACACAGAAAGGTACATTCGAGAAATGTTTTTCTACAGCAAATGTCATGACAGATGGTACAGCAGTTGTATAACTTTTCCTATTCAATATACTTAAAGGGACAGAAACTGTCTTTCAGATAGAATATGGTCAAAGCTGCTACAGTCTCTTCAGTACCACAACTTATTTATCATTGTTTCCTTGCTTGCTTTGTTGTACTATTTTTTGGCATCTGTATTGGCACTGTCTCTATCCTGACTAGGTACTTTCTGTTGTGAGTAATTGTTCAGTAATGAAGAGGTGTCTGTAACAAAATCTTCCAGGGACCATTTGTCTGGATCCCCCTGATATGAGATCTAAGGGGTGTTTCACAAAGCATTTGATCTTATCCCCTATAACAATGATTCATTTTGTGAAGTTATATCATTTCCAATTAAGCGTTACATGTAGCAATGATGATTTGGTTCCCTGCAGCTTTGAGTTCCATTAGAGATTCAATTATTAAAAACAGGGTGAAGCTTAATTAAATAAACTTAATTAAAAATAAATTAACCCTTATTTCATGGAACAGCCTATGAAAGTTCCATCACATCAAAAAGACAAAGCCATATACAAACCGCATAATGTTACTCAGTGTGAAAAGTGTCTTTGAATGTCAGGTTTACTTATGTTTCAGATAAGAATTTTAGAGCCTGGAAAAGGAAGCAGCCACTTGTTAATAAGATTCTATTGAACAACTAGCACCAGAGTATTCTGAATTATTTATACTGACTTGTGCTAGTGGCAATGAAGCCTCTGACACTGCTCTCATGTGATGTTATGCAATTCTTATGAAGATAAACTATTGACAGACCAGCTCCAAGAGGAAAAGAGAAGTTCTAAGTTTATCTGGGATTAAAATTTCTTGCAGCAGCAGTCAATTAGGAAGAAGTCCTACAGCACAGAAAATCTAAGGGACAAGCATAAAATAAAAAGGAAAGTTTAGAAAGAGTGAAAAATAGAAAAAGATAGTGATAAAGAAAATTGGAGGAAATGTAAGTGAAAAATTAGGTGTGAGAAAATAGGCACAGTGGACATGGAATTTAAGTTCAAAGGAGTAATAAGAGATTATGTTGAGTATCCGCAGGACTTAACCTTAGAAGATGTAATACGTTGTTCACAAGGGCAAGGAAACACATTTGTGTGTGTTAACTGCCTTCAAGTCAGCTTCAACTTATGGCAATACTCTAAATGAGACATCTCCAAGATGTTCTATCTTCTATAGACCTGTTCAGGGCCATGATTTCTTTGATTGAGTCTATTTACCTGTAGTGAGGTCTTCCTATTTCCCTACTTCCTTCTACCTTCCCTATCATTATGAGGAGGTGCTGAAAACTTTTCAGCCTGATCACAAAGGAAAGAATCTAAATCCATAAAGCTGACATGCTATTCCACATATTCACTCTGAAGTTTGATGCCCTTGACATATTGTTTCTTAAGTTTCTTTAATTCTTCCAAAAGAAAAAAAAATATGATGTCTGATCATTGAAATACTAGTCTGCTGCTGCTATCCCCTTTGAATCATTCAAAAGTTTCTTTCCTTTCAAACTCTTTTTCATGTTTGGAAACAGGAAATGATCAGATGGAGCAAGATGTGGTGAGTAAGGTGGATGGTCTATGCATTCAAACTCCATATTCTTCAAAACATCCATTTTCTTCCCAGCTGTGTGAGTAGGTGCATTTTCCTGCAAAAAGAGAACACTTTTCTGTAGCTTCCCTCATCATTTTTCCTTCAGTGACTCCTTTACTCAGCACAGCAACCACTACCTTTCCTGAACCCAGCTTGGACATCTGGCATTTCTCACTCTATGTGTGGTAAAAGATTTTGACATCGAATTTTGAGCATCATTTTACTTGCATAAGAGATTAATGTAATGATCCTTTCATCACTACAATATTTTGTGTCCCTTTTAAATGGGACTGGAATGTATATAGAGTTTTTTCAAATTGTGAACTATTGTTTCCATATTTGTTGACATATTTTAGTTAGAACTAGAGTAAATTCTGTTTCTGTAACTTGAAGCATCTCTTTTAAGATGTCATCTGTTCTTGGTGATTTATTCTACCACAGTGAATGCAGCTTTCAATTCACTTTCTAAAATGGAACATTTATCTTTGGCTCATCTTCAAATGAATCTTTCATCCTTCTGTGTTTTCTTGCCATCATCTTTTTATTTCCTCTTGCTCATATATTGTGCACCCTTGCTGATTGTAAAGCATTGTCAGATAACTTTTTCTTTTCTTTTATTTGTCGCCACACCATGGACCCTTTTTGTCCCATAGCTGTCACCACCCTATGCAAAGAGCCACTACTTTATCAACCTTATCTTCTAAAACTCTTTGGTATAACTTATCTTGTGTAAGGTTTAGTATTGTGGATATTCATTTACACTATAGACAAGTGTTTCATAAAGTAACAACAAAACTTTATTTACAATACAAGTAACAATGTTTCACTTGGTCTTTCTGCTCTTCTTATAATTGATTACAGTTACAAATAATAATACTCTAAATACTCCTTTACTTAGAGCACTTTCAATTACCCCACAGGACACTCTTAGCCCTTCTTTGGCTACCACTATTTCTTAGTTTACCACTATTTCTTAGCCAAAATAGTTTACCACTATTTCTTAGCCAGCCTCTAAGGCTATCAATACTCCTCAGGATATTCTCTTTATTAACTCCCCCACTTAGAGTGAGGGATTAACTCCCTCATTATCCACAAGCATCCCCACTCTTGGTGTAAATTTCCCTTTGATTTCTCAGATCATGTGGAAGAGGTCTCTTGTTCTTCCTTTTTTGTTGTTCTCTTCTATTTCTGTGCATTGATTATTGAAGGAGTTCTCTCTATACCTGTTCACCACACATTGGACAGTTACATTCATTAGTATGGCTGTAGTTCTGCCTCCTTTTGCTTCTCATCTGTGCTTTACTCCTTGAAATGTTTTATCTGTCATCCATGAAGACTTTTCTTTTTCTTTTTCTTTTTCTTTTCTTTTTTTTTGGTAACACAGTGTCAATCAGAGAGGCAATGTGGTGTAGTGGTTCAAGCACTGGACTATGACTCTGGAGCCCGTGGTTCAAATCCCCACTCGGGCATGGAAACCCACTGGGTGACCTGAGTGACCTAAATTAAAGGTAAAGTTAAAGTTAAAGGTATTTCTCATTGACAAGGTTGTAAAGTTGTGTCTGACTGTAAGGGGTGGTGCTCATCTGCATTACTAAGCCAAAGAACCAGCATTGTCAGAGACTACTCTGTGATCATGTGGCCAGTATGATTGCACAGAACACTGTTTACCTTCCCACTGAAGTGGTACCTTTTTATCTACTTGCATTTGCATGCTTTCAAAATGCTAGGTTGGCAGCAGCTGGGACTAGTGGCAGGAGCTCACCCCATCATGCAGCACCCAGGCCGCAAACTGCCAAGTTTGCAATCAACAGTCAGTGTCTTAACCACTTGAGCCACTGCATCCCCTGAATTAATTAAATTACATTGTATATTAAACCCATAACTTGTTTTGGGAAATAAATCAGGATGAGGACTGTGATGAGGAGGTGGTGCATGGACAAATGTTTTCTCTTTTCTTCAAGAAGGTCTCAATAAATTTTTTTACTGAACCTGCTTTTTTATAGTTGGGAAGACGCTTTTCATTTATGTCAAAGATAGCTTCAAATGGGTTATTAATGTAGACAATGGTATCTGAGGAAAGGATAAAAATGGTATTTTCATCTAGGTTGAAAACCTATTGATGATCAGGAACCGTTGGGGCTTATAGTTAAAATATAAGTAAGCACAATCACATTTAGGCCAAATGCATTTTATATGTATGTTGTCATATATGCAGTTCAGCCATTTGTCTGCAAATGTCTAGTACTGTGTTTCCCCCCAAAATAAGATATACCCATAAAATAAGCCATGGTAGGATTTGCAAACATTTGCGCAATATAAGCCATACCCGAAAATAAGACATAGGGTTGATGCAGACAGGGCACCTTTTCTGGGCCACCCCTGGGAGTGGTAGATTGGGGCTGTGGCAACCACGCACCACAGCCCCAATTCTGATTTTTTGCCACAGTGGTGGCTCTTTTCCAGGCTGCCCCTGGGAGCAGCGGATCCACCGCTCCCAGGGGTGGCCCAGAAAAGAGCCACTGCCACAGTTCAAAAGGTCAAAGAGCTGCTACTTTTGGGGGCAGCAAAAAACTGCCCTTTCAGCCTCTGCTGTGGCTCTTTTGCACCCTTTTGGTGTAGCATGTATGCACGCTGTGCCAAGAGGGTGCCCTGATTCTGTGCACCCCATTGATGGGTGCATGACTTCAAGGTGGAGTCAGGACAAGTAAGTCTATAATAATACCAAAATAATACTGTGTCTCCTTGAGGAAAAATAAATATGTCAGTGTCTTATTTTCTGGGAAACACAGTAATAACATTTTCCATTCAACTTGTAAACCCCATTCAACTTATGACATGTTTCATGTCCTCCCAACTTCAAACATAGAATAAGATAAAAAAGAAAAGTCTGTGGTTCTGATATTAATGTAAGGGCTCCTAGTAACAACTCCCAGTGAAAACTGTAGAAAGTATTTCATTTGAATAATTATAAACTGTTTACCCTTCTCCTCCCAACTGTCTTCATAATTCCACTGTAGATCTTTCATGAATTGTCTCTACCCCCTCCCCCCTTTCTTGGAAATAGTGCTTTCAGAGAGTTTGACAAGATGAAACATCTTATGTGATCTTTCTCTTCCCATTCAACAGTCATGAGTATTTAGCTTAACTCAAACTGAGCTGTTATAATTCAAAGGGAATATGATTCCATCACAAGTTAAACATCAGAATGCATGTTTTATTTTAACCCATCTCACTGTAGCTTTCTGACATATCTTCTAATAGCCAAACAAAGGTGGTGTCTGTACAGTCATGGATATTCAAGGAGAAGCCTAGAGTGTTCTGGCTACAAATTTGCCCTGCATTATCCAGACTGATTGCCAGAAGGACAGGGGGAAGACATGGTATGTGGGGACAAGACCTGAGAGGCTTCTTTCAGGATGCAGATTTGAAGTAGTTAGGTTCATCAAGTGAAATAAGGGAAAAGGCTCCTATACCTTTAATAAATATGCAGAAGATGGAATTTCAGCAAGTGTGGATTGTCATGCAAACAATATCTGCTGAAATTCTATCTTCTACACTGTCATTAAAGGTACAGGAGCCCTGTCTCTTATTTCACCTGGACACACAAGGAGTGGAAGTCATATCATTTCCCACCCACCCACTGACCACAGCAACTTTATTGAAAGGACAGGCACAGGGAGTGAAGCACTTGCCTCGTCAATCAAGTTACTTTTGTGCTGGAATCAGAGCTAGCTATTGTTGTGCACATGACAGGAACAACAACAACAATGGTGTATAGGACATTTAATGGAAGCTGGATGAGGAGGATCAAGTGATGAGCATATATTGTATCATCTGCAGATTGTACGTGGCAAAGAAATGAATAAAGCCCAAGGGCTAATGTTTTTCATCACTGTTGGAGATTCACTAGTGGTAGCTGAGTGGGGAATGAATCTGTTCTGGGTTTTTAATTCAGACTTTAAATAAACTATCCAAGGTACTGCTCATTCTCATAGTGAGGAAGGTGAGGAATATAAGTATTCCTCTCTGGCTAGCCATCTTCCAGCTTCAGCACCCATCTGGAAGGTGCCCTGTATTTATTTTGAAAACTTTTGTAACGAGTAGCTATTTTTGTGTGTGCAACAGTTTTGATGTTTCTAACAACCTCTCAGCTTTACTAACTTTTCACATTACAATTGGCATGAGAAATATCTTCATTCTTTTTGTGGTGTAATTATAACTGTTCTAATCATTTTTATGGTTATAGGAGCTGGCCGTCTTACTTAAATGGGTACCATACCATAGGCTTGCAGCTTCTTGATTGAGTTTTTAAACTAACTAGGATGCAGCAATTTATTGACTTTTGAATAATTACTTTGTAAAAATATGTGACTATAATGACAATAAACTACTTCTGAAAGGGGGATCTTTTGAGTTTTAATAGTAAATGCAAAATATTTTTAAAGTAATTTTACAAACTCTAACAGTTTATCACACAGTCCCTTCCTCACACAGAAACTCAAGGGATTCCCCTTCTTGCATACTGTTGGCTTCAACCGCATAAAAACAAAATCAGAATCTAATCACTTGAATACTTATGTGGGAAAAAGAGACACCAAAATCAGCAACCTTTATTCTGAAGCAGGCCTCAATAGACTCCAGCTGCATGCACTGCAGGCTTTTGTTTTCTCTCTCTGTCAGTCTATATGCTTTAAGATGTTCATATGATTAATGAACTAAAAGTTTCATTCAGACTTCAGACTTCTCTCACCATTTTTGGATGGATCTTCTCGGCTGGCTTCACAAACTGCTACAGTTTCAAGTATAAAAATAGGATCATATTTCACATTCCAAAAGATATGAAACTGGATGAAAAAAAGGATTCTCTTTCTTTTTTGTTTGTGTAACAAATGATAAAAATTATACTATCTTTTTTTCTTATGGGATCAGGCTAGCATTACTAGTCTCCTTGCTAGCTCTTCTGTTGAGCATCAGAATATCAGATGAGCCATTCTTATGCTCTTCTGAGTATAAGAATATAGAAAGAGATGGATCAGACTGAAGGCTTAGCTAGTCCAAAATTTTGTTCACACAGTGGCCAGCCAGTTGCCTATGAAAAAGCCTGCCAACAGAACTTAACCTCAACTGCACCTTCTGTCCATTGTATTCCAGCAACTGTACTATAGAGACATATTGTGTCTGATAATGGAGGTGATATGTACCTTTCATGTACCCACTGGTAGCCATGGACTGCACTAATCTTCATGAATGTATCCATCCCTTTTTAAAAAGCTGTGCAGATTGGCAGCCATCTCTATATGTTCTAGCAATTAATTTCACAGATTTACTATATGAAGAAATCCTTCCTTTCTCACTGTTGATCTTCAGCAGGTGACACCTGGTTCTAGTATTATGAAGTTTCACCTTTCAAATCTAAATTGATAAATAATATCTGAAATTTGAAAAATGAAAGTTGACTGTGAAAATCTATGCTAGAAGTGAGGTAAACTATTCATATCTCTTTCATTTATTTGTTTTAGCAGATTGACAATAATAAAGCTCAAAGATGATGACTTGCCCAGTACTGAAGACCCTCGTGCAACAAGTATTAAATGTGGCTGAATAGCAACGTGGAAGTTCCAGACATAGAGGTAAAAATGCCCAGTGCTCCCAGGTGTCAAATATATGTAGGAAATATTCAGTATGCACACAGAGAATATGTAGTGTATCCAGTGATTCAGTAAGAGGTAGCCACAGAAGACAATTGTGGGAAAGAATTCTTCTCAACTCATGCATAATTTTCACTGGAACAGCAGCACTCAAATGAACATAATTAATGGCAGGACTGGCCCTTTAGGCTCCAGTTCTATATCTGTTTAACTGGATGTGAACTCCATTGAACTTAAAAGGATTTATTTTCAAGCATACATGTATAGGATTACACTATTAGTGTGTGTATATGTGTTTGGAATATTTATGCTTAGTGTGGATTTCTCCTACTGTTCCATGCATCTTTAGCTTCATTATTTAAAAAAAAATGTAATGTTGTAGGGAATTTTGAAAACATAATTGGTAGTGATTCAGTCATGCTTTAGATTAGATTAAAAGATTAGAAGCTGTTTTATATTCTATCCAAGTTTTCCTTTATCTCCCAAGGTTACATTTAGCCTTTGCAGAGCAATTGCAAAGTGCTCTTATGGCCTGTTTTCTGCATAACCAATAGAACCTGTATGAATTTCATGGGACTTGAAGCTTTAACTTTTGTGTGATAAGATCTTCTCATGTGCACTGTGGATCCAAATTCCCAATATCCATCTGGAGAATTATAATAGATTCAGCAGAGTGAAAATCAGGAAAACTATAGTCCTGTTCAGGCATTTGGGTTTCAGATTTGTAATGCTGTAAAACCTTGCCAAGGAAAGGTGTACCTCCCTTAATTTTCCATCACAAGTGCAAGAGCAACAGATATTCCCTGCAAAGATTCCCTGCAAAGAAACAAATGAAAACTCTGTAATTTCTGCAGATGAAGAGGAAGTCTGCCCAGATTCTAACCAACCACTTTGTGTGGGTGGCACTGTGGTCCTTGTTTCAAGTTTCCATTAGTGTACCAAAAAACAAGGCCAAAAAGAAATGTTCGAACAGGATGTATTATCCTTTTTGTACCACTTGATTTTCTGAGCTGTTCTTCTCAGACAAACTGCTCAGAATCCCCACCACCACCGGTGATTAAAAAAAATAAATAAATTACTTTTTCAATTCATGTTATTCATGTCACTATCAGGAATGAGATATATAATATATATACATCTCCAGCAGGTACCCATAAGACCATACCTAAATGTCCCTATAGCATCTGAAATCTTCCCATTCAGCATTTAACTCTGGATTGAATTTGCAACCATATGGCTGAATGTGATTACTTAGGGTTCCTGATCATAGGAGCTCTCTAACTGCTTTCAGTTTTAAACAAAAACAAAAAACAAAACAAACAAACCATTTGCATACCTACAAAGAATACAAAGTCATCTTCAAACTTCACACTCAGTCTATGAAACTCCCAGAGCTATTGGTTTATGGAAAGGGCTTACCCTCCATCATCTGTTTACCACCCCACATATTCAAGAAAATGTTTGCAGTGGACTTTTATGATTTTCAGTGCAATACTGCTGATATTGGTTTACAAATTCATTGGACAGACAGATATTTTGTGGATAAGTTGGCAAAAAACAAAAACAAAAAACACCAACAACATTCAAGTTGCCCTGAAATTTCACCTGAAATTCCATAGAGCCCTGGTGACGCAGTGGTTAAATGCCTGTACTGCAGCCACTCACTCATAAACCAGAAGGTTGTGAATTCAATACTAGCCAGGGCTCAGGCTCGACTCAGGCCTGCATCCTTCCAAGGCCACTAAAATGAGTACCTTGGGGGGGCAATGAGCTTACAGTTGTAAACCGCTTAGGCATCCCATGGCGCTATATGAAGCGGTATATAAATGAAGCTGCTTTGCTTTTTGAAATGAAATTCAGAGTTAATTTGTTGCTCTCTATTCAGAAGACATATAGGATGGATTTGAGGCAAGCCAAAGTAATTTTTAGATATGAAATCATCAGATTTTCTTTTCCATCATGTTGCTAAGGTGAAATTTGACTTAAGTTATTTGAAGTAATGTGGAAACTCTCCCCCAAATGAAATATATCTAGAATTTTGAAGGAAGAGACAGAAGGGGTTTTTTTTTAATAAGAAAAGAATCATTTTATAAAGGGGGACAAAATACACATTAGTCCTAATGAGTTCAGTTCACTTACATCTCTGTGTTCATTTTAAGCACTTTAAGGCCCAAATTAATATTTACTAGAAAGGGGACTTTTATTTGCCCAGTCTAAAAGAATCAAAATAAAAATCATACTTACCCAAATCACACCTCCTTGAGTGCAACCAAAAGGGAAAGTGCTCACTGGTCTGAACAGGCTATCTGGACACAGAATAGGTTTTTATTTTTTGTTGTTAGCAGCACTATTACTGTATTCACTAGGTACTTACTCAATTTAAATTAACAGTTATATTGTGGACTATATATTGTGAAAGCCTGAGAAGACTAGGAATAAGAAATAAGGCTGCACTTTCACATCCAGTAAATGCAGAAGTAGTCCCACTGAACTCAATGGGATTAACTTTCATTTCTTAGTCAGTGTGTTTGTAGCAAAATATCCAGAAACAGATATGCTGCCACAATGTTGATATGTAGTTCAGTCCCATTCTTCCATGATGAAATATTTCAAAACAGCTCCAGGGTATATCTGGTTTCCAGAGAGCTTCTAAGCTTACATGCTGACAAACATGCTCACTTGAACCAGTTCAGATAACATTAGACAATACAGAAAACACTGCATTTTGGCTGTAGCCCTTAAAAGACAACAAGGCCACAGAATTCGTGTGTGTGTGTGTGTGTGTGTGTGTAACTTGAAATTGACTCTATTGTGGACTATATTGTGGAAGCCTCAATAAGAAATAAGAAATAAGGTTGGACATCCAGTCAATACAGAAGTAGCCCAAATAAACTCAATGGGATTAACCTTCTGCTATTAGTGTGTATATGTGTACATGCTTTCAAGTCAGCTGTCAGCCTATGGACATCACAGGTTTTAAAGGGTTTTCTTTGTCAATGAATACTCATATGTAGGTTTGCTACTTCCATCATATGGAATATAGCCTACAGAACCTTCTATTCATTTCTAGTCTCCCATCCAAGTACTAGCCAGGACTGAGCCTGCTTACCTTCCAAAATCAGACAGGATCTGGTGTTTTTATGGTATTTAAGGGAGTGTCTGTTAGTAAGATTGCACTGTACAGATCAATTCAAGTATAGGTAACTCAGTGCCTTCCAGATATTTTGGACCATAGTTTCTATAAGACCTAACAAGTGTAGTCAATGATAAGGGAGTAGTCCTGAAAATGTGGAAAGTTCCTGCTTCCCTATCCCTAGCTTACATCAATAGTTTCATGGAACAGCTGAAGAAGATCTGAAAGAACAAAGAGAAGTGGCACCTCTCAAAGAGAGGTTTTGTTTTGTTTTGCTTTACTTGCTTTCTAGAGTGATAGGTAACACTGAATCTAAGAACCAGACTGATAAAAGTGTTCCTTCACAATTGCATAATGGCTTTTGATGTTGTATGAATAACTTAAATAAATGTCAAAAGAAACACATCCAGAGATGGAAGTGATGCAACATATAAATATTGTAGCTGCAGCTTGATACCTGGTATACTTTTTGATTTCTTTCAGTCTACATCTTTAAATTGATTCATGCTGTTCCCATCGACTACAGCATGCATGAAAATGATTTATTCCTTTGATGCTTGGCTTTTTTTAGGGTGAATTTCTGTATTTCACCAACTGAACCGATTTTGTACCTTTATTTGAAAGCCATGCAGAATAATAACAGTAACAACAACAACAACAAATTGGTTGGCTGTTTAAATGAACATATGGTATTAGAAAACATATAATTTGAAAATGTGTTGGCAATAATGAATGGACATACAGACACAATGGGAAGTAGTAATTAAACAACTGGCAGGAAATTCAATCAAAGGAGAGCTATTCCTTTAGAATGGTAAAAGGTAAAATATTTATATGATCTGATGAGAAACCATAGGATGGGAAACATCTCTGAAGATTGTCCATATTCAACCCATGGGAGGTGTGTGCCCCCTAGCAACTGCCCTAGCTCCACATCTTCCCAGCTAATGGAGAGATGGAAAAATATTGTCATTATATCCAACAGTGACTGAAGACAGAAAGGATTTCCTTCCATGATCTCATTTGATGTTCTCAAAAACCAGCTGAGTTCATTTGCAAGTACAGGTGATCTGGAATTCCTGAAACCTGTTGGTGCATAATGCACTTATCTTGAAGAAAAACAACATAAAAAAATTTCTTCATTCTATGTACATAATGCACAGTGCATGATACTCACTCTCATTTTCAGTCCATTATTTAGTTCAAGTCCTCATATACTTAATTTCAGCATTAATGCAAGATCCTTCAGGATACAGAGTATGCACTCTCAATCCCAATCGTCAACAAATAGTGCAGTTTGACACCAAATTAACTATCATGTCTTCCTCCTATGGAAGTCTGGGATATGTAGTTTATGGAGACACCAAAGATCTTTGACAGAGAAGGCTAAATATCTCACAAAATGCAAATCCCAGATTTTCATAGCATTGAGCCATGTCAGTTAAAGCAGGGCGAATTAATTTTGTATTGTAAATGTAGCCTAGGAGTGTATCCACACTGAAGAATTAAAGCAATTTGACACCACTCTGACTACCATGACTGTATCCTAAAGAATACTGGGATATGTAGTTTGTGAGGTAGAATCATAGAATCATAGAATCATAAAGTTTGAAGAGACCACAAGGGCC
>JAIPUX010001232.1:47435078-47453028 GCA_020142125.1 Phrynosoma platyrhinos | reverse complement strand
TGACAAAAATGCGGGCCCTAATAATCACCACATGGATGATTCCAACCTTGCTGAAAGGCTGCCCTCTCCCAAAGTCTTTCAAGACCACCACAGCCAAGGAGCAGCCAGGGAAAAGGTGTCCACCGAAGGCCAAACATGGAACCTTCACCGAAGACCAAGTCTTCGCACACTCACTGCTAGAAGAAAGTGCAGTGATCCCCCCTCCTCCAGCAATGGGTCCTGACCTTACCAGATTGAGTGGTTGGGGCATCTCAGAGCCTGGAGGGACAAAGAGACACCTGGTGAAAATGGAGCCTGCAACTCCTCCGTCAGGTGAAGAATCCTGAGAAGGAGAGCAAGGCAACAGGCCTTAAAGGCCAGCCTGAAGGCCACTCACCCACCCCTGTGATAAACTCTGTCAAAACCAGAGCCCATGGGGTGAACGAGATAATTGGTCACAAAGCTAGAACCAAAACTTGCCAAAAGTCGAGAACGGTTTGATGAGCTCTCACTGTCTCGACTATCAAAATGGCTACCTCCACATGGTTGCAACAAGTTATAAATGACAAACTCTCATTCAAAATCTCGTGTAACCAAACAAAATTGTTAACTATAGCTATTGGCTAAAATGCAGTGGTGAAATTTTACAGCCTTATTGACCAATGGGGAGTCCTTGCTGTTATTTGCCAGTACAACAAGATACTGCTCCCGACAAGTCGGGGGTGTCTTTCCATAAAATTTTTGAATTGCATATTTTTTCAATACTACCTCAATATCCAATGGGAAAATCAGTCACCTCTGTGCAATAATATTTTATGTGCTAAATGGGATCATACAGGCTACATTAGCCCTGGGGCTTTCATTATTCATGTGTCAAGTCATTTCTTGCTATGCTATTTCTAGCTGGCCTGATGAATCCTTTTGTTATCCAAAGTCACTGCCTGTGATGGTGGCAGAAACACCCATGGAGAAAGTAATGTCAGCTATTTTTAAAATTTGTGCTTGTTTATTGGTGGTAGAAAAAAAAAGTCTGGTTGTTTGTTTGCAAAATATTCATCCTGGAGGGGGGGGAAATCATATACCATAACATTTGGGCATATGCTTAAAAAAATTCAAATATCACCAAATTGTTGCAACAGTAGAATTCAAAGACATGGTGTTCTTTTTAATTGATAGTTATTAGAGGTCTACCATTATTGTGTGGGGACAAAGACCCCAGATAACTCATATTTGCATCTTTTTCTTTACATTTCAAGATTCTAGTTCACAGAGTTAATCAAAATTCTTAAAAATTCAAATGAGACTACATATATAATATCAAGTGGGAACAAATCCCAGAAGCACATGGACTCACTTGTGTTTTAATGTATAATTAAAGTGACATTTCTTTTTCTCTCTTTTTTCTCTTAGCAAAAGCCACTTTTGGAAGTGAAACCAAAGCTGTGCAACTCTATTTTTAGAAGAAAAAGCATAACATCTTACAAGAAAAGGAGTTTTTCTTTCACAGCAATGAGTGAGAAGAGATAATATGACTGACAAACTCATGTTAGATTGTCTCTTGAGGGTGTTTTGTCTGAATTAGTTTCATAACTTTGTAGCTTTCTGATCAAAATTGATCCCAAGTATGTACTTTAACAAACAGTTCAATAAAATATGCTTTGGTGTGAATTTTCATGGCAATTTTTTTTAAAAAAATATAGATAAATGGGGAAATGGTATTTACTAATCAGCACATATGAATGTGACACAGAATAGAAATGGACAAATATATCTTTTGGTGGTCTTGATTCTTTTCTGGGTGAAAGATCCTTTCTTTCTAGCATCTGAGTCATTTCTGATTTAGGGCAACCCTAAGGCTAGGATTTTCTTGCAAGATTTGTTCAAAAGGGAGTTGCTTTTGCCTTTGTTTGAGACTGAGAGAGTGTGACTTACACAAGGTCACCCAGTGAGTTTCCATGGCTAGGCAGGAATTCAAATCATGGTCTTCAGAGTATTAATCCCATGCTCAAAGAACTACACCATGTTTGTTCTCATAATAGTCTTGCTAAAATAAAAATAATACAGAGATTTGCAGATCAAAATTCAGTCATGCTTCAACTAACATAAATTTATAACCCATGAAAATACCCCTTCCATTTTTATCTCATCAACATTAAATATGGGGGGGGGGAGGTTTTCTATAGGCCCAAAGCAGACCAACAAGAAACACCAGCTTCAGGTTGGTGCAGGGGCATGTCATATGAGGGGGTATCGTAAAGTCTTAATTATCACCTTTAAAAAAATTGACAGAAATTTTGTTTTGACTTGTAGTTGTTAACTTACGTCTATGTAGTCACTATCCAGATTTACACATTTTCCCAGCATTTCTTGACTCTCTGAATACCGTTATTGTAGAAGTCTGAAGATTGTGCCTTAAACCATACTTCCACTTCATAAACGATGTTATCCATTTTATCAAATCGGGAACCCCACAATGGATTTTTCATTTTTGGGATAAGAAAAAGTCACTTGGTAATGATTATGACACTGACAGAATTTCATCATTATACCATATTAACATCTGAGTGATAATTACTACTTTAAGATACCCCCTCATACTTCTCCATCTTACACTTTAGTCACTTCTGGCACAATGTGTAACAAAACTAAAGGACACAATGAGCTGATATTCTCAACATCTTGCACTTAGGGATGAATGATGACACTGACAACATTTCATCAAGATGCCATAATAATGTCTGAGTAATAATTGTTACTTTACAATACCCCCTCATACACACAGTGCATGCCTTGACTCCAGTGTCAAGACAGTGTCACGCTGCCCATCTGACCAGATGATGGGATATATTGCAACACTTCTGTAGTGCAGCATTTACACACACCATGCTATAGAAATGGGGAAAAGCTGCAGCAGTGGCAAAATGAGTGGCATTTTGCTGCTTCTTTTTGGGCTGGAAAAATGCCAGACTGGGGCTGTGGCCCTGATCCAGTGTTCAAAGGTGCTGTGCAGAGCCAACCTTTCGAGGTGGTCTGTTTTACCCCATACTTATTGGAAATGGGCATGTGTCAAATTTTGGCATGTACCCAATAGTCATGTACCCATCTTGCTGTGAGTCATGTATCATGTGATCCTGGTTCCCAGACAACAAAGATGAGCTCATTGTTTACATGCTATCTGTCTGTTCCCAGAACGCTGACCTTGTGTGAAATTGTTTACACTTGCCACCTGCAGGCTCAAACTCTTTTCAGTAGAAATTTTCCCACATCTGTACATTTCCACCTTTGACTACATGTCCCAACACTCCTAACAATAGGGCCATATTTCTAGGATCTAGGTGCTCTATGACTAGAGATTGCAACAATGACTATCATTCTGGACCCATTTCATACATTGTAAAATTAGTTGGGTTTTTGATGGTGGTTTTTGTCATTTGTTTTTTTTTTTAACACAGTGGTGAAATAAATGAGAAAGGGGGGAAGCAGACGGGCAGCCATGGGCCACCCCAGGAAGCTGTGCTGAGGGACCGAGGCATCCCCATGCCTCGGTCCCATGGCTCAGCTTCGCCGCCCCTGAAAGGAGCGCTAAATTGGCACTCCTTTCACAAGTCAACGAAGGTGCGCCGCAAAAGGCTGCGGCACACCTTTGCCAACTCTTCCGCCGCAGCATGTGCAAATGCTGCGGTGGGAGGTCCTCCTTGGAGTGCCAGCTGTGCAGAGGGCTGGCTGCTCCAAGGACGACCTGGGGAAGGGGTTGGGGCGCTGATCGTGCAGCTGTCCCTCCACTTCCCTGCCCCCAAGATGGCCCTTTAAGCCTTCTGCTTAGGGGGAAACTCTTCCAAAAAACAGCTAAAAGTTTTAACAGGTTAATAAATATGTATAGAGATTTTGTAGTATCTTTGAGACTAACTGAAAAGAAAAAAGAAAAAAGAGGTTTGTAGCATGAGCTTTCACAGACTTTGGGGCCTTTGTAGACTGGCCCAAAGGGCCAACCTGGAGACACAGTTGGGGAGAGGCAACTGCATGCCAGTTGCCCCAACCCCACGCTGATGCCATCCTGATGCTGTGCACTGTTATGCAAGCTGTACAGCATCAGGACATCCTTCCGGCATAGCGTTCTGACGTGCTGCACTGGAAAGGGCAAGGAAGAGCCACGTGCCGGCTCTTAGGGAAGCCTTTCACTGCTCCTAAAAGGAGTGGCATTTTGCCGCTCTTTTCAAGGTGGCAAAAGGGAGGATCGGGACCATGGCGTGGGGTAGTACTTTCCCAATCTGCCACTTCCTGGGGCGGCCCAGAGCCTCCCATCTGCATACCCCCCTTTAGTTTACTTCTTCAGATGCTTATGATGGGCTCAAAGCCAGGGGCAGACAGGAGTGCAGATGTTTAACTGAAGATAACTGAAAAGAAATGTTGGCTACTGCAGGTCCAATTAGCATGAGTAGAAAGTATGAGCTCTACATGATACGTAGTTTGCAAAGGGCTCTCCACACAGAAGTCATCCAGAACAATATCTCGCTGTTTGCACTTGTTGAGAATTAAGATATCTGTCTGTATCTGGGCAAGTTTCTTAAGAGGTTGATGGATTTACCATTTGCAAACTATGTATCATGTAGAGCTCATGGGCTCTATTCATGCTAATTGGACCTGCAGTAGCCAACATTCCTTTTCAGTTATCTTTAGTTAAACATTTACACTCCTGTCTGTCCCTGGCTTCCAGTCCATCATAAGCATCTGAAGAAATAGGCTATAGTCTACGAAAGCTCATGCCATAAACCTTCCCCCCCTTTTTTTCAGTTAGTCTCAAAGGTGCTACAAAATCTCTATACATATTTATTCCACAGACCAACACGGCTATATCTTTACATTTTAACAGGTGACTCATGCAATTTCAGGGTGCAAGAGATGAATCAGACATCACCAGTGCACTCCCATGCATTGCTGATTATAGGTAAGTTTTAATGGCTTCTGTGGATCATGCCTCTTTGTAAATAGGTTAATAACTTAAAGAACTAAATCCAATAACATCCAAACAATGATACCTTTATTGGACCAACAAAAATGCACAATTACATGTTGCAAGCTTTTTGAAGTCACACTGGCTTCTTCATCAGGCAAACAGGAGTAAAACATTGAAGATGTTAGTCATAGGCCTACATTTTCTGTTTCTGTTCTTAGTTCAGATGGTAGGGAGGGCTATCTGCAGGCTGGCACCTCCCCTTTTGGCCATGTGGTCACTGGGAGATTTTCAAAGTCAAGGAAATTTAATGACCATTTGCAATTCAAAGAAGATGTTTCCTTGGAATCCAGTATGTCTCCTTCCTTTGTGAAGCCACAGGCTCCTATGTAGGGAGAGAATAGTGAATTTCTCAAGAAGTCTTCATGTTTTGCATCAGGAAATCTTAGGTGGTGTAGTGGTAAAGCATGCCAACCCAGTTCCAATATTGGGGGGGGGGGGAATAGTGCACTGAGGGAGTGGATTTTACATAAACCTGATTCTCTTCAGGTTTTTAGGCCAGTTTCATGAGACTTTGGTTGAATCACTGCTTTTTTTCTGTCAGCTTTACCATGTGTCATGTACCACGTATCACTTTGAGATTATTGATTAGAAGAGAGAAATTTATTTTAAAAGAAAATAAAACCTTGGCAAATATAAAACAATAGCAAAAAGCATTAGCTAATAGCAAAAAATGAGCTTCATTATTAATATTTCATTGCTGCATGTTTTGCCATTGTTACTAAACAATGCTGCACCTATTCTGTAAAGATTTCTTTTAAGAATTAAAAATTGGGCATGGTGGAATAGGAATCTGGCTTGAACATCAATGTAATGTACAGAAGACAGAATTCCAATTTTTGTCACACAGAGACATACCTCCATGATAGCGTAATATAAAAGGGAATTTACAGGAGATGTGATCTGTCATGGAAAATATCACAAAATTGCCAAACTAATAAATGCCTGATCAGTCTGTCTTTCTAAGTGAGAAAGTAACCCATTTGCTTCTAGAGGTTAAACAATGTGTTGAGATTGAAGGCATAGAGGTAAAACTTTTAATGTCAGGATTCATGATGGATGATAAAACATGGCACAATGAGGTGTCAGTATTCATTATAATATTTCATTCTGAACCCAGCAGTCCTGGTTCTCTTATCTCTTTCTTTATGCACATAAGCTATAATGCTGAAGAGAGCTTGTAAGACTGTACATCAGCCTGACCTGTTCTTTTATCTCCCTTTACTTTCCATGTTGTTTGACATTAATTAAAAATGCTTAGGCCACATTCCAATAAATATGAACTATAATTATGCTGACACAAGAAATATTCTATCAGAAGCATTTGGTGGCAAAGCCTCTGTACTATGGTGATCAAACTATTTACAACATCCTCTGTTCTCTGATCTTTAGCCTTACACACTGAGTTTGATTTCTAAAGCTGAACATTCTGTCAGGACACAGTTTGCAGTGTGCAGGTTATATTAAACAATATAAATTAGTTTCTTACAGTGATGGCATGTCTTTTGTTCTTGGTGGGGCACTAACCAGCAAGGTGCCTAGGAAATCACAGCCCCCTCTTCAATACCTATATAACCAGTTCATGGAACCTGTTCTTTCCTCCTATGCTACTGTGCTGACATATAATTGGGTCTCCATCTTTCTATAATGAAATATTTCAAAACAGCTTCAGGGTGTACCTGGCTTCCAGAGAGCTTCTGAGCTTACATGCTGACAAAATATGTTCACTTGAACCACTTAAGATAACATTAAGCAACACAGAAAGCACTGTATTCTAACTAGAGCACTTAAAAGACAATAAGCCCACAACATACATGTGTGAGTATACATTTTCAAACTTCATGCTAATTATATTGTGAACAATATTGTGGAAAACCTCAAAAGGCTAGGAATGAGAAACAAACCTTTATTTTCATACCCAGTCAATGCAGAAGTACCTCCACTGATATCAATGGGATGAACTTTTTCTTTGCATGTGCATACATGCTTTCATGTCACCTGTTGACTTATGGCAACTCCAATGATTTCATGGGGTTTTCTTAGGCAACAAAGGGCCTTTGCAGATGGACCCTTTGCAGCATCCTCAAGGCAGGGATGGGGAGCAGCAGCCATACGCTAGCTGCCGCAACCCCTCCCCAAGGACGTCCTGATGCCACGTGCCATTACGCATGGCATGCGGCATCGGAACGTCCTCCCGGCACAGCGTCTTCATGCGCTGTGCCGGAAGGGGTGCAGAAGAGCTGTGTGGTGGCTCTTAGGGCGTCCTTCTTACCAGCTCTGAAAGGAGTGGCATTTTGCTGCTCTTTTCCGGGCAGGCAAAAGGGAAGATTGGAGCCAAGACGTGGGGCAGCCTCGGCCCCAATCCTCTACTTCCCAGGGCAGCCCAGGTCCACCCATCTGCATCCCCCCAAATACTTAGAGGTGTTTTTTCCAGTTCCTTCCTCTGAAATAGCATTTGGTATTCTTTGGGAATCTCCCATTCAAGTAGTAATCAGATCTGATCCTGTCCAGATCAGAAAGGAATTGGTGCCTTTAGGACATTTAGGCCTTCACTGGCACCTTATTATGAAAGTAATGAAATTTTAGTATTACAAATTCAAGAGGTTCACATTTTTATTTGATTTTGCTGTGTTTATTGAGGACATGTTTGCAAAGTAAGGCAACAGATCTCAGCTTCAGGATGCCTGGAGTACCCTGAAGAGACAATGGGGGGTTGCAGACTGCCAGAAATAGTGCAAATTGAGCCCACTTTTAGGGTTAGGGTTAGGGTTAGGGTTAGGGAATCATGGGAACTGTATTTTACTGTGGCACCAGAGTTCTCTGACAGAGAAGTCTCAATGTCTCAGAAAAAAACAATTCCCACGACTCCCTAGCACTAACCCTAACCCTAAAAGTGGGCTCAATTTGCACTATTTCTGGCAGTCTGCAACCCCCAAATGTCTGAATACTTCTGCCAAATTGACTGACAGCACCTGAGGGCATCCATCAGCTCCAGCAACCCATACTTCTGATATCTATCCCCCAGTATTTTCTGTGCTTCCACACAATAACTTGGATAACAGTTTAGTTCAATTAAATTAGTTCAGTTTGCTTCTGTGAAAGGGCCTTTACAGACTGCCAGAAATAATGCATCTTGAGGCCACTTTAACTGTCCTGGGTCAGTGCTAAGGAATCATGGGAACTGTAGTTTATTGTGGCACCAGAGCTCTCTGACAGAGAAGGCTCAATGTCCCAGACAAAAATACAATTCCCATGATTCCCTAGCACTGAGCCAGGACAGTTAAAGTGGCCTCAAGCTGCATTATTTCTGGCAGTCTCCCTAATCTTCAATTCTAAATTGCTTGAGATTTAATGCAAACCAACTCTTACATCTCAATATTACTTTCAACTTCTAATTAGAAGTAGACCCATCTGGGTCCATTTTGTGTTACTCCTAGGTAAGTAAGGGAGGATGCAGATGGGCTGCCCTGGGAAGTGGAGGATTGGGGCTGAGGCTTCCCCATACCTCAGGCCCAATCCTCCCTCTTGCCAGCCCTGAAAGGAGCTCCAAAATGCCACTCATTCCAGAGCTGGCAAATAGGATGCCCAAAGAACTGCCACACCATTCTTCTGTGCCCCTTCCAGTGCAGTGCATCAAGACGCTGTGCTGGGAGGACATCCTGACAGCACACGCTGTGCATGACAGCACACACCATGATGACGTCTTTGGGGAGGGGTTGAGGTGGCTGTTGTGTGGCTGCCTCTCCCTATCCCTGCCTCCAGGATGGCCAAAGGGCTGTCAGTAGAGGCCCTAACATATTCAAGTGGAGAATTGCTGCCTTAGATTTGTGGCCTATTTCTCAAGACAATTCATATTAACAATCACCCCTGTCATCACCTTTAAAAGCTAGGGTTTTAAAAAGTATATTGTATGAGTGGGAGAGGAAATTGAAATTGTTCACAACTTGGAATTTCAGCTGGCAATACTCTGGTCTCTAGCATAAGCAAGAGGACTTATTAAAGTTACTACTGCAGCTGCTATTCTGTCTACAGTTGCTACTGCAGAACAGCATCATTGGTTTAGCGTGTGTCTGTTGGGTTAAACCTCAGATCTGGAGAATCTTTTGGGAGAGTTTATTGGGTTAAGGCTGTTGTGTCTATTGAGATAAGGCTATTTGTTTGTGTAAGCTGTGAGGTGGCTTGCTTGTCTGCTCATTAGTGTTTTTTTTTGTGTGTAGGCCCAGGTCCTCTGCCTGAACTCAAGCTTTCAGGAGGGAAACCAAGGTCTGGAAACCATGCCCTGTGAAGAGTGGCTTAGGGAGATGAGTGTGGAGCTTACTCCATGCCCTAAAGAGGTGTTTTACCTCTTTCAGCTTCAATCCTTGATCAGGGATACAGACATATGTTTTCAGACATAATTCACTGCTGATTCTACCGCAATTCCACCAGCCAAATGCACCATGGGTCCGAGGACAGCTCAGCCAGCCAATTTCTCAAGTTGGAAAACTTCTGTTTCTGAAAAAATGCTCAAAGTTGCACTCAGCCAACATCTTTTGGAGATGGAGAATACAATCAGAGCATTACTGTTTCCAGGTGAGCCCACCAAGGGCCCACTGTCTTCTTTCAGTAGAAGCTGACCTACAAGTATACATTTTGCCAAGGTTTTCAGCCAATATAACCCCTGATGTTGCTTCAAATAACATGCTTCAGTGACCATATTAATTCAGATAACACAAACAATGCTAACTGGATTGTTGTTTAAGGCTTCCAAACCAATTTGAGACACAGTCCTATGGCTCTCATCTTGATGGCCCACAAGAAATGAGACTCATTCATGTGTAAACATGTTTATAATTTTGGCATAAATATACAGTGCACAAACTAATTCCTTACTCAATGGCAGGCAAAGATAAACACAGGCCTTCAGAGTTGCTTTAAGCTTCTTTTTCCTGATTACTTGCAAGATGTTATCCTCTCTCAAAAATCCATGCAATGTACGTTGTTTATATCTGAAATGTTTGGCCTGTATTTGTACAAAATTTTGACATCTTAAAGGATATTTTGTACCCTGCCGAGTGCTCAGTGACTGATAAATTATAATCATCATCCTTGGACAGTGCACTAGAGCAGCTTGGTAACAGCAGGTTCAATGGAATTAATTAATTGAAGTTGGCAGCTCTACCATGTAAGTACACATATTGTGTGCAATCAGAACAAGGCACATGCAGATGCCTGGCCTCTAGGTTACAATTCAAAAACAGAAATATATTTATCTAAAAATTCCTCTGAGATGGAAAAGACTAAGGATGGAACATAGGGTATGCATATTTAGACTTTATAATTTCAAGAAGAGGCCGATGAAATGGAAAAGGAGGAGGACAACTTGTAGGCCATAGGAGTTACTGTTCCTAACTGTTCAGTGCTGCAACAACATCCATGTAATACCCAGAGAAGATGTTGCTGCTCATCAGCATAGCTAAAGCAAATAATATGAGGACCCAGGGCAGTCTTCATAGCCAGTTGAAAGGAATACTAGGATTTGCAGTCCAGGAATGCTGGAGGTGGGCTCATGAATCCCACTGTTCTGTGTCACAGAATCAAGAAAGAATGTGTATCAGTTGAAAAACATCCCGAGTACTCCACCTTAACTGAGTCGTAACTCATGAGACATATATAGCCTGGGCAGGGCCTTGCAATCCTTCATTTTTTCTACAGCTCCAAATTAGATTCATCAATTCTCTAAACTCTATTTAGATTCAATGCTGATTAAAATTAACACATAAATGAGAAAGCAGCATGAAATGAAAAGTCTATTGTTTCTATCAATTTGGTGGATTTTAACAACATTACTGTGGAGCTGGAAACATCCCCTCCTCCAAAATGGAAATTACTTTGATAGTAGCTCATCTGTCAGGTGTACTAATTTCTTATGATAAAAAATATAATAATTCTGAGGATGCACCATCTAAGAAAGAAGGAGAAGAAAGGGGAAGAATGAATTGTTGAATGAATTATAATGAAAGTGTGCAGAGTGTGTGCAGGACTGCCATTCATCAGCTCCATACATCTCTAGATCTGTAGGTTCCTGCAGCTTGCAGCATTCCATCAAACTAGGCCAGAGATCTCTTCAAAAGAAGGTTCTTTATTCTTCAGTTGAAGAATTGACATGATAACTATTTACATTGTAGAACATTCATCATACAGGCAGAAGACAAAGGAAAACTCTATGGCTAAGTCCAACAATCCACTCAAGACAAAGCCTCTCACACAGTTCAGTTCAGAGTAACTCCACCCCCAGGCTGATACCTTTATAGACATTTGCTGAACAGCTTCTAAACCCAGCCTTCTTCCTGTGTCTTGTGTCATGTGACCAGTGGTTCTCACACACTCTAATGACCTAATTTGTTTTCTCTAGTATCCTGAGTTCCCAGACACACTGACCTTTGCTAGGCTGTTTTCGTGTAATCCACCTGCAGGCTAAAACTTTCCCAGCTAGAACTTCCCAACTTCTGTACATTTCTACTTTGACTAAAAATCCCAACAACTATGACCTGCAACAAAATGTTGCCATTGTAAGTGCACTTGTTCAGGATTCCCACTGTTCCATTCCATTGTTCCCACCTCCTTCTTTCCCATTTGTCTGTCACTGGGCCAGAGTTCTATGGCTGCTAATAACACACATGCCTCCTTAGCTTCTTGGAAATCCCTTACTCTTTATAGTTTATACCTCCCTCTTTCTGAGGGTTCAGGCTAGCTTGGCCAGATGAGCAAATGTACTTGTGGCCTGAACACTGGAAATACTCTTTCTATGGCTTTTGAATAGAACAATATGAGCAAACCAAAACTTCTGAAAAAAGAGATTTAGGATTCTCATGAAATGTTGTTGTTGTTGGTGATGATGATGATGATAATCATAGAATCATAGAGTTGGAAGACACCACAAGGGCCATCCAGTCCAACCCCCTGCCATGCAGGAACTCTAAATCAAACATCCCCAACAGATGGGCATCCTGCCTCTGTTTAAAGACCTCCAAAGAAGGACACTCCACCACACTCTGAGGGACTGTGTTCCACTATCAAACAGCTCTCACTGTAAGGAAGTTCCTCCTAAAGTTGAGGTGGAATCTCTTTTCCTTTAGCTTGCATCCGTTGTTCTGAGTCCTATTCTCTGGAGCAGCAGAAAACAAGCTAGCACCCTCTTCAATATGACAGCACCCTCCTCAATATGACCTCCTCAATATGACATTTATTTATATTCCACTTTTCCCCCAGTTTGGACTCAAGGTGGCTTACAACAGTTAAAAAAACAAACATAGTTAAAAGTTAACAATATACAAAAATCAGGCAAGCAAGCAAAACAAACACACAAACAAAACATTGTAAAATTTAAAACCAGTTAAAACAAATTAAAACAAAAACAAATAAAAGTCAAGTTTATTATTCAAAACCTTAAAATCAATTATCAAAGTCTTGCTCCCTTCACAAACAATGGTTTTTACCTGCTTGAGGAAAGATAATAAGGAGGGTGTCAGGCTAGCTTCTTTGGAAAGGGAGTTCTGGAGCCTGGAAACAATCACTGAGGAAGTCATCACTCATTTCCCCATTAAATGTACTTGTGAGGGTGGCAGTTCAGAGATTAGGGCTTCCTCAGAAGAACTTAAAACCTGGGTAGGTTTACTGGAGAGCTTGGTCCTTCAGATAACCAGGACCTGAGCCATATAATGTGATTAATCCTGTAAAGATATCTAAAAGACCATTAATTATGCTCAATGACCATGAAATGCTGAATGCAAAAGGATCTTGTAGCACCTTTGAGATTAAGGATATTATCGTATTCACTTTAAAGTAACTTATCCCTGATGGGACTGAGGGCCTCTGCAGACCAGCCCAAAGGGCTGGCCTGGAGGAACAGTTGGGGAGAGGCAGCTGCACTCCAGCCGCCCCAACCCCACACCAATGCCGTCCTGATGCCACACACTGTTACACATGCCGCATAGCATGGGGTAGCCACGGCCCCAATCTGCCACTTCCTGGGGTGCCCCAGAGCCACCCATCTGCACATCCCCAAAGTCACCTTTAATTTTAAAAGCGGGTGTTATTGCACTCAGCTGCGGCTGAGTGCAACCCATCTGCAGCCCGCATCTCAGCTGCACTTATCCAGTAGCTTTTCAAAAAAGGGAGCTGTCCAGGAAAGCCACCAAGAGGGCTAGTAGAAGCTTCTTGTGAGGGTGGAAGGCAAACAAAGTCTTTTGCCAGTGCAAAGCAAGAAAGCAAAGGTCCGTATTACCAATCCAAGGGTCCAGCCAGTGAAGGGTCAAGCAGTCCGAAGGTCTAGGATTCTAGAAAGGCAGAGTGGCAAGGCAGCCCAAAGGTCAAGGGTTCCAAAAGTTCAAGATAACTCCACAGTCTGAGAGTCAAGGGTTCAGGCCAAGCAACAAGGAGAGACAGAAGCTTTCGCTAGGATGCTCAGATAATTTCCAAGGGACAGCAGCAGTGGCAGCAGATGCAGGGTGGAGCAAGGGCAGAAGAGTCTTTAAAAATGTCCAACTAACACCTCTGGTTCCCCAGGGACACCAGCACCACCACCAGCAGCAGCAGGGTGAAGCAAGGGCAGAAGAACTTTTTAAAATGCCCTATTAACACCTCTGACTACCCAGGGACAGCAGCAGCAGCAGGGTGGAGCAAGGGCAGAAGAACTTTTTAAAATGCTTTACCATACTTCTGTGGGTTATGGCACCTCGGATCACTGGAAAATCTTCAGAAACTTAATGTGAGCCATAATAAACTAAGCTGCTCAGAGGACTATGAGGCAGCAGGAGGCCTGTCTGTTTGTGAAGGAAGAAGAGGACAGAGGAAGAGTTGCAGCCATGGGGAGGAGATGCGCTGGTGAGAGTGGCACCTTAAAAGCTGGCTTACAAGCCCAAATAATAATAATAATAATAATAATAATAATAATAATAATTTTTATTTATATTTCCCGCCTGTCCCTACGGATCGAAGCGGGATAACAAGTAATATAAAAATACAAAGTATAAAATATATAAAAACCACAACAACAATATCCCCCACACAATAAACCCCATAATCTCTCTAAATTAAAACCCATACCCTATCCCCTATCCAGAGAATCAGTTGACTTCTGACTCTCCAGAACACCAACAGTCATAGCAGCTGGGAGGAGGTGTCCGGGGAGAGCAACACCTTAAAAGCCGGCTTACTTGCCCGAATCCCCAGAACACCTACAGTAGCAGTAGCTGGGAGGAAGTGTGCCGGTGAGAGTGGCACCTTAAAAGCCAGTTTACAAATCTGAACCCCCAGAACACCTACAGTTGTAGCAGCTGGGAGGAGGTGTGTTGGTGAGAGTGGCACCTTAAAAGCCGGAATCCCCAGAACACCACCACAGCCACAGTAGCTGGAAGGAGGTGTACTGGTGAAAGCAACATAAAAAGCCAACTTGCACACTCCGAGTCCCTAGGACACTGTTTAGCTGCAATAGCCAGGAGGAGGCAGGCCGGTGAGAGCAGCATATTACAAACTGACTCCTAATCCTCCCTGAATATCAATACAATGTGGCAATTGGAAGAGCTGTAAGACATTACTGTCCTCAGACTGCATGAGGGAGAGATGATAGCCTTTGAAAACTATGCCTCCCCCTCCCAGAATTATTGGGCTATACGATAGCTAGAAGCAGTGGATAGTGGAATACTTGTTGCTCAATGCTGCCAACTTTTAGGAAATAGAGGCTAATTTTATGGGGAGAGAAGGACTCAGAAGGAAAGGGCTTACATCAGATAAAGGACAATGGGAGGGAAATAAGTCTGGTTATGGAGTGGCTGTAAGAATAGTTCAGGGTAATGGAAGATATGGCAGCAACAGGATGAAATGTCATTACAAGGGAAAACGAGATCGATGTTTGCAATCTATCTCATCTTCCATTCACCCTGTTGTCCCTCAAGAACTAGAGAGCGAGCCAATCCATCCATAGAACCTTTCCCTGCTCCTTTTCAATGCCAGGTCAATTAAAAACAAAACTCACATCATTTATGACCTATTGACAGATGAGGAAGCTGACCTGGCATGCATTACAGAAACCTGGCTAGGTGATGACAGTACTGTAACTTGAGCCCAGGCCCTGCCAGCTGGGTATTCCCCCAGGGAGCAGGTTAGGGGAAGTGGGCTAGCAGGAGGAGTGGCCATGATCCATAAAAACAATCTTACTTTGACAAGGATACCTGTCTGGAAAACAAACCACATCAAGTGTATCGACCTAAGTCTGAAGACAAGGGATAGTCTGGGGATTCTGTTGGTATACCATCCACACCGTTGTCTAACAGACTCCCTAGCTGAGCTGACACAACTGGTCTCAGAGTTGGTGTTGAAGTCTCCCAGGATTTTAGCCCTGGGTGACCTCAACATCCCACTCAAGGCCGGTTTAACAAATTTAACAAATTTAACTGGTGCAGGTCGGGAGTTCATGGTTTCCATGACAAACAATACCCTTGATGTATTTTTTTTTTTTTAGTATGGAACAGGTAAATCCATGGATGGAGGTAGCTGACATCACACATTGTCATGGACAGATCGTTTCCTGGTCAAGGTTAGACTAAAGGTCACTATTCAGCCCCTTGGGGATGAAGGACCAATAATAATAATAATAATAATAATAATAATTTTATCCCACCCCTCTGCATAATACAACTGGGGCAGCTTACAACTTTAAAATATAAATCCATATCCAACAATCCCACACCCCCTTAAAATACAATTAAATAATAATGATTTAAAGCACATTTAAATAATAGCATAAAAAAACAAGAAACAAATAATAATAGCTACAGTTGAATCAGGGATGAGCAGGATGGCTGTCTTTTGATGGCCAGGATATCTATTCAGGAAAGGCCTGCTGGAAGAGATCCATCTTAACAGCCTTCTAAAGCTGTCTAAGGTGGTAATATGATGAGTCTCATCTGGCAGATAATTCCATAATCTGGGTGCAGTAGCTGAAAAGGTCCTCTGGGTGGCAGACAATCTAGTTTTTATCAGCTGCAATAAATTCCTCCCAGAGGACCTAAGTGCGCGGGGTGGATTATATGAGAGGAAGCACTCCTGAAGATAGGTTGGACCCAAGCCATTTAGGGCTTTAAAGGTGATAACCAACACCTTGTACTGAGTCCGGAAACTAACGGACAGCCAGTGAAGTGATCTTAGGATCGGTATTATATGGTCTCTTTTCATTGTTCTGAGACCAACTTGGCTGCCATATTCTGCATTAGTTGAAGTTTCCAGACCATGTACAAGGGTAGCCCCATGTAGAGCACATTGAAGAAATCAAGATGAGAGGTTACCAAAGCATGCACCACAGTTTCAAGGGCCCTAACTTCCAGGAAAGAGTGCAGCTGGCTTGTCAGTTGAAGCTTATAACAGTCACTCCTGACCGTCGCATTAACCTGATTTCTCAGCTGAATTGATGGGTCCAGGAACACCCCCAGACTGTGAACACAATCCTTAGAGGAGAGTGTGACCCAACCCAGTACTGGAGGTTGCAACCCAATAAATGGGTTCGGGGATGCTACTGTAAGTACCTCCATTTTGTCTGGATTCAGTCTCAATCTGTTTTTCCTCATCCAATCCATTACTGCCTTAAGACAGTCATTGAGAGGAGAGACACCATCTGAAGCCAAAGCTGAAGACTGAGACATGGAGAAATATATCTGGGTGTCATCAGCATACTGATAACACCCCACGCCATGTCTCCAGATGATCTCTCTCAACGTCTTCATATATATATATTAAATAGCATCAGGGATAGGATGGCACCTTGTGTGATGCCACAATTAAGCTTTCCTTGCAGAGCAAATGTCCTTGAGCATCACCCTCTGGAATCTGCCCGAGAGGAAGGAACGGAACCATTGCAATGCAATTTCTCCAATTCCTAACCTTCTCAGGTGATCCAAGAGGATGTTGTGATCTCTTGTATCAAAGGCCACTGAGAGATCCAGTAGCACCAACAGGGTTACACTACCCCTGTCAATGCCCAGACAAAGGTCATCAGTTAAGGAGACCATGGCAGTCTTAACTCCATATCCTGTCCTAAAGCCAGTTTGAAATTGATCTAGATAATCGGTTTCCTCCAAAACAGCTTGGAGTTGAAGAGCAACCATCCTCTCGATCACTTTGCTCAGGAAAGATAGTGGCAAGAATGGTCTACACTTGTTCATATCCAGAGGGTCCAGGGAAGGTCTTTTCAGGAGTGGTTAGCTTTCTTCAAACAGGATGGAACATGACCCTCCCTAAGGGATGCATTGATGATGTCTCTAAGAAACATCCTCAAGGCATCTCCCCACTGGATGGCCAGCAATGAAGGGCAAGGAACAAGAGGGCAGATTTTTTCCTCACTCTACAAAGAAGCTTGTCCATGTCATCAGTACTCACAGATTGAAACTGAACCAGTATAATTTCATCAATGGAGTTGCTGGACACCTCGTAAATTGATTCTGGGGGGAAGCAGACAAGCAACACGGGGCCACCCCAGGAAGCTGCGGATTGGGGCCAAGGCATCCCCATGCCTCGGCCCCACGGCGCAGCTTCGTCGCCCCTGGTAGGAGCGCTCCTTCCACAAGTCGCTGAAGGTGCATCACAAAAGGCTGCTGGCACACCTTCCGCAATTCTTCCACTGCAGCATGTGCGGACGCTGCAGTGGGAGGTCATCCTCGGAGTGCTGGCCATGCGGAGGGCCAGCTGCTCCGAGGACATTTTGGGGAAAGGGTTGGGGTGCCCAGTGTGTGACTGCCCCTCCCTTTCCTGGCTCTGAACATGGCACTTTGCGCCATCTGCTTAGCCCCTCTGTTACAACACTGGTGTCTAAGTCAGCTCTTATCTGAGAGATTTTATCTGCAAAGATGTTGTTAAACACATCACAGCAGGCCATTGTTGGGTTATGTAATAATAATAATAATAATAATAATAATAATAATAATAATA
>JAIPUX010001232.1:47405669-47423643 GCA_020142125.1 Phrynosoma platyrhinos | reverse complement strand
TTCAACATTTTTAACATTGACTCTATATCCCATTTAAACCTAACAAAATCCGCCTTAACCCAGGTTTTTCAGAAACAACTTTTTCCCCCATGTGTTTTTGCAAAACATCAGTTTTTTTCAGGGTGCTGCCAATGTGAACTTGCTCCCGATCAGATTCAGGGCTTCCTGAATGGAGGGATCAATGGGAAGAGGGTGGGCAGAGGGGCCGAACATGCCTAATCCATCTACAGAGTGGCAAGCCCCATTTTTGTGTTCATGCTAAGTTGCCAGCTCTGAGTGTTTTCAAATTTCTCACTGGTGTGCCCTTTAGACAATTGCTCAGCTGTTTTCCTTTTCTGCTCCTTTTCCCTTACGATGCCATTGCCAGATGTTTGGACTGTTAAAACCTGGGAAGAGGGCTCTTCTTGGAACATTTTAAATGATATTTTTTGACAGACAGTGTGATCCATTGCATTTGTGTGGCTTCCATGCAGGTGGTGATTCATTCTGTTTTTGTGTTCCCCAATGATGCCATTGCAAGGAGGAGTGGTTGGGTAGAGGGAGGGATGGGAAAAAGAGGAGGGAGGAGAAAAGAGGGAGGGGTGGAGAAGCCTTCACCAGCTAGCCTTGGCACCCCCCATTCTATCCAGGGGCTCAGAGGAGATCTGATGTTTCCACTATTGCCAGTTCTGTGGGGTAAAATGTATGCTTCTCAGTCAGGCTCCAAAGGGAGGGTATTTGAACATGTCTCCTGGACAGAAGGATGAATTGGAGGACAAGTCCTGGGAAAGGAGGATGCTCTGGTCACCCTGTCCTTATTCCAGGGTGACTAGATAGATGTCATCTCTGCTGGCGGGAAGGAGGATGAGGTACCACAAAATGGAGGATGTGCAATGGAAATGGAGGATATACCTCAATAAAAGCTCATATAAATATAGAATGTATGCTTCTTAGTCCTGCTCAAAATGGAGAACATTTTGGACATTGTTCCTGGGCAGGAGGTAAAAATGGAGGACACGTCCTCTGAGTGTTAATTTCTCTCTCTCCCTGGATACAAAGCAGTGTCACGAAGATGACAATGGAAGTGAAGTGATGTAGATATGCATCGTTTGATTGACAGAACCAAACAAACAAACAAAAACCCGATAATGATCGAATGTGATCGATATGGAGGATCCATTTTGAATAGGTACTTTTGTTAGTGCAAGCCTCCAGAGGGTTATGTTGTGCCAGATAGATTTGATCAGGGTAAACATAGTTTGAACTTCACATCAGGTCAGATTTGGTATTGCATAAACAAATGCATTATCGAATCTCCCCAGATCTCCCCAGATCTCCCCAGCACAAAGCACTAGTGTGAATGGGGCCTTGGTTAGGCAGGGACTTCCCCCCCCCATTCTATCTGGTAGTTTAACTGACTCTCTGAACATTCTAAACTGTCACCTCTTAGTCTCCAGTCAGTAACTGCCTCCTACGATGGAGTAACAGTCCCTTCTTGCTATATCATCTCCAGTTAGATTAGTTTTAGTTCTTTTATGTAACTATTAAAGCCATTTTTTAAAACCACAAACTACATGTTTGTCATTTTTTAAAATTAGTCCTCATTTTTTAGGAAAGCATATTTAAGATAATAGTCTGACCCCATACTTTTATTGTTCTGCTGATGAAAGCTGAACTCTGACAAGTTTAACTTCCATATCAGCAAATTTTTGTTTCCCTTTAAAAGGGTTAACACCCTGGGAAACTCAAATTGCACCCCACAACAACTAACTGTGGTAGATTTGTACCTGCTGGATGCGAAAATGGGCACTCCTATGGTGTATTCCAGGGGTAGGCAACCTTTCCCCTTTAAGGGCCGAGGGACTTCAGCTCCCCGAAGCCTCAGCCATGTTGGCCAATAGCTCCTGGGATTCTGGGAACTGAAGTCCCTTGGTCCTTAAAGGGGAAAGGTTGCCTACCCCTGGTGTATTCTGCCCATATTTATATGTCTCAGAATGTTGCAGAAGAATTATTCTGGTTAGAAAAACATATGACCTTTTCTTCTGTGCCAAAGCCCTGTTTTCTACACAGAAAGCTGGTTTTATTTGCAGGAACATGGGTGGTTCCTCTTTCAAATGAAATTCATCTGCACAGAAAACAGATTTTGTGCCAAAATACTGTGACTTCTCTTATACAAAATGATTCCTCTATTACACTTCAGGACATTTAAATACTGGAAGAAAACCACTTCTTACTGGTTTAGTAGTCTTCCTGACAGGGTTTCCAGATTGTAGAGTAAAACTAATTTTTTGTTTGTTTGTTTGCTTATTTTTGACCTGGAAACAGATAAGAATATTCTTTTTATTCCTTGGAAAGATAACAAATGTTGAAAGTGTTCTCCCAATGAAAAGAGATAACAAAAGAGGGGTTTTGCACATTTTGCGTTATTTTTTAATTTTAAAAAAAGCTGTCAAGATGGATCTCATTTGGCAGGCCTTCCCAGACTAATCACCCCGGCCCTGGGTTCCTTGACTCCTGTGTTCCTCTCATGGCCCCATCAGTTGTTGATGGATGAGGAATGCAGTAGAGGTTGATTAGGGGGTGGGTTGGTTTTTCTTTTTGGGGATATGTTATACGGGTTTTATTGTAAGCCACTTGGATTGTCTGGCAATAAATGGGATACAAATAAATATTATTATTATTATTATTATTATTATTATTATTATTATTATTATTATTATTATTATTATTATTTTCATGCTTTGAAAAAGTACTGTTGCTTCTGCTGACCAAAACACTGTTGTTCCCCTTCCCCTTTTACACAGGAATATAGAAAAAGAAAAGCTCGCAGTGGTTGACATTTTTTCAGTTATCGCTTTCAATTGCTAATCATTTTAATGATATAGAAATGTTCATCCTTAGGTATTTAAAATACATATATCTTGTGTCTTGATTTATTCATCAGCACTGATGAATAAGGAAACCAAAATGTTAGAATCAAATATGTGGTATACCAGGATGCATTTAAAATCACCAGATTAGAATGTAAATCCCATGGGGAGGGGTTCAATCTACAAACTAAAATAATTTGGGATGTATATTTTTGTCAGGTTTTAGGTACATTTGGTTGTTTCAGGTTTCTTACAATAATGATCACAATCTTCAAAAGTTGGACCAGAGAACCAAGACACCAGATTTGTATCTTTCTTTATAATTATTACTTGCAATCATGAACAGAGAGAAATATTTATCATTTGTGCACATGTGTTCTGCACTTAGTTTCTACTCTTTTAATAATAATAATAATGCCAATCAAATGCTATGTGATCTGTACTGTGCATAATTTTCTCTTTTTTTAATCTCCCCCACCCATTGAAGCATCCACCTGTTCACTTGCTATCTCATATATTCTCCTTTCTCATTTTTTCCATATCCGGCATCCTTCTCCTAACAGTCTGTTCTTATGATCACTTAACTTGCAGCTGTCTCACTTTTCCATTCATCTACATAATGTCAACAAATTGTAAAATGTGTGAAGAGATGGCAAAGTTCTAACCAACAGAGTATGCTGACTTTGGCTTTGATCGTGGGTGGTATAGTCCCTGGAGATTACACCTCCAACCCCCAAATATTTCTGTTTTCATTGAATTCTCTCTCAAAATGGCAAGAGAAAGTACTATGACAACACTTCATTCATTATATCAAAAAGCGCTCTGAAGAAAAATGGTTATATTTTGGCATGTAGATGGGGTATTATTGTCTCAGGTTCATTATTCTAGCCTTTGGAAGAGAACTGTGAAAAACTTTCCCTTTCACCTTTTGAAGGGGTGTCTTTCTAAATAACCCCAAACTCAGCACCCATCCCAATTGGGTGTTTTTGTGACTTAGGTTGGTATTAATAGGTGTCATGTTTTTCTAAGTCTGCCTATGGGAGGATGCAGATGGGCAGCTGTGGGCTGCCCTGGGAAGCGGAACATTGGGGCTGAGGCTGCCCCACGCCTCGGCCCCAATCCTCCCTTTTGGCACCTGGGAAAGGAGTGCCAAAATAGCACTCCTTTCCCAGGCGGTGAGAAGGGCGCCCGAAGAGCTGCCATGCAGCTCTTTTGCGCATCTTCCAGCACAGTGTCTCCGGATGCTGCACTGGGAGGACATCATCAGAGTGCTTGCCGTGTGCAACAGCACGTGGTCTGATGATGTCCTCAGAAAGGGGTTGGGCCATCTGGTGTCCAGCTGCTCCTCCCCTTCCCTGGCTCCAAGACTGTGCTTTGCACCATCTGCAGAGCCCCTATATACCCTAAATGCAACATATTCCATTTGATTTTGGAAACTAAGCACCCTAGTTACTACTTGGGTGGGATATTGACAATGAATACCAGGTGCTGCAAGCTATATTTTAGAGGAGGGAACTGGGAAAAAACACCTCTGAATAATCCTTGCCTTAGAAAATCTTATGAAACTCATGGAGTTGCCATATGTTGACAAGCAACTTGAAGGTTTGTACATACACACACACTACTAGAAACATAAGGGAATGTGCTACAGTATTTCACTCTTTCTTATTCTCTCTCTCTTAATCATTAAAAATGTCTGCCATGTTTTACTGGTTTTAGTGTTGAAATACTAATATTCTGTATTGGAATTACTGTGTTTTTGGTTTTGCTTTTTTTTTCATTGAGATGCATGAAGCATTTTACTGCTGTAGAGACTTGTGTTTTGTTTTGTTTTGTTTTTTGCAGAATTCATATAGAACTAGACTTACAAGGTAGACATTTGGTAACATTGTCACCTGCAAGGTTGTAAACAGTTTACTCAATTTTCAGCCACTTGTCAAGTCAATTTTTCTCCCAGACATAAAATGGCTAAAACAAAACAAAAAAGTCTCAACAAATAAAAAAAGGTAGGTTTACTACCCAGCTACTTAAAACAAATGTTCCACATGATGTGAATATGTGTTTTCTATCCCTGGACATCTGGGAATAGATGCCACACCCATAAATACTCTTATAGAAATGGGATATTTTTATTTATTTCCATGGTATGGCATTCTGATTGGAGTGAGAAAACATATATACTAAGGAATTTCTAAAACCATAGACTAATAGAACTGGAAAAGGTCACAAGGGCTATCTAGTTCAACCTGCAGCGATGCAGAAATGCACAACTGAAACAATCCCAAAAGATAGCTAACCAGCATCTGTTTAAAGATATCGAAAAAAGGACAGTCCACAGCAATGCGAGGGAGTCTAATCAACTACTGAACAGCTCTTACAGTCAGTAAATTCTTCCTAATGTTTAGGTGGGACCTTTTTTCTTGCAATTTGAATCCATTTGCTTATGACTCAGTCATTAGAACAGCAGAAAACAAGCTCACCCCATCTTCTTCATGACATCCCTTCAAATATTTAAGGATGGGATCACATCTCCATTTTCTCTTCTCCTAGCTAAACTTAATCACCTTCCTAAGCCATTCCTCATTGGGCTTGGTTTCCAGACCTTTGATCATTTTGCCACCCTCCTCTGGATACCTTGCTGTTTGTCAATATCCTTCTAGAATGATGGAAGGTTTTCTGTTCTAATCTGCCTGGATGAGGGTTAAATTGGCAGTTATTGGCTGGACATTTGTTGGTGACATACATAAATGCAACTTCTCTTACACTTGTATATGCTGTTGTAAGGTTGTTACAGAGGGATTTCAAATACTATTTTCATGAAACAAACCCCCAACATGTACAACCAAATTGTCAGCTTCCACAGCATCCTCCAGTGGTCATTCTGTGCCTAGGGGAGGATCAGAGAAGTTAAGGCATCATCCAGCACTATTTATGAAGCTGGATGCACAAAGAAGATAGAATTCTCCCAGATCTCCAGAGGAAACATTCCAGAGATCTGGGGAGATGCCATTTTCTTCATACATCCAGACACATAAATGGAGCTCCATGATGCCTGGACACCCACTTCCCTCTCCTGGCCACTAAATGGCTATGGAGGAATACTGTAGAAGCATGCAGGTTTGCTGTGCATGCAGGGAGAGGGTGGGAGAGAAATGTTTGCATAGGGTTGCTTGGTGCATGAGTAATGGAGATTATCGCATGTCAAATTCACACCAGGATAGACGTGTGTTGTAATTGTCACTGATGGATCTTATCACACTGCCTTATGCCCAGGCAGTAGGCAGCCCGTATTGAACTTGGGCTTCTCTCACAGCTTTTCAAGAATGGGAAAAACCCGTTCTTGAAAAGCTGCGAGAGAAGCCTGGATTGGATACGGGCTGCCTAATGCCTGGGCATGGGGCTGTGCAATAAGATCCACCAGTGATGGTTACAACCTGCATCTATCCCAGTGAGGATTTGGTGTGCAATAATCTCCTATGTCTTCTTTAAAGTTTAGACTAAAATCCAGAGCAGATTAAAACCTGGAACAACCACTTTTTTGTTGTTAACTGCCATCATGTCAACTTTGATGTATGGTTATCTTATGAATGAGAGAACACCAGATTAGTCTGTCATCAACAGCTGTGTTCAGGTCTTGCAGTTTCAGTGATGTGGCTTTCTTGATTGAATCTATCCCTCTGGAATGTGGTTTTCCTCTTTTCCTGCTGACTTTTACCTTACCAAGGATTATTGCCTTTTCTAATAAAACATGTCTTCTCATGATATGTTAAAAGTACAAAAGTCTCAGTCTCAGTACAAAAGTCTCAGTTTAGACATCTTAGCTTCTACAGAGAATTCAGAGAAGACAGAGAATTTCTGTAGGACCCATTTCTTTGTCTTATTAGTGATCCATGGTATCCATATAACTCTTCTCCAACACCACATTTCAAATGAGTTGATTTTCATCCTGTCAGCTTTCTTCACTGTCCAGCTCTCACAACCATACATAAAATTGGAAATTCAAAGGTTTGGAAACTGGATAGAATAATCTTGTATGTTAGCAGTGATATTTGAAGACCACCTCCACCCATAAGAGCCTGCCTAAAATTTGAGAGCCAAAGGGGAGATCATATTGCACGGCTGATGACTCCAAGCAATAAGACTAATGAATACATGTGATCAGTTTTTTATTGAGATTCCTTCCCAAGGCAAGTCAGAGTGTCTTCATCATTCTTAAGATTCTAGTGGACTTCTAATGTTGAACTACTGCATATGGTGTTTGGTCCTTAAAACCATAGGTGGGTTGCTCACTATTCTAATTATTGTGTGGTCTTAAAACTAAGGCCAGAGCAGATGGGTGTGAAAGAGCAGCCTGAGTCCACTCTGGCTGCAAACGGGCCAGGACCATGCTGACAACACAGCCCACTCCCAGGACCCAACCCATGCCACCAGGTGATTAATTATCCTGGCTCCTTTTGCTCTGCTCCAAAGGAATGGAGCATAGCTTCAGAGCAGTTTCGGGCTATGTGGAGGTGTGCATCATTTGAATACCACATCTCCAAAGTGGCCGGAAGCCACTTCATTTGGCCTGTCTGTTCCAGCCCTATGTTTAAGGAATATTTGAATCTTGTTTTAAAGTATTTTAATTACTCCATTTGTTCATATTTTATGCTTTAAATACATTTTTGGTACACTATACATTGCTTCAGGTGCCCTAGAAAGTTGAAATATATAATAGTTTTAAATAAATGATTGAATATAAGCAAAATTTTTGTGGAAAGGCCAAAGCTTTTGTTTCAGTGCAATGAAACCAACCAGTTTGCTTCTCCATGGTCAAAATAAATTGAAAATCAGGTCCTTGTTTTTATACATAGTTATAAAATGAAGCAAGGAGAAAATTCACTTCTGTCCTTAGTTGATGATAAATTTCATTACTGGAGCTGAAATGCAAACCTTGCATGCTTTTGATTATTGACTCAGGACTTCAAATTATTTATTTCTTGAGTAAGGATTTTTCAGTTTTACTTTTATAAATGATCATCATACTTTTTTTGCAGGTATGAACATGGTACCAATTATTTCAAGAAGCAATTTGTTTATGTAAATCTTGATACAAAATATTGAATGTATATATATTGTGAGGTATTTGTCTATCTATCTATTTATATAATTGTGCCTTTTCTCTTCTCACCTGTTCAAGTATCTAGAATGAAACTGGAATGCCATCTTCTTAAGTAACAATAGTATTTGAGCTAAATTTATGCTTTTCTTGTTAAGAATCACTTCACATGATCTTGTTTTCCTTACTCACCAATATGATATGGCATTTTTTAAAAAAGGTCATATACTCTGCAGTTATTCTAATAGTAAATGTTTATTCAGATTTTATGGCTGCAAAACAGCAATGAAGTTAGCCACCCATTCCCTTTCAGGATTTATACCTGTACAATAGTATGTGTATTTTACATCTTGTCACACAGAGGGTTGGCCTTACAAAGGTTTCATTATTTAATTATATAGAAACAGGAAAATTACTATTGGCATAAGCCATTCTTCATCCCTCTCCAATTATGTCTTCCAAACATTCCTTGATGTCAGTCTAAAGAGTAGAAGAGAATATGTGGAATTTATTTTACAGATTGTGAGCAAAGCTTGGAAATGTTACCTTTTAACTACAACTCCCAGAATTGCCAAGCCAGTATAGCCACAATTCCCTGGGAATTCTAGGACTTTCAGTCCAAAAGTGCTTTTCCATGCAACCATTTAAATGTACCTTAGCCAAGTGCAGCTTGAATGTGGGTTACTTACATTTTAAAATGCATGGTAAGACTTGTAAATTCACCTGAATCCAGGCAAGATAGAGATGCTCCTAGTTAGTCTAAAGACACGTCTGGGAATAGGGATTCAGGCTGTGTTAGATGAGGTTACACTTCCCCTGAACATGCAAACTGGCAGTTTGAGATTACTCCTAGTTTCAGTCCTGAGGCTGGAGGCCCAGATCTCAACTAGTGTGCCAGCTCTACCCATGCCTGAGAAATTGGACCAGGCCACTGTAACACATGTTTTGATTACACCTGGTTTGATTATAGTAACATACTGCAGGTTGGACTGCCTTTGGAAACTGTTTGGAAATTTCATAAATGGACAGGATGTTGGCTGGAGCTGGTTACAGGGAAAATGTAACCTCCACTGCTGAAACATCTTCACTGGCTGCCATGCCATTTCCAGACACAATTCAAAGTGCTGGTGAAGCCCTATATGGCTTTGATCCAGGCTATTTGAAGGTCTGTGTCTCCTTTTATAGCAAGAGCAACATCATTTATATACCGCTTCAAACAACACAATGCAGTCTTTAAGTGGTTTACAACTGTAAGCTCATTGCCCCCAACAAGTCATTTTAGTGACCTCAGAAGGAGGCAAACCTGAGTCAAGCCTGAGCGCTGGCTGGTATTGAACTCACAACCTTGTGGTTTGTGAGTGAGTGGCTGCAGTACAGGCATTTAACCACTGTGCCACCAGGGCTCCTTTTATGAGGCCATCATACCTATAAGATCTGCAGGAGAAGCCCTCTTTTCTGTCCTACCACTTCCTCACACTCATTTTGTGGGAACTAGGGAGAAGATTTTTTTGGTGGCTGCTCCCAGACTTTCAATTTCCCTTCCTAGGCAGGCCAGGATGGCCCTGTTCTAGTCTTCCTTCCATCAGCAAGTGAAAACTTTTTTTATACTTTTTTTTACTTTTTTTACCATCAAGCTTTTAGAAATTGACCGAAGTGTCCTTTTAATGTTGTGTGGTACTGTTTTTAAGGTTTGTATATCATTTTTAATTACATATAATGTTTTAAATTTAGATTTTAATTGTTTTAAAATACATTTTATATTTATACCATTATTGAGTGTTTTGCATATTATTGAGCTGTATTGTTTTAAATATGCTGTTAGTTACCTTGAGTTTCATGACTGTGAGAGGCAAGATATAAACAAAATTGTTGTTGTTGTTGTTGCTAGTGGTAGTAAATAGAAAATTAGCAGATGCTGAAGTTAGCTTTTACTCCTGATTGTAAGACCATCTAATTCTCAAGGCAAATCTGCATGCTGATTTTGGCATTGGCTTTAGAGAAATGCCCAATAGCCAACTGTTGCATGGCTGTGATTTTGATGTCGGAATTTTGATAGATGGAATATACAGTCAGACATGAAATGTACAAGATGTATGAGGAACTTTCCTGTGGGAAGGGATTGAAAACAAGTTTGGGCCAGACAAACAACTGGTATCACACCAGACAATAAAAAAGGACCAGAGAGTAGAAAACACTAGGGTGTTTTGGGAAAGGAAATGTCCTAACCAAAACATGCAACATCAGCATAGTAGGTCACTGGACAAGGACATCAACAACAGGGGATGGACTAGAGGTCTGGGAAAGTTGGACTCAGCCAATTATCTAGTAGGTAGACATCCAAGTGGATGGTAGCTTGGGGGGAGGCAAAGTCCTTTGTCTGTGTATTGTAGGAAGAGAGAGGGAAGTTGGGAGGTTCAACTGGTAATTCACTGTGTGGTGTGTTGCAAAGATTATTTTGTAAATATACAAGGACTGTACAGAGTTTCTAGTTGTAGCAATAAAGCTTCATTTTATTTGCATACAACTAGTATGTTTTCCTGACGGTTAGTAAAGCTGGAGAGCTGAGGCAGTATCATCAAATTCCAGATGGGAAGAAGTCTGGATGCATGCAGGAGAAGAGTCAGCTTTTCCTGTCAACTCGGCTGAATGGTAAAACTACTGCAACACACATCATCCACCATCCTGACAAGGGTTATGGGCTCAGTCAGAGCATCCAGTCTGTGCAACCAGGGAAGGAACCAGGCACCTCCTCCCAAGATATCCTGAGCTGGTTGCAGGCATCAGAAGTCTGCTGGACTGCAGAGGTCTCTGTAAGTAAACATCTATGCTGCCTAGCATAGAACAGCTGTCCAAACAGCCTGGAGGGGCTGAGTGCAAACTCTGAAGGACTTTGTCTTGAGTCACTACACTCAAAAGGAGTCAGCTGAAATAAAGGAAGGAGACTTTGCCTTGATCTCTGCTGAGAACCATTTTGCTTAAAATGGAGGTTAGTTTCCTAAATTAAATGACAGGAACTATAATACCTGGAGCTGTTATGCTCAATCTCTGCTTGTGAGGGAAGGCTTGTGGGCAGGCCTTTCCAGATTAATTATCCCAGCCTCGGGTACTCCCACACCCAATGATCTTCACGTGGCCCCATCTACAGATGAATGAAGAACATTGCCTTGGGCCAATCTTGTACTTGTAATGTCTTTTTATTTTTTTTAATTATTCAAATTAGTAGTTTTAATTTTCATTTGATTTAATACTGGTTTAAGGGGGGGGGAATCATTTTTTGGGATATATTGTATGGTTTTATTGTTGTAAGCCACCCTGATTGGGTCCCCAAAGGGTGGGATATAAATAAACTTTATTATTATTATTATTATTATTATTATTATTATTATTATTATTATTATTATAAGTGGGCTGTCACTGAGGGGGGTCTACTTCTGGGAGCCACTCAGGATCTGATAGAGAGGGACTCCAGAGCTAAAACCAGTATTTACCTCATGGTCGATGAGGGACAATTAAATTTCATAAGGCAATAAGCTTCAGCTAATGATGTCTGGGATACGCTGAAAGGAATACATCAGGCAAGTTCAGCCTTGGCTAAAATGCTTTGGTGCAAGAGATTATACTGGCAAAAGATGCAGAAGGGACAATCTGCAGAAGAGCATTTAAAAATCATGTAGGACTTGTTTACTCAGGTTGAAATGAGAAAAGTCCAGCTCAGTAGAGAGCATAAAGCTTTTGTTTTGCTGGGATCTTTGCATGAAGACTTTGACCACATACTTTATGGATTACAAAGTGTGCCAGAGTCCAGCTCAGCAGAGAGCATAAAGCTTTTGTTTTGCTGAGATCTTTGCATGAAGACTTTGGCCACATACTTTATGGATTACAAAGTGTGCCAGAGGCACAGATAAATATGGAAATGAATGCTTTGAGGGTTCTTGAGGAAAGCCAGAGACACAGATTTGAGAAGGAATGCAAAAGTCAACAAACGCTGTCCAGGACAACGCTAGAGCCAGAGGCTTCGAGGAAGTGGCATCCGGAGCAGGCAGCAGTTTCCAAAGAGAAAAAATGCTTCTACTGTAACAAACCAGGGCATCTAAAGAGCCAATGCAGAAAGTTTGCTGCAGATAGAGACAAAAAGAGGAACCAGGAACAATAGCATCAGCAACAACAACATCCCAGGAACTTTGAGACTAAAAAAGGGACTGTTTCTATGGTGAAGGGCAGATCACATATAAAACAACAATGGCTTCTTGATAATGGAGCAAGTTCACATATGATAAATTCAGCATATCTACTGGATAGTAGAGAACCACCAAATGTACACTCTGTTGTTTTAGCTGATGGGACTGAGATAAAAGAAATCCATGAGATGGGGTCTGTTTTCATACCAGGGCTTGGTAAAAGTTTTGACAATGTTTTATGTCTTCCTGGGTTGCAGAACTGTTTATTCAGTGTTCCGGAGTTGCAGAACTGTTTATTCAGTGTTCCGGAGTTAACTAATGATGGGTATGAGTTAAATTTTGTGGGGGATGAATACAAGATTAGCTTTGATGGGGAGGTTTGTGCTAAAGTCATCAAGAAGGACAAAATGTACTATATGCAGGACAATGCAGAATGTGCTATGATAGATAATGTACCATTACATCCCAATTGTATTTACTATTATCAGAGATTATTTGGGCATGCAAATTTCAACAGTTTGGACAAACTGGGGAATTATGTCCAGAGTTAAAAATGTCAGAGTGCTAGAATCACTTAGAGTGTTCTGTGTGTAGCAAGGTGAAAATTAGAGTGTTTCCAGTTGCTAAACACAGCAAGAGAATTGCTGAAAGACCATTTCAGCATGTCCACGCAGACGTGACACAAGCAAATTGTTTGTCACTAGGTGGCAGCAAATACTTTCTATGATTGTGGATTGCTACACAAGGTTTTCATTCATAAGATTGTTGAAAAACAAAGGAGAAGCAAGTGAGAGTTTTAAATCCTGGGTGAGAATGATTGAATGTAAATTTGATACTAAAGTGGGGACTTTGATAACAGACTGGGGTGGTGAATTTTTATCTAACATTTTGGCTAATTGACTATGAAAGAAAGGAATTTGTCACAATACTACAAACCTGGCTTGTCTGGCTGAGGATGGGTTGGCAGAGAGAAAGATTGGAATTCTTAAACAGATGAAAGACTGCATGGTACTAGATACAGGAGTACCAGAGAGTTTCTGGAGTGAAGCAAAGAAACTCTCTGGTAAAATGTGTCAATCAAAGATGTCCCATACAGGTTGTTGTATGGAAGAAACTCAAATCACAAGTATTTAAAAATTTTTGGTCAGTATGCCAATGTGTTCATTCCAGCCTGTTGTAGGAAAAAGGGTGAACCAAAAAGTAGAAGATTGATGTTTGTGGGGTTTTCAGGAAACAGTTACAGGTTTCACCTGGCTGGGAGTGAAATTTTGGTGTCAAGAACAGCAAATTTTGAGAAACATTCTGGTTGGGATAGACTGCACTCAAACAAGAAGGTTTTTCTCAGGTTAGGGCAAACTAACACAAACACAAGAAACAGAGGGGTTTCTGTAAATCTGTCCTGGATTGCAGCCAGCACACACAAACCTATGCCGATAAGGATGGCTCAACAAGGTAACTAGCTATGCAGCTGGAAATAGTCCACCAACCTTGTAAGAACTGAGAGAAAGAGCAAACCAAAAGCCAGAGCCAAAGTCAGGAATACAGGGGTCATGATAGTCAGTCCCATCTGAGGTCAGGTCAGGCAGAGGGTAGCAATAGTCCAGTCCATTCTGGAGTCAAGGTACAGGGAGCCAGTACAGGCAGCAATTACACCAATGGCTGATGCAATAAACTCTAACATTGAGTTGTCATCTCTCTGCTTCCTAAATAGGGGATGCCCTCCCCCATACCAGATGAGGCTGATTAGCTAATTGCCTCAAGCAATTTTCTGGGATCTGCGTCTGCCAGCACTTTCAGCTCTGTGCTACCTGAAGGAGGGAACCTTTAAGCCTGATTCCTCCCCACAGTCACCAGTAGGCTGCTGTACCACCAGAGGAATCCCATGAGCACTAGTACCTGGCTGAGCTGCCCCTCTGGGACTGGGAGATCAGGGCTGGGCTCTGGCAGAGCAGGATTAACACCTGGTGTAGCCTCAACTACTCTTGCTCTGGAGCAGGATTAGTCCCTAGTGTAGCCTCAATTACCTCTTGCTCTGGAGGAGCCCCATCCTCCTCCTCCAAATCCAGCACCTGACTGACCATGACAAAAACATGAGTCTTCATCTGACAGACCAACCGGAAACAGAATGACTGAAATCAAAAGACATAGAGAAAGGGAAGATCACATAAGTTCAGACACAGAGGATGAAAGGGGGAGAACAGTCAATTTTGTTCCAAGATGCACTCAGAGAGTGAGGAAACCACCAGATAGGTTTGTGGTACAGGAGGCAAGGGTTTTTGCAGTGATGGAAGAGCCTCAGAGTTTTTAGGAGCTACAAGAGTTTCCTGTTCAGGAAAAAGATCAGTGATACAATGCAATGGACCATGAATTTGGTTGTCTGGTTGACAAAGGTGTTTTTGAAATTGTTGACAGGCCAAGAGATCAAAAAGTAATAGGATGTAAGTGGGTGTATAAAAAGGAGATGCCAGATTGGTGACAAAGGGATTTGCATAGCAATAATTTGAGAATTATGATAAAACGTTTTAACCCACAGCCAAGCCAGAGAGCTTGAGATTAGTGTTGGTGTTGGCAGCCAGGAGAGGTCTTGTGGTGCAATATTTTGATTTTGAAACTTCTTATTTGAATACCAGTTTAGATTAGCAGGTTTTCATGGAACAACCTTTTGGATTTGAAGATGACAGTGACAGGAAAGTTTATAGATTAAGGAAGGCATTGTATGGTTTGAAACAAAGTGCCAGAGCATGGAATTTGTGCATTCATGATGAGTTAGTTAAATTGGGATATACAAAATGTGTGGCAGATGCTTCTGTTTACACCAAGGGAGAAGTTGTATTGGTGATATATGTTGATGATTTATGCATGGCTGTTAAATCACACCAGGAAATTCAGTCTGTAAAGTAGGAGTTGTCCAGAAAATTTGTTTTAAAGGATTTAGGACCTTTGAGGTCATATCTTGGAATAGATGTAGAGTGGACTGACAACAGTGATTGTTTGTTGAGTCAAAGGAAAAAGATAGAGAGACCGATTGAAAAATGTGGCTTGCAGAGTGCAAAAGCTGTAAAAAGCCCAATGTCTGTAGGATTTGGTGGTGGGGAAACAACAAAGAGTTTTGATAATGCAGACTTGTATAAGAGTGTTGTTGGGAGTTTGTAATTTGTGGCGAACAATACCAGGCCAGATATTTCATTTGCAGTGAGTGTGCTTAGTAGGACAGCGAATTGTCCCAAGGTGGAAGATTGGACTGCTTTAAAACATTTAGTTAGGGATCTGAAAGATAGTCTGGATAGGAAGCTGGTGATCAGAAACAGTGAAGTAGATATGGATTGTTTTGTAGATAGCTCTTTTGCATCAGAGCTTCATGACAAAAAAATCAGTTACTGGACTAGTAATTAAATTTTGTGAAAGTCCAATAATCTGGAGGAGTAGAAAACAAAATCATGTGGTCCTAAGCACCAGTGAAGTTGAATTTGTGGCTTTGAAAGAAATAGTGAATGAGGTGCAGTGGATTGGACAATTGTTGAAAGATCTTGGATAAGATTACAGGACACCAGTAAGAATTTTTGAGGACTCATAGTCGTGCATAGCAATGGCGGAAACAGAGAATTTGAAGTCAAGAACTAAATATGTTGATGTGAGGTATCAAAATGTACATGAATTAGTAAAAACAGGAATTTTGAAACTGGATTACATAGAGTCTGAGAGAAACATTGCTGACTTTTTCATCAAGGCATTGACTGTGGAGAGGCATGAAAGGCTGACACATTTAGTAGGCTTGATACCATAGACAGCATACATCTTTACATTTTGGAGGGGCTTGTCAGAATTTTGATAGATGGGATATACCGTCAGACATGAAATGTACAAGATGTATGAGGAACTTTCCTGTGGGAAGGGATTAGAAAACAAGTTTGGGCCAGACAAACAACAGGTGTCACACTAGACAATAACAAAGGACAAGAGAGTAGAAAACACTAGGGTGTTTTGGGAAAGGAAATGTCCTCACCAAAACACACATTGTCAGCATGGTAGGTCACATGGACAAGGATGTCAACAACAGGGGATGGACTAGAGGTCTGGGAAAGTTGGACTCAGCCAATTATCTAGTAGGTAGACATCCAAGTGGATGGTAGCTTGGGGGGAGACAAAATCCTTTGTCTGTGTATTGTTAGGAAGAGAGAGGGAGTTTGGGAGGTTCAACTGGTAGTTCGCTGTGTGGTTTGTTGCAAGGATTGTTTTGTAAATATACAAGGACTGTACAGAGTTTCTAGTTGTAGCAATAAAGCTTCATTTTATTTGCCTACAACTGGTGTGTTTTCCTGACTGCTGGTAAAGCTGGATAGCTGAGGCAGTGTCATCAAGTTCCAGATGGGAAGAAGTCTGGAGGCGTGCAGGAGAAGAGTCAGCTTTTCCTATCAACTCGGCTGAATGGTAAAACTACTGCAACACACATCATCTACCATCCTGACATTTAATTCCTAAGGTTTATAAAGGCTAGGTGAAAGTAGAGATCCTCCACGAGGTTGGAATTACATTTTCCTAGTAGACAAATAAATGTTTTCCCCACATAAATGACTATTCCCTGCTCCTGTTGAGCTTCTTCTGAGTCAATTGCTAAGATGGATAAAAGATCAATGTGACAAATGGCAAAGCACTGTCTATTTTGTGATATTAGATTATTTCCTAGAACAAGGCAAAAAGAATGCATGGAAAGGAAGAAGAGGGAGATATGGCTGCATACCTCTAGAAAAAAAACCCTATAGGGCAGTGGTTCTCAACCTTTCTAATTCCGTGACCCCATAATACAGTTCCTCATGTTATGGTGACCCCAAACCAAAAAAATAAAAATAAAAATTGGTAGTTACTTCAAAACTATAATTTTGCTACAGTTATGATTCGGAATGTAAATACCTGATAGTGATTAATCACAAAAACAATATTTAATTATATGTTGAGGAATATTTATTACTAATTCCAATAAATAACATTTCACCATGGCATAGCATGGGTTTAAACATAACAACAATTCCAAATAAATAACATTTCACCCCTTTGAGTGCCAGATCGAGGCCACAGCAACCACATGCCGCAGCCCCAATTTGGCATTTTTCTGGGCCATAAAAAAGCAGCAAAATGCTGCATGATGTCGGCTGGTGTAAACGTATGGTGCTTTGTGTAAGTGTAAGCTGCTTTGTGTACTGTGTAATGATTACACACAAAGCACCTTACACTTACACAGTATTGTGTGTATGGTGTGTGTACTGTTTTTACATTATTAACCTTTTTTACAACAGCAGGCTATCTCACAGGCTCTCTTGCCTCTCCACCTCCTAGGCTTTTGTCCTCTGGTGCTTGCTGCCTCCGCCCACTGATGATGTCAGCAAGCGCCAGACACACGTAATGCGCTGCTATGGACTGTGGAGTGCTGATTTAGGTGATGCAGAGGGTTAAGTGCAGCCCTCCAGTTCTTACTGAACTGTAACTCTCAGCATCCCTCACTTCACTAGCCAGACTCCTGCTTCTGGGAACTGCAGTTCATGGAGAGTGCAACTACGGTACCTCTCCAAATGACCCTGATATTGGCCCATGGATTTACAGTATTTGGAATTTCAATTCTGCTTGGATGAGTTCGTCAGGCGCTCGCGAACTTCTCCCAAGTCAGAAAGCAGGGATATAAATTCAAGAATTAAAATAAATAAGTGACACTGGAAAAGTTTATCCTCTGAATTCATCTCCTCTCCCTCCTCCTCTTAAGAAAAATTGAAGGACAATGTCTCTTTAAAATGAAGTAGACTGATGTAGTAGACTGGTCTGAGAACTGGACTAGGATTCTGGGAGTCCAGAGTTCAAAC
>JAIPUX010001232.1:47385646-47405569 GCA_020142125.1 Phrynosoma platyrhinos | reverse complement strand
TCGGGGTCCAGACCCACAGGTTGAGAACCGCTGCTATAGGGCAACCCCTACTGTTTGTTACCTTGGGCAGCAGATTTTGGTGTTACACAAGGGCAGTAAATTATTAGTTATTTAAAAGAAGTATTTTTGTGGTTCTTCTTTCTTATCTGACAAAATAACTTTGCTTGCTTTGGGTATTACTCACTTTGATTATCACCACTCCATTTCCTAAGTTAATGAACTACAAATTGACTTTATAATGGACAATCTCGGGAAGACAGGCAGGAATATCTAGGATGGCAAAAATGTTCCCCATTTTGGAAGTTGTGGGTTAGGGCTATTTCCATGTTAGGAATAGTGGGATGCTGACCCTGATCAGAAAATGAGAGAATATGTGGAGGGGAAATGAAGAAGGCAGGCAGAACAGGTTTGTAATAGAAAAATTATTATAGATGCCTTTAAGAAGTATAACTTCCTTCATGACTGACTGCAGCTTAGTTGCTGCTGATTGGAACTCCAGTCCAAGACATCCAGAGCCACCTGACTGATGAAGGATATTCTAGGTTTGATAGCAATGTATGTCTTCCTACATGACATACTCTTAGACACCACATCTCAGAGTTCCTGCTGGCACTTGAAAACTGGTACAAGCAGTGAAAACTGACAGAATGTGTCAACTAAGTTCAGCAGGAGTGAGGGACAAACAGCATAATAAACAGGGGTACTGAGAATCCAGTGTGAGCCAGTACAGCAGTAAGAATTTACATGTCTCAAACTGTATGTGAAGAAATGAATTATACCTCTGGTCTCCAGAGCGTCTGAAATCATTGGTTACAAAAATAGAATATTAGAAGCACTAGAAGAACAATGCAGCCCCCATCCCTATCAAGTTGCCAAATATGTTCAGCCTAAAATTCTCCCGCAATCAAATGTAGTCATGTTAATGATGCAGCATTTCATAAATGGTACATGTAACATTGGTCCTCCTTCTGCAATTATATTCTCCCAAAATATTTATTTTATTTTAAAAAATACTATTTTTAAGCTTATGATAGATAGTTTTGTTCTATCTGTATTAGGTAATGGTAGCTGTTTCAGAATGAAAAGAAACATGTAAACAAAAATTATAATTGCAATTATGCTTTGGCTTGTGTGTTCCCTGTATCCTTTATTTTGTATGTGCGTGTGTGGCTGTTATGAGATCAGAAGATACCATTTCCATTTTTACTCATCAAGTTTAACAGTGTAGCTGAATTTTATTGTGGTTTATTAAGTCAAGCTTGCTTGGTACACCACATTTTAAAGGCCTCAGCCATGTAACACGGAATTCCAGTGGCCCTTCCACATCCACTGGGGTTAGGGGTAAAGGGCCACCATGAATGTGGAAAAACCATAAATAAAAAAACGACTTTTTTTTTACTTGAGAGAAGACCTCTCTAGGAATCTCCAGGTCCTTCAATGCATCTCTATGGTCAACTTCTGTCAGATGTTAGTCATAGGATCATGCTGGAGGACCTATAAATGCCTATAGAAGTGTTTTCTCTAGGAACTTCTAGGTCCTCCAACACATATCTATGGTCAATTTCCAGCAGGATCTCTCTAGAGAACCTAGAGATCCCAAAAAAGAACATATTCATCAAAATCTCATATAATCAATCTGCAAAAGTCAAAACTGCAAATGTGAGGTCCAACTGTACTTCTATATATCCATTAAATAATTGCGAATTACAACACCAACCCACCCATTTCTCTTCTTTTTCTCAATATAAATTAGTTCATTATTCACAGAATTGAGATTTCCAAGGAGAACTGAGGGTGGTTTCCAGTAGTGACACTGGGGAAGCTAACTTGAGAAGAACATGATAAAAGAAGACAACTTTCACAAAATGAGATTTAAGAACATGGATACCACATTCATATGTTTGTCTCCCCTTATACTATCAGCAAGGAGTAATGGTATGGTTTTACAAAGTGAGATTTAAGAACATTGATACCATACCACCTAGTAAACCTACGATGAGACACCCCAAGTGAGATACAGGCAGGATCAGAGCATTAACAGAAAGAGAAGGAGGAAGAGGTAAAGAGATATCACATTTGCAAGATTAGCCAAGGGCATAAGAAAGATGACAAGACAAATAACAGATACCCTTAGAAAGGCAAATAGCATCCAAAGTAGCATTAGACATAAGACAGGGAAGTAGAATGTGAGGAGCATGAGCCAAGGGAAGCTAGACATAGTAAAAATGGAAATGGAACGCATGAACATAGCAGTACTGGGGGTGAGTGAGTTAAAATGGACAGGAATTGACCACTTTGAATCAGACAACAACAGAGTGTTGGCAATGAAAAGACAAGAAGAAATGGGATGGCTTTCATACTAAGAAAAGATGTGGCAAAAGCAGTCAGTGGATACAATGCAAAATCAGACTGAATCATTTCAGTAAGGCTCCATGGTAAACCTATGAATATCACCATAATACAAGTATATGCATCAGCCATAGAGGCAGAACAGAAAGAAACTGAAAGATTCTATGAAGGAGTATAGGAAGAAATTGAGAACACCCCAACACAGGATAAAATAAGAGTAAGGACCTCTACAGACGAGTGGCCATGGGCCACCCTGAGAAGCCAAGGATTGGGGCTGAGGTTGCCCCACTCTCTGGCCCCAATCTACTCTTTGGCTGGCCCTGGAAGGAGCGCTAAAATAGTGCTTCTTCCTCAAGGTGCGTAAAGAATGCCGGAAGAGGTGGCACATGACTCTTCTGTGTCTCTTCTATCGCAGCGTATCCAGATGCTCCAATGACGTCCTCAGGAAGGGGTTGAGGTGCCTGGCATCTGACTGCCCCTCCCTTTCCTTGGCTTGAAGACCATCTGCAAAGCCCCTAAGACTGAAGAAGAAAACAAAACCAGTGATTATACCAAAATATGATCTAAATAATATCTCAACAGAATGTACTGACAACACAAGAAACAGATTTGCTCTACTAAGCATAATAGACCAAGAACCAGAGGAACTATTATCTGAAGCCAGGGACATACTAAAAGAAGAATTCAGACAGACACTTTCAATAAACAAAAAGAAAGAGAAAAAAACATGGATGACAGAAAAAAACACTACAAGCAATAAAGAAAAGAAGAGAAGAAAAACAAAAGGGAGATAGGAACAAATTAAGAATTATGAATGCAACAGTGCAACAGCTTGTGTGGAAAGATAAAGAAAATTACTACAATGACCAATGCATAGAAATAGAAGACAACAACAAAAAGGGAAGAACAAGAGACTTCATCTACAGAGAGAGGCCTGACCCAGAAGGGGTTGATACAGATGTGAGTGCTGATTTCCTAGGATCCAACTGCAGACCCAATGCCCTCCAGGCAGAGGATATGTCTGTCAAGACAAAGCCTGAATTCGAAACCCCCACTCCACAGAATTCTCAACAGGGGCAAGGTGGTACAACAGCCCAAGACAATTCAAAAACCCATTTTACAATTTATAAGCCATTCCTAGACATATCAGGACCAAAGCCAAAATGTGTCCTACAGAGTTTCCAGCAACTCTGCAGAGGAGCCAAACCGTCAGGTACAGCATGCCCACAGGTCTTCTTTCAGACCATAAAAACAGATCCAAGACTTAAAGTCAAAATGACAGCTTTTATTGAAGTAAAGAAAACATAAAAGACAGGTCCATGACTTCTTTGACAAGCCTGAAGTTAAAGCATGTTTATAGAACATAGCAATATCCCTCCCCATAGGCTGGTGTAATTCAGTGATTGGTGACAAATTCCTGCACTTCAGCCATTAACATGATGTAATGCTCTACTATCCGGAAAGTCTGGCAATTGGCAGGATGTGTATGAATCTGTTGCTTCCCACTGACAATAGACAAAACAACCTTGAAGTAACATCTGCACTCTGCTTATGTGATATATCACCCGGGATTGGGATCACATATTTATCAATATCATCATGTATATATGTCTAACATAATTAACAACTGAACATATTAAAATCTAAAGCCATTACTTATTAAAACTATCAAACAATATATTTATACATAAAGCACTTTAAAAACAATTCACATTATCTCTTTAGCCATATTTTTAAACTCAAGCCTCTCTATTCAGCCAAGGTGGAAGCATCCCCCACACACATACCAATGAAGCCTTTTAGTTCCCAGTCTTTTTTAGCTCTTTTAAAACTCATTAACCTTTACAACACAACCTCACAGTTTTAACCATTATATATTATCTATAAATTATATACTACATATTATCAATCTCATCCCTAATCAAAACCAATCAAAACATATTCTGGCCAGAAAGCATAAGCTAATGTGTTCCTGACAATCTTTTTGTTTTCCATATCTGTTGATATATGTTGGTTAGCACTAGAGTAGACTCTGTCAATGTGGATTGCAACAGTCCTATTGGAAGTCTTTTTTTTTTTTTTTGCCATTTCATTTATTGCAGCTTCCACCTCAGTTTTTAGAATGTAGGGTTCATCTTTATATGGCTTTTCATTTCATGTGTCCTTAATGTTGTCATCTCTTTTATATAACTGTTCTGTGTATTGCATCCATCATATTTTTATTCCTTCCTGGTCATGAATTATGTTATTTTTATTGTTGTAGAGTGTCTCAGTCCTTGGTTTGAACTTTCCCTTGATTTCTTGAATCTTGTGGAATCGGTATCTCGTTCTTCCCTTTTTTTGTCTTCTATTTCTCTACATTTGTCATTGTAGTATTTTTCCTTATCTTTGCACACTAACCATTGTACTGTTGCATTCATGGTTCCTAGTTTATTCTTATCTCCATTTTGTTTTGTTTCTCTTCTTTTCTTTATCACTTATAGCATTTTATCTATCATCCATGGTTCTTCACTTTCCTTTTGTCTGTTGGAAGTATCTTTATGCATTCTTCTTTTATTATATCCCTGGCTTCAGACCAAAGCTCTTCCAGTTTACAATCTATTGTTCTTAGTACTGCAAATCTGTTCCTTATATTGTCAATGAATTATGTAGAAATGTTGTTTAAATTGTATTTTGATATGATGACTGGATTTGTTCTCTTCTTGAGTTTTACTTTTATTTTTGAAATGAGTAGTTTGTGATCTGTGCCACAATCAGCACCTGGTCTAGTCTTGGCCACCAGTATGTAGCTTCTACTTACATAGTAGTAAGTAAGTAGAAAGGTTCAACTTACATCCAATCTGAATATATCCTTGCCCTAATAATTTGCTGTTCTCCTAATACTCTACTGACACTCTGTATAGAGGTTTTAGGAACTGAAAAGACTACCATGTAGACAAGAGGGGAGGGAAATATGTTATCACCAACCCTGTAGAAGTATTTTCACTTTGTATAGATTCCCTTATTTAAATAGGCACATTGCATGTACGTTTATAATGGGTTGAATGAACGCTACATATCAAGCTGGAATATACTGTGAAGTATTTAAATTAACACAACCTGATACTTGCACACAAAGTTTTGACAGTCATGAGAAATCTTTAATTTTCTCTTCCAATTTCCCAGAGCCAGGGGGAAAATAGGGGTGAAATGTTTCCCATTCCTCCTGGAGGCTGCAGAAGACGTTTTGAGACCTAAAGGAAAAAAAAAGAAGATTGTTATGCATTCCCCCCCTCAAAAAAGGGGGGTGGGATCCCTTTCATCCTTCCAGGAGGGGGAAAACAGTCTTTGTGGGAACATTTTCACTGCCTTGGTATCATGCAGATATTCATATTAATATTCTGGCCTAGTTTGCTTCATGCCTTACTGTTTGGCATTGAAGAAAAGCCAAAGCTAAGATTTATTGGCTGATTGCTCCTATTTCAATTAAAATGTCACAATCAGTTGGAATTATCTATTTTTGAAAGGGATGGTAACTGTATAGTCTTTTTATGAATATTTCTAACTTGCCTTTATATAATCAACAATCTACAAACAGTTTGGAGAAAAACTCTGCTAGGAGCAAAAATAATTGACACAAAATAGTAAATCAATTAGCACATGATTTAGTTCCCTCCCCACCCCCTGTAAACATGAAGGTAACTACATTCAGTGAAGCAAATACCTGACTAATAGAATTACTGGATAAAAGCAATGGGGAAATAACATGGATAAATTTCCAACAGCAGCTCATCTGAAAAAGCTTGTAGGCATTTGATAATTCAGTTGAATTTCTCTGCTGTCTTCTGTCAAAGACAGAAGAAAATAAAAATGTGTTTTACTCTCTCATTCTTTGTCTTCAAGCAATGGATTTCATTTTAATTCTTCTATGTTAACCAGTGCTGCATGGAAGTTATACTTTATCAATTAGGATATTTTGCCATTGGGTTTACAAAGCAGTATGTAGTACTGGCATCTATTATGCTTTTAGTATTAAAGCAGACCAACAGCTCTATGTAAAAAATGGTATGTTAATAGTATTACGGGAAATTAATTCCCCTGTGTATATATCATCCTTAAAAGTACTCTTTCAAGATTTGGATCTTTGTTTATAGGATAATAAAAATCTAGTAGAATTAACACATCAATTGAACAAAGAAAATAACAAATCAGTGGATACAAATATATTAGAAAATGCAAAATACCCTGTTCAGCTATTTAAAAAGAAGGTTGTTAACTAATAAAAATCATGCGAGAACAAATTGGTTGGATGCCCAGGGAGAGGTTTCCAACTGAGGTGGCTTGAGATATAATTGTAAATGATAAAAAACACAAAATGTTTCCAAGATCTTAGAAGATGTGTGTGGAGAGATTGCCAGAGAATGGAAATTTATTTATTTATTTATTTATTATTTCATTTCTATCCTGTCTGCCTCCTCAAAAGGGACCCAAGGCAACTCACAAATAAAGAATTTTAAAAACATATTACAATAAAACAATTAAAAATGTAAAATGTTACTTTTTCACTAAAAGTCTGAGAATTCACAGCCAACATCGTCACTGGCATGGAATTGTAATCCAAAAGTATTTTAGCCTCCAAACTCACACCATGCTCATTTTATTTGTCAAATTTAAAATGGCAAAGATGTGATTTGGGAAATGAAGGGAAAGCTGTAGAAAAGAATAACCAAAATAGCAGAAAGAATTGGAACAACTTTCTTACAAAGAGAGATTGCAATGTTTGAGTCCATTTAGCTAAGGAAAAATTTAAAAAGGGGGATTATTGCTGTTAACTACTGTCAACTTTAACTTACAGCAACCCTATGAATGAGAAGCCTCCAAGTCACCCTATCAGTGCTTTCCTTGATTGAGTCTATCCACTTGTGATGCAGCCCTCTTCTTTTCTTGCTGTCTCCTACCTTACCAAGAATTCTTGCTTTTTCTAGGTGAGTTGTATCTTCTCTTGATATGTCCAAAGTACAGCAGTTTAGTCATCTTGGCTTTGAGAGAAATCAGATTTTATTTCTTCTAGGATCCACTTATTTGCCTTTTTATCAGCCCACGGTATCCATAGAACTCTTCTCCAGCATCATATTTCAAATGAGTTGATTTTCTTCCTATCAGATTTCTTCACTGTCCAGTTTTCACAACTGTGCATAAAAATGGGAAATATAATGACATAGGCAATCCTAATTTTAATATTCAGTGATATCTCTTGACATGACAGGAACTTTTCTATTTACTTTATAGCTGGCCCAAGTCTTAGTCTTGTTGTGGTTTCTTTACTGCAGTCTCCATTCTGATTAAAAACTGAGCCAAGTTATGGAAAATATTTCACTATTTCAATATCTTCATCATCTACTTTAAGGTTATGTAAATCATCTCTGGTCATTATTTTTGTTTATTTAATGTCCAACTGTAAACCTACAATTCCACTTTGTTCCTTCACTTTCTTCAGTTCTTGTTCCAAGTCTTTGCTATTTTCTGTTAGTAGTATGGCGTCATCTGCATATCTGAAATTGTTGATGACTATATATGTCATCTGTTGCAGTGGTTATACTGAGTACCCTGGGACAAAAAGAAAATATGAAACATGGCTTTACAGAGCTTCAAAAAAAAAAACCTTATGAAAGGGATTCAGACTATAATTTTACCTAGTATCATAGAAGTATCCTTCAATATGGAGCACTAAATTGTCACAATATTTTGTTTTCAGTGGAGGGAGGTACTGCTATACAATGTGTATCAAAATGTGTTTTTTAAATGTGCATCTGTTTCCCATTATGTCATAACAACACCTTTAAACTCTCTTATTTTATTGGTTACTCAAAATGATAATTTCAACATGCCTCCCTGTCTGCATATCATCTTCATTGCTATGAATTGACTCTATGTTGGTGATACCTATTATTAGTATTATTTTAAAGTCCCTTTATATGAACTAATGTGCATAAATTTGTTTTCTTAAAACAATAAATTAGGAGGGGATAAACATTTCAAGTACCAAAAGACAATAATACAGGGAGGACTGTGTTGTAGCCATCTTTGCTTTGGAACAACTAAAAGTAAGACCCTATGGGGGTGTGAGTAGCTACAACAGTTAGCAAGATGTGAGCTTGGCATTTTTTTTTTTTTTTGGTGTCTTGGAAATCCTTTGACTCCTTTTCTGTCATTCTCAGATGTTTCTCAAGAAAGTAATTTCATGTGTTTTTAGATTTTCCAGTCACTTGGATCACCCCAAAGTCTTTTACCAAATGTCTACTTTATACTGCAAGAGAGCTATCTTCCACTTTTATAAAATATAATTTTCCAAACTTTTTGTTTATTTGTTTGTTTGTTTTGTCTTGGAAGGAAGGTCTATGTCAACATATGTAGAACAGCAAAAATCAATGGAGGTTGCAGGGGTGCTTACACTTGAGTTCAGCTGTACAAAATCCAGTATCTTACTTTGAGGAGAGTATTATGTGTGTGGGGGGGGGTGTTAAATTTTGAGAGACATCTTTTAAGGAAGAGGGTCCCCCAAAGGTATGGTGCAGAGGGAATATTTACCTTGTAGAGTTGTGAAATCTGTCTTCTAAGAACTGGAGAATGAGTGCAGACAAATATCTGAAAGAGCTCATCCTTTCTCACTCACAGCTCAGGGTAAGGAGTTGACACACATATATTTAGTTGCTTTATTTCTAAAATGTATATGCAGTTTTGAATAGTTTTCTGGAGAAAAGGACTGGGAAAGACACTCTGTAAAGCCATGTTTCATATTGCCAATGATATTCATCAAGGCTTGCTTTGGATGTGACAGAGGAAGCAGATGTGCCTGCAGACTCATATACCTGCTTTTAGCACTTCCAAGATGGAGAGAACATTGCTGTGAGTTGTGAAGGCTGGACCTACATCTGACATTTATGTATCCTTTGGGGGGAAAAGGCCACATCCCCCTTTACAGATTTCAGAGGAAATATGAGCATTGCATTCTCGCAACCTTTCTCACAGCTTTCTCAGGATGCTCAAATTTCAAGTGCTTCTGCTGGTGCAACAGTGAGGTATGAATCACACAGTAACCCTCAGGAATGATACTATTGTTTTTGTGAACCTGAATAACTAAAACAGCAACTAAGAGAATGCTCAAAATGTGTAGAACCACCTTCAGAAATATTGCTAGTTTTATCCAAAACTCTTCTGACAACACTTTAAATTCCTTAGATTCCTCATCTGAACAGGAACTTTCCACATTCACTTTGACTTTTGCTTTAGGTCAATTTTGTAACAACTGATGAATGTACAGAACTGGCCTTCAATACTAGTCTAGTTTGTTTAAAACATGTTGAGGTTTCTCTTCAGAATTTTTCATCTGCTTCCTGTATTGATGAAAGTCTGGTTTGCTTCTAAGATCACTTGGAGTGATATTTCAGTAGCAATGCTTATCACAACTATCACAAACAATATCTTATTTTCCTTCCTCATAATGTGCGTGCACACACACACACCTTTCCTGTTGTGTCTTTTAAAAATACTTCAGAAGCATACACACACTCTATTGATTCAGTTTATATTTATATTGTATAAATTTATATAATATTGTGGCAGAACACAAAATCTCAAAGCTTCTTTTTATGTGTACTTCTTGCTTGTTAATTTGCTTCTATAAGCAATTATTAGCAATTATTGAAATAGGTTTGCAGTGTCTATAACAAGCAGTCATTATAGTCTTAAGCAATTTTTTTTTCTGGAAGTAATGATTTCAATGTCAAACACACACATACACCACACAAATAACTATGTGGTTAGCATGGTAGCTTGTCTCCTTTTTGATCATTTGTATGAAAAGTGAGCCAAAAATATCCAAGCTACATATTTTCATTGGTTATGTTGTTTGTATTATAATGCAAATAATCAAAACTTTGAGTACTGTAGAATAGTTAAAAAGGGGGGATGTGTGATGAGGGGGGAAAAATAGAGAAAATGAGAGATAATTTGTGTGAGAGAAGCAGAACTCAAAATCCATACTCCACTACAAATTTAATAGACAGGGCAGCCAGGACTAGCAGAAAACATGGGAATGGCATTCTCATAGTTCCAATATCTATGACTTTGACTGCAGCAAAGCCATACAATGAGTTTTGAGATTGGGTGGGGATTTGAACAAAAATTCAGCCATGTTCTGGGCTGCCCTAGACCAGCTCAGTTTCAGTTAGGCACAATTTAAGGCTCCATTCTGAGTTAGGTGTGCAGGATCTAACACATTACTACTGGGAAAACCATTTAAAATTATATGGGCAAGTAAATGTCTGAATGTTTTCATATTTTAACACATTTCATATTTTAATATATGTTAATATGTTTAATACAATTTAATGTGTGTGTGTGTGTGTGTGTGTATTATAATATTTAATGCATATTAATATATGGCTGTGAGATTGAGCATGTGGACTCATGAAAATTAATATAAATAAATTTGCAGCTGGTGACTTCTTCCATAGTTCTGGTAAACTTGTCAGGCTTGTCTTTTGTTCAAGGACCATGGTTCTGAGGCCTATGATGGAATTCCCAAGGAGATTGAAATGTTCAGCCACTTGTTTTTGTGTATTCCCATTCCTAATGTCTGAGTTATGTCCATTTATCCTCTGGTTCATGGGCTGGCCTGTTTGCCTGATGTAGAGTGCTGATGGACATTGATGACATAGTATTAAAACAATTTGAAAACAAAAAATAAAAATAAAAAATAACAGTTAAAACACTACAGTTTTAAATAAATGCAATGCCATCTTGAAAACCCATTACTTAAACACTTCCCATTTTATAAGCAGGTGTGTGTGTGTGTGTGTGTGTGTGTGTGTGTGTGTGGTGAACGGTTCCTCTGCCAATGGAAGGGTAGGGAAGAGGACGCCATTCTGGACTCTTTGGTGAAGGAGGCTAGAATGTACCCAATAACTGTATTCACAAGATTAGTGGGACTGAAAGAAGGGCCTCTCTTGAGGATCATGGTATCTGGTCAGACTCATAAGGTGAGATATGGTCTTTTAAATAGCCTGGACATAAGCTATTATTAAGAGCAGTGCACTGGTTTTTGAGGAAAAGCTCTTCCAGTCACTAACTCTCTTTTGTTTTGAAGATATCTGGTTGAGGACAAGCTGATTTTACAGCCAGAGAGAGAGACAGAGAGAGAGAGAGAGATAACAGTAGAACCAACAGTCTATACACAATGCAAACTGTTTCTCAAGGTAAAAGAGGGGAAATGACATGGAAGCAAAAAAACCTAACTAATCTAAGAGGGGTGTTCATAAGCATATTGCACTATAGACTAAAACAAACACATGGATTTTCGTATCCCCTGGCATGAAGAAGAGTCTAAGATGGCTGGAGAGCAGAAGGCAGGGAGGCAGGTCTCAGAGAAAGAGAGGTTCTATGTCTCTGTATTTAAAGCCTTCCTAATTTGGGGGCTGCATCCTAAAAGTGAAGGGAATGTCTCAGGGTGGGCCAAAACATGACCTAAATATTATTCCATGGAATGTTTTTTAAAAATGTGCTTGCAAAGAGCAGAGTTGAATGTCCTTTTCAGTGACTGACAATAACTCTTAGGAGAACAATGAAACTGCTTACACAAGATGAAGCCGATCATGTATGGCATTGCCCTCTTTCACACCTAGATAAGATTGCCTAATGTCTCTGGAAGGTGCACAATACTTCACAATGAAGAGGCATACCAGTCTGATCCAGTTTTGCATAATCTCCATTCAGTGGAGGAACATAAGACAGTTAAACACTGATTGTTTTCATCAATAAAACCATTTCCTTGGCATCAGGAGCAAGAAAATGAGGCTTGACTTCTTCAAGGACTCCAGGCTACCAGGCTTACCCTGGCGGACTTTGCCTTATTTATTCATATTTATTGAGCATAATCTATATAGGGCTTTATAGGACATCACAAGCAACTAAACTGTGCCTAGAATGGTCTCTTCAAAGGTTATATTATAGTAACAGTATAGCAGTGCACAAGTACATCTTTAGGGATTCAGTGTGGAAAAGTGGACTTGGTAGACTATTGGAATGCTTAATCAATGCTTTTGACTTTTGTCAAGCACAAATAGTACAAAATATCACAAGCTATTTTCTTGCTTTTAAAGTAAACTGAGTCTGGTTAAGCCCTGTGCTCCAGGAACTTCTCACCACTTAGGGAAGTTGGATGAGCATAACAATAACATTATCTTGACTGAACCTCTAACAAAAGCCAGAATAATAATTCAAGTTTGATTTGCATACCATATTGATGTCAGTGCTGTGGACACACCTGGTTGGTGGGATATCAGGAAACAAGAGAAATCTTTCCCAATTTGAAAAAAAAATAATAAGAGAGTATGTGGTAGTGCTGGTCAGCATATGAGTGAATCATTGAATCTTGGAAAAGATAAATTTCACTTTCAGCTTTTAGAGCTATCTCTGCCATCCCTTCTCAGGATGAGAGGCAGACAAAAAACTGACTAGCAGTCTGAGTATCAGTGGTGAGGTCTTTACTTAAATGGGTTTAATCTATCTGTCCATCATTGGCTGCTATGTATATAACAATACAGGCAGTCCCCACTTATCTAATGGATTAGGGACTGGAGCACTGTTAGAAAGTTTAATTGGTTGGAAAGAGGAATCCAGGGGCTGTTTTTTTTAGCTTGCAAATACATTTTGGTTGCCAAAAATGTAAATAACACACTATAGACAAGTTCCATTAATTCAACAAGAAGTCTGATCTTTCTATAGGCAAAAGGAACTGACAAACAGTGAACCCCTTGTCAAATTAAAGGAACTTGTCTGTGATCTGACAGTGTTGAAAAAATGAGGCATCACAAAGAGAGACACTGAAAGGCGGGGGGCACCTGTAGATAGAGTCTGGTATGGATACCTTCTAAATATGAAATCTGTACTGCTTGTGGTTAAGTACTCTGACACCTATTAGACTAGAGTAAGATGAAGCACTTGAAGGAATAACAAATAGAACTGCTTGTAATGAAATATTTCTGAGTTAATCAACAAATTGACTGTGAGGCAGATGCAGTTACTCATCATGTTCAAAATAGTATTCAGACAGTTTCTCTCTTCAGTCAACTTCATGTGTCAACACCAATGTGTTTGGAGGCAGCAGATGGTAAGCATAATTTGTGAAATGAAAGGTGCATGGTGGTGAATGTGCTCTCATTAGGACTTATGACACAAAGTGTGCCACACTTGCTTTGTTCAGCTAGTTTCCCCTCCTGAAACTAAGCTTCCAAATGGCAGCATTTATTTAGTTCATGGCTGAAAATGTGAAAGTCAGGAGAAAGAAATATTTCTCCCTCTCAGGTTGAGAGACTCCCTTTTTCAATATTACTTCACATGTTGGTGGTCAAGGTATTCTTTCAATAGATACATTGTGACAGGGCCATCCTAAGATATTTTGAGGTATAAAGTAAGATGATGCCATCTCCATTTCATATATACTGATGATGAACAGGGTTCTCCACCCCACTTGACAGCAGACAAGTTTAGTATGCAGCAGACAACCTGTGGAATATACACGGTTGTGGAAGAAGGTAAAACCCAGACACTCAGAGAGAAAATCCTTTGCCCTAACAACATCCACTTGGGATGGTTGCCTTCCCCTGCTTAATGATAAGTCAGGACAAAATGTTCTTCCTTTCCTTTGCTGTACTACAGGTCTGTAAAAACAGATGATATGGGGAATCATTTCTACCCCAACACCATTTAGGTATAAAAATCCCACTATAAAAACCTAGCTGCACCAGGGGAATTTGGGTTCCATCTTCAGTGGCAGAAGGGTTGATAGTGGAGACTATCTCCACTGTTTTTACAACTGTCTTGCTTCTGTGTGTAAATACCATATATTTTACTTTTGACTAATACATAAAGTGTACTGTTGATAATTGTTTTATATTTTTGTAACTTTTCTAATGAAATATTCCTGCAAAAGCTTCATGTGCTACATTCTTAGAAAGTGTTATCCTTCCTTGAATTTAGTTTTGAAAAGTAAGCTTAAAGATTGGATGCATCTGGCAAATATCTAATTTGACTATTTTATTCTAGCAATCATGCTCTAGTGCCAGTTTTCTTAAATGTGGTGCCCTCCGGGAATGTTGAACTATGAACTCCTACCATGTCCAGCAGGAAGGCTGAGAAAGGCTTGTGTACTCTACACACCTCTGTGAGCCAAAGAAAGCCTAGCTCTACTTTGCTGTTACAGAACTGCAAATCAAGCTAGTCAAACCATATCATTGTCTGTAAGTTTTAGTCCATGCATTGCTCACAGACATATGCTAGATCTATGGCTCTGACAATAGTAATAGTAGTCAGATTGAATGAAATTGCCATGTTGTTGTTGTTGTTGTTGTTGTTGTTGTGTGCCTTCAAGTCATTTCCAACTTATGGTGACCTAAGGTGGATCTATCATGAGATTTTCTGGGCTGAGAATATCCAGTGTGGTTCCATGGCAAGTAGAGAACTGAATCCTCTGCTCCAGAGTTGTAATCCATCTCTCAAAATACTCCATCAGGCTGCCTCTCATGCTTGCATACAAACAGATCTTGTAGCACCTTTGAGATTAATTGAAAGACTAATTGAGTCTCAAAGATGCTCCCTTTATGTAGTGACAGCAGTATTTGAAAAATACACATACTTACTAGTGACCACATCAGTCAATTGTACGGCAGAAACAATTAGATAAAAATATAAACAAGTAAATATTTCAGGTGCAAGCAACTTAGTATTAGAACAGGTGCCTTCTTTTCCTTCAAAGCACTGGCAGTTTGTCAAAATTCAGTCTCCTTGCCAACTTTATTGTGCAGTTTGGCAGTCTGGGTGCTAATAAAAATGCAAATCTCTAGAAATCTACAACAGTTGGCACATGGCAGTCGATGCAGTAATCTCATGCTTGCTGTCTCATACTTACACCATTTGACCTATACTTTTGGATTTTTAGTCACAGACATGCAAAGCACATTGATTATAATGCAGGAATTTACAAATTTTATGTCACAAGAAAACAGCCATGAAAAATAAATTAATGTTAGCATGTAGTGGTTTCTGCAAGCTGAAAAGACCCAAAGACAAAGTGGAGCAGCTGCTGAATCTCTGCATATTTTTTTCTGACAATTTCTCCAGTGTTCTTCCAGAAGTGACTACTTTAGACCTAGAAGCTGCACTAACATTTTTTAAAATTATGTAGGGCAGGAGGCATATGGTAGGAAGGGTCAGATCCACACAGTCACCAACTCATGAAAGTTAAGAATTGGTTGATATCTACCTGGTCATCTCATAGGAATTAGACAGCAGATGGTTCATGGTTATGTCTATTTTGCACTTAGCTTCTAGAAGTCTGAAAACATCATGATTAAATATAGAACAAACACAAATAAAATGACATCCACATGAGTGGGGTGGAGTTATAAAGAATGGAGGGTTAAAAAGGTTCCTCTACTGTTATCATTTGAATTGGCACAAATATATATAATAGTTGCCTTAGGTAACTATTATATATTGCCGTTTCTTTCATATTTCAAAATACAGTAAAAGAGATTCCACCTAAACATTAGGAAGAACTTCCGGACAGCAAGAGTCTCCTCTTTGGAGGTTTTTAAACAGAGGCTGGATGGTCATCTGTTGGAGGTGCTTTGATTGTGTATTTCTGCATGGCAAGGGGGTTGGACTGGATGACCCTTGTGGTTTCTTCCAGTATGATTCTATGAAATTTTCACAGTCACTCTCATTTAGTTCCATAAGGGAGGAAAAGCAGAGAAAGGGAGCCAGGAAGAAAATATTGGTGAAATCTTGAGAATTTGATGCAGATTTTATTGACTGATTTACTTATTTTGGCAGGTATATGCACCCAATCAAATTGAAATTTTATTTTGTTTTTGTACACATTTTCAGTGTGTTGACACAGGAAAGTGGACTTGGGCTTAAAGTTTGTTTGTTTGTTTTTAAATCAAAACATTCCTTCAGTGAACAGTGAGACATAATTAGACACACAAAGGTGTAATGTTGGTGTTCGACAGGGGAGCGAACTACATGACTCTTGGGATATTTTCCAACATTATGATTCTATGGATGCTGCAGTAAGAACTAGAAAGTACCTGTCAGTTCCAAGCAGACCCAGATCTCTGTGTAGCCAGTAAACCAGCCAATTGTTGCAATTAGGAGTTTATTGAAGAACACAAAGCCAGTAATCCACCAGACTACGTTTAAGCCAGAACTAATCCCCCTTCCAATAAACACCTAATTAAACCCCACTAACTAATTGCTCCACCCCTTCTTTCATGGCACAAAAACTAGCACCCACCTACAATTCCCACAGCTAGCCATTCCTCCATCCAACCAGGCCCCCACCTTATCAGCTACAAACCCCTCCTATTCCCAGGCCTAGCTGACTCCACACTGTACCAACCTCTTCCCACCAGCAATGCATTCCAGGAGACTCAATTTCCCAAAACAACCTCAGACTCATCACCTCTCACCCCCCAGCAACACACAGTCTGTTATGCCTGGAGCCTATAATACTTGCTACCAGCCTAAGTCCACTACCAGCCGAACCATCATCCTCTCCAAACTACCAACCCAACCATACTCTGGCAGAACATATGCATGCAGGCATAGTGATGACAGTACCATAATAGTTTCATATAAAATATTGTGCTGTTATGGTTTATTTGTTTTTTTAAGGACACTGTTTACAATTCTGTCTCAAAGAAACTATTGTGTCACTTGGGAAACTCAGGATATAGACAAGACAAATAGGGCTAGAATCTTCTGTTATGTCATGATCCTAAAGTGTCTGGCACTCTCAGTCCACAGAATTTTGAACTAGGCTATGAGATTGGGCTTGTAGCAACAAGTGAGACAGTTAATTAATTGGAATCCCTTTGCTAATACTATGGAAAAATAAAAGTAGTATTTCCTGTATGTCTCTGGACTCAAGGAGCATGCAAACACATGGTCAGCAGTAGGAAAATAATATTGAACAGGATGGATGTGATATTGATGTTAGGAACTCTGTATGTGCCCTGTGCTGCTGCAAGTGCTTCCTGTCTGTTAATCAAAACATTAATCACATACTGATGGCTAATAAAATTAAGGACAACCTAAACCTAAACCTACGTGACAATCCCTCTTATTTGCATGATAATGTTGAACTTTTATTTCAACTAGCCAACTCCTTCCCCAGCCAGCAAGTTTATAATATATGCTATGAAATAAAATATGGGGCCTTACTTTTACATTGTTCTTTATGGGAAAAGAAATATTTCTGCTCAGAATTAAGTTTTCTGTGAAACAAAGATATGTTTCATTCAAAACTTTTTTTTTTTTTTGCACAAAAAAGTGTGGAAAATGAAATAAGGAAAAATTGATATTCCATTCAACTCAGAAAGCTGATGTGGAATATTCTCACATTGTATTGTCAACTTTACATAGTCAACTCCATTTTCAAGGATGTAGTGAAGGATTTTAGATTTTTTTAAAAAAAATCAAATGGAAGGTTAAGGTATTGGTAGCTATAAGGTACAACTAAAATTGATTTTTTTTTCTGCCCAGAAACACTATATAACATTGTACCTGATCCTGGAATAAACAATAGGAAAAGACCATCACTTTTTGGACTTCCAGAGGTAGGTGGTTGGCAGCTTTCAGAAACAGAATCTTGGACTAAATGAACTTTGGTCTTATTTGGCAAGGCAATTCCCATGTTCTCAAGATCATGCTCTGACCTTACTTACTTGTTCACCCTGACAATGCTCAGTAGCAATTGCTACATGAATAACCCAAAGGCATCCCTGCAAGCAAATTATTTATTCAGAAAGTACTTCTGAGAAGTCAAAGGATAAGTAAATTATTCATTACCATTATGTAGGAGAAAATCCTTCTCATAACCTGTTGTACAAAGCTAGTCAGGTTTGTCTGGAGGAGTATGGAAATCTAAAGATAAAGCCATATATGGAAGCTTCTAGGTGTCATTTCATAGAAAATGTTGATGGAAAAAGAAGAGGAGGTGGAGGAGAAGGGAGAGAACAAGGAATAGAGATGACAGCTATAGCAGAGATTTAGAAAAATGAAACCAATTTTGGAATTATTTGAGAAGAAGGTAGTGCTGCACTGCAGAGAACCTTACATATTCTGCACAGCCTAATATTTCTTCTGACTAGCTCTTTTCAAGCACAGTTGTAATTATGGTCTTCCACATGAATTTTGCTTGAACCACAGTGAAACTCCTCCAAAACTGATAATATTTTTTCTGTGTGAATTGATATGGGGCTGCTACAGATGGGCCCTTTGGGCCACCCTGGAGGGAGGGATGGGGAGGTGCAGCCACACGCCAGCTGCCTTAAACCCTCCCTGAAGACATCCTGATGCCATGCACCATTACGTAGGGCGTGCGGTGTCAGGATGTCTTTTCGGCACAACTTTTGATGCGCTGCACCAGAAGGGACAATAAAGAGTCATATGCTGGCTCTTAGGGCACCCTTTTTGTCAGCTCTGAAAGGAATGGTATTTTGCTGCTCTTTTTTGGGGCAGCATCTGGCAGCCTGAGCCTCAATACTCCGCTTCCCAGGGCCGCCCATCTGCATCCCCCCATGGTTAAGGATTAGATTTCATTGAAGAGCATAATACAAGGAAGATTTCTTCATTTGTCTGAAACCAATTGCCAAACGATGACTCTGAGAGCTTCTGCTGATGGATAGAGGATGAGTGAAAGCATGGAGTGAAGGTCGACTAAAGCTAAAGTATTTCCCATCACAAGATTGTTCAGCCTGGCTATAGTTCTTTTCACACTTACATGATAGTAAGACTACTGACTTCAGCAGGGATTATTTCTGAGTAAATAAGTATATACTTGCACTGCAAAAGACATTTATTAGGAATATATTTCTTCACTAATTGTTTTCTTGAAGGAAACAGCAGGTAATTTTATCAATTTTCTTCACACTATAACAAAGTCTTCAAAAAGAGTCCCCAATTATTATTATTATTATTGCACATGAAACAACTTTTTCTGCACAGTAAATAGTATTTTGTGTAGAAAGATTCCTGTACAGAAAATGCTATTCCTGAAAAAAGAGTGCTGTAATTGAGGGAATCTTGGGCAAAATTTGCACGTGGTTGATTTACATAGAAAGGAATATTTACTGTACAGGAAATAGGCTTTTTTGTGCATGAAATTATATTTCTACAGTTTCTTTATTTTCTGTGCAGAAAAGCTATTTCCTCCACAGAAAGACACCCCCCCCCGACTTGTCGGGAGGGGTTTCTTGTTGTGCTGGCCAAATAAGGACAAAGACTCCTGGTTGATCAAGGCGTGCAGGAAACATCACATCAGCGCGCCTGGCCCAACAGGTGGCTTTACAAATTCTCGCAAGGTTATGGTTATGTGAGAATTGGACGAGAGTTTGTTGTATATAACTTGGTGCAGCCACATGGGGCAGCCATTTTATAGTTGAGATGGTGAGAGTAACATTGATCCGTTCTCTGCTTTTGACATGCTCGGCTTTGGCCTTGCGTTTTTGGGCTTGCGCTATTGTAGCTCTT
>JAIPUX010001232.1:47339608-47362226 GCA_020142125.1 Phrynosoma platyrhinos | reverse complement strand
TATATATATATATATATATATATATATATATATATATATATGCAGAGTCAACAGTAGAAATGTGTACACAAAATACACACATAAAGGAAAAGGAGTATCAAAAGGTTTGACTGGTACACCAGCTACAGCCTTTCCTGGGTAGAGGTAACCTAGCTACAATAGTTTATGCACTGTTAGCCTCCCAATTAGACTACTGTAGTGTGCTCTTTGTGGGGATGCCATTCAAGATGATTCAGAAGCTTCAGCTAGTGAAAAAGGCTATGGCTTGATTGCTGAATAGAATGTGTGTGCCTTCAAGTTATTTGTTAACTTGTGGTGACTCCATTAATTTCATACAGTATTCTAAGGCAAGGAATACTCAGATGTGGTTTTGCCAATTCCTTCTGAAATATAGTCTACAGCACTTCGTATTCATTGGTGGTCTCCCATACAAGTACTAACCAGGGCTGATCCTGCTTAGCTTACAAGATCAGATGGTATCTGGTGTATTTAGGCTGCTTAGTACCTGAATTCAGTACCATATAGGTATCCTAAAAGATGTGATCTGTCTGTCAATATGCTTCTGGACTGAATTCAAGATGCTTGTGATGATATTTAAGACCCTAAATGGTTTGGAAGTTCTCTCTGTATGTGATTACTTGGCTGATTATTTTCAGATTCTAAGCCAAAAATTGTGTGTATTTTCATGTACAGTTGGCTCTCCTTATCCACAGATTTTTTTATCCACAGATTCAAGCATCCATAGCTTGAAAATATTCCAAAAAAGTATAAATTCCAAATAGCAAACTTTAATTCTCCATGTTATATAAGGGACACCATTTTGCTATACCAGTATATTTAATGGGACTTGAGCATCCATGAATTTTGTTATCCATGAGGATCCTGGAACCAAATACCGGTGCATAACGAGGACCCACTGTACAATTATTCTGACACATAGATTTTTGTGCAGTTTCTTTGATTTTTTAACAAGCATTTTTAAACCGTTTTCCTCCTAACACAACTAATTTTATCTGATTCCCCAGTCTTGATGATATTTTATGTCATGTATTTTTGTATGCATTTTTCATTTCAGATGCATCACAAAATTTAGGTCTCTACTAAGGGCTTGCCTTTTCTCAGTGGAAAGCCCCATTAGCCCCCAGAGTTAATATCTGGTCTCATAAATGACGAGTTTTGTTAGTATTTCTAGTAACATTGTCTTATTTCCAAAAGTGAGAAAGCAAACAGGGTCTTTAAACAAAGAAAAAAATATTCTGGTACCTTAATCCAGAGATTATTTCTATATAGCCATTGCCCACCTCAGGACAAAGCCATTACTGTCTAGAATAATTGTGTTAGGTATGTTAGGAGCATTGTTTTAGAATTAATTACTTTTTCCAACTGCAAGGGAATAATTAATTATATTATGAGTGTAACTTAATAAGAAATATGTTAGTCTCTTTTCTGGGCTATAGTCACACTGGACAGTTAAAACAGTTTCATGCAACTTTATCTGTCATAGCTGTGTTTTATAGAAATCTGAGATTTGAAGTTTATTGAAGTGCATAGAATTATCTGTTAGAGGAGGGATGGATAAGGTGGAGCCTGCTGGCCTCATGCAGAACACATGGTACGTTTTCAAACGGGGCTTTAGGAGGATGCAATCCTACCTCCGTCCGGCCCCACTCCAGCTGTTCTTCAAATTTTTCACATGACATCACAGCAAGCCCCGCCCCATCCAGCGCCATCCCCGGTGCTATCCTGCGTCAGTCCGGGTCTTGCTGCGCATGTTCACATGACATCACAGCAAGCCCCGCCCCGCCCCATCCAGCGCCATCCCCGGCGCTGGCCGGCATCAGCCCCGGTGTTTGTAATTCCTTTTTTTAAAAGGAACTAGAGTTGCTGGTGCCGGAAGCAATCAGGAGCCATTCCGGCGGCTGCTGCTTTCACCACCGGAATGGCTCTTCATTGCTTCCAGGCGGCTTTTAGACCCATGCGTTTGAAAACGTCCATGGAGCCATTCTGTAGCTTTTCAAGACCCCCACAATCCACCCAACCACCTCCCCCCAAATATGCCTGTGAAAATGATTGGGGGACAGTTGTTCACCCCATCCTGAAGTGCAAGTCCACTTCTCTATACTATAGTAAATGAGCTGTGAGATAGAGACTTTTAAATACAACACAAAACAAAATTCAAGGATCTCATAGGATAGAGCTCTGTGATAGATACTTCTAAATTGAAAATCTCATAGGGTAGAACTATCTCAGCTGATATAGGAGCAAAGTCTATAAATGTGTACTATGTATACACCCATGTTATAACTGTAAGAGATTATCTCATGGTTCAAGTATTGGCACATACTACAACATGTTCTGCTGCCTTGTTCTCTCTTGTAGACATTAAGAAAACATTAACACTTAAGAGGTTAAAATATGATTCTAGATCATAGCCAATAGCTTGTTGTTGTTGTTGTTGTTGTTGTTGTTGTTGTTGTTGTTGTTGTGTGACTTCATTCCCCCACTCCCAATTTATTGCAACCCTAAGGTGAAGCTTTCAAAGTATTTCCTTGACAAATTTTATTCAGGAGGATTGTCTATGCTTTTTTCTGAGGTTGAGAGAGTGTGATTTGGGTTTCCAATGGATTTCCATGATCAAGCGGGAATTTGAATCCTGGTCCATCAGCCAAACCACTACACCACACAGGCTATCCAATAGCTTCTACTAAAAACAACTGTTAATTTAATTGTGGGAATCTGGAAATAAAGAATTAATTTTTAAAAGGTTGTAATTTTAATAGTAATGTATTACAAAAATTACAGTGTGGAATCATAACAATAACAAGTTTCCTTTTTAAAATAATATACGAAGCCATGGGTAATAGTGCTGAAAGATTATATTAATATTTTCCTGTTCATTAATTTCTAAACTACACTTTATACCCACTGCATGGTATATTACCATATCTTTTGGTAAAGTTAGTCCCTTGACATGAATGTCTAGCTGTAACCAACTGTAGGGGTCAGTGCTCATCTCCATTACTAAGCCAAAGAGTCAGCATTGTCCAAGGACTACTCTAGTGATCATGTGGCCAGCATGACTGCACTGAGTGATGTTATTTTCCCACTAAAATGGTATCTATTTATCTACTTGCATTAGCTTACATTTTTTAAAATGCTTAGTACATGAGTAAGTGATATAGAAATGTACTTGCTATTGCTATTTGCATGCTTTCAAACTGCTAGGTTAGCAGGAGCTGGGACTAGTAATAGGAGCTCACTCCATCATGAAGCACTTGGATCTTGAATTGTCAATCTTGTCTTTGCACTGAAACTCCCTTCCCTCCCTTTTATATTCCTCTGCAGGGACATAGAGCAACAATAACAGGTCTATTCAAACTTAACTACTCTTGGCAGGGATAATTAGAATGCAATTCCAAATCCCTGCTTTGATGGACAGTGAGGTTGCCTTCTCTCCCCCCCCCCCCCCCCGCCCTTTCCTGTTGGATTCTTTTTCTGCTCTGGGGAAGAGAGAGAGAGAAGGGGTTGAAATAAATAAAGACAGGTCTGGTTTTGTGGTGCTCAACTGAAACAGGAGAGTTATATGGAGGAGGAGGGGCAAATAGTCCAGTTTGAGACCTCTTTAACTGCTCTGTATCAATGCTAGGGAATTCTGGGAATTGTAATTTTGTGATACATTTAGCCTTCTCTGTCAGAGATCCCTGGTGCCTCAGCAAACTACAAATCCCAGGATATCATATCATTGAACAATGGCAGTTAAAGCGGTGTCAAATTGCCTTAATTCTGTAGTGTACTTCAGACCCTAGTGTTATCTCTATTTCAATTGGCTTAATTTATGGGCTGGTGGTTTGGATTTTTGGATGAAGACTAACAGCCAGGAATGGGGGGGGGGGGAGGGAGTATCCTGAAAGGGAGGTAGAGACAAAGGGGGTGAAATACTTCAGGATCTTGTTTGTCACCTGATTTCTCACACTGTTTACCTCTTTCCAGAATGGGCAGATAAATAAATACACCACCATCCTACATAAATCTTCTCAAAAGCAAAATTCATTGGGTTTGCTAGGACTAGCCTCAGAGGATGGCAATGGCAACCCCTGTCTGAGGAAACATGTCAAGAAAACCCTATGATAGGTTCACCTTAGGGATTTGGATTTCTCTGTTTCAAGTTCAGTAATTTAAACATTGATCTGTTCTGTTTCTATCAGATCAGTTCTAACTTTTAAAATGGTAAGAAAGTTAAACATAGTGGAAGAAAAAAATTCAACCACTAATGTACTAAATTTACATAATTAGAATGTAAATTAGAATGATTTTCATAATTAAAATATTTTCATGAAAAGTAAATTAGATGCCCAGTTTTTAAGTGGAATATGGCAAACTTACCTATGAATGAGAGACTTCCAAGTCCCTTTATCATCAGTTGTCCTGCTCAGAATCAAGGCTGAGGCTTTCTTGATTCTGTGTATGCATCTGAAATGTGGTCTTCCACTTTTCCTACTGTCTTCTACTTTGTTAAGCATTATTTCCTTTTCTAGTGAATGAGTGAAGAGACTGTTGGTCTCACAAAATTTTGTCAGTCTGTCACTTTCTTGATTCTAGGCCACATTTTCTAATCATCTTTTACTTTTCTTTCTTTCCTATTTCTCAGTACCTATGTTTAATAAGTCTTGTTTTGGTATGTGATCAATTTCCTCCTAGACCTCAACCTAGAATATTTCAATTTCTTCTTTTTTTGCCTCTGTAGTTGGAGCATAAGCTTGGATTATAGGTGAGCTTTCCCTGAAGTTTCATTGACCTGATTTGGTCAGAATTTACATTATATCCTTTGACTGCTTTTGCTACATTTTGTTAGATTTCTCTTAAGTATAAATTACACTCTGTTTCTTCTTAGATTTTCATTTTCTGATTAAAACACAAAATCTCCAATTCCTGTTCACTTTAGCTTATTCACCCCAAGTATTACAATGTTTATATGTTCCATTTTTTGTTTTACCAAATCTAGCTTTCCTGATTCATGCTTCTCACTTTCCATGTTTCTATAATGTTGTTATACCCATTTAGCTTGCACAAAAAGGTAGACGAAGGGAGATATGACAGAATTGTATAAGATCACACAAGGTGTGTAGAAAATGGATAGGGGGAGGCTTTTCTTGCTTTCTTATCATACTACAAGCTGGCTTACCAGTGAAGCTGAATGCTGGGAGATAAATTTAGGTACTTTTTTTTTTTTTTACATAGCATATAATTTAAATTGTGGAATTTTCTACCACAAGGAGTAATTATTAATATCAGTTGTAGTAGTTTGAAATGGTAGCCAGCTAGATTCATGTAGGATGAGGTCATTAGTGGTTAGTAAAGGTAAGGGATACACATTACCTCCAGAACCAAAGCAATGTGTCCTTAAATATCAGTTACTGGGAAGCAGAATGTACTCACATTCTGCTTGTGGGGCTCTCATGGGCAACTGACTGGCTACTGTCAAAGCAGATTGCTGTACCAGGTAGCCTTTTGATCTGATCCAGCATGAGTCTTATTGTATTGTCATATGTAACAACAGATAGACCCATAACCTTAGAATAAATTAAGCAAATTGCTTGTTATTTACCTTACTATTATAGTATTTTATTGTCAGTTATTGGGAGAGCTGTTTGAAAAAGGTACCCCCTCATATACTGAATCAGTTGACTAGTGTTGGGTTCTATATATCTTGATTTGGGTGGGTTGGGCGTGGCACCATTTTCTGCTTCTCCTCAGATATCAAAATATCTTTGTTTGACCATGGATGAGATGTCTCCTAGATGGCAGCTCTGAGAAAGGTTCAGATACACTGACCAGGGAGCACCCCAATTTAGTCCCTGACACTTCTGATCAGGGATATCAAAAGAGTAATATCCAAGGCTCTGCAGAACATCTTCCAGTCAATAGACAACACTGACAGACAATCAGCCAGACCACAAATGAGGCAACCTCTTGTTATTTTTTTATTTCAGAAATACTCTTAAGTTTTACATAGTTCAAAAAGTAAGATGGGGTATGTAATGAAAAAAATCAATTCATATGTGATAGGTAACTTCTACATTTAAAAAACTGCAAGACCTATGATGGCGAAGAAACAGGTCTCTATAGTCTACAGTTGACACACTGTTTCCTTCCAAACTGCATTAAGGAGATACAGAAAACAAAAGAAGATTATTATTATTCTTGCATTATATACCTCTAGGGTTTATGTTAATATTGAGCTGTAAGATTATCCAGAGACAAATTGTTAACAATTTTCTTTTGAGTCTGTGAAGCTAGAAGGCAATCAAATGTCCATGATGAATGTGATCTTTAGAATAGGAACAAATTGTTATAAACAACAACAACAAAATATCCCATTCAGTACATAAATGATATCTTCCTCATTACAGCTTCACTAAATAATTAATGCTAATACAATCCATTGGTAATGTCATACTAGGAAACTGGGTTCTTCTTTCCTTCTTACTAGAATGACCATTCAGGGCAAAAGCATCCCTTTGGAAAATTGTTACCCATTCGCTTGAGCTAAAAAGACATTTTGCATGCCTGTAAAAAAGCTGTTGCTGGATTTAGATTTTTAATTCACCTGTGCTAATGACAGAGTTGTGTATTCCCTTAATTGTGAGCAAAACAGTTGCACATAAGAATTCAATTTTCTTAATGTTGGACAAGCTTACATTGTTTTGCAAGAACACTTCATGTTAATGCCATCTCTTATGTGCACCTCCATGACCCTGCATTAATGAGAAGCTTGATCATGTATGGTGTGTGCTTTTGTGTGTTCACTTACAAACAAAACAAAACAAAACAAAAACAAAAACAAAAAAACAATACCTTTATAAGTGCCTAAACCAGGTCAGAAGTGATGCAGACCTCAAGTGGGTTCAAAGGAGCCTATCATATGTACCATACATCAGTCTACCTTAAGAACCATCCACCAGATCAAGTGAAGGATGTCCATTCAGTTGGCAATTAGGACATAAACAAGATTACAGTATGTTTTTATCTCCTCTTGAACTGAATGAGGTTGCAACAAAGACTTGCAAAAGATGTCCTGCTTCTGATAGTTGCAAGGATGAATGGATCTCTTTCACCTGACTGATATCTGGCTCTTATGGTAGAATGGGAACTATTAGAAGATAAAGTAGATGGTAACCGTATAGGGTTAGTGCTACAGAATAGTTATGGATCCATACCTCTTGGTTACAGATCCCTAATTTCAGTACTGTTGACAGATACAATTATGTTCCTTAAAAAAGTGTTGAAAGATATCATCCACTTGTTGAATAGAATGATGCACTCTAACAGGAAATTTGGGCAAGAAAAGAGAACTTAACTGAAATTTATGGACCATTGTATTCGATTCAGCAGAACTTATTTGACAAAATAAATAAATAAACAAATCAACAAATAAATATCTGATGGTCTTAGTGAAAATGATGTTACACTATCCTGGGAGATTATCACATATCCCTTTTGAGTCGTGATTCCCCTGTAAAGGAAGCAGCATCAGTGATGCTGATTGCATGACACCACTTCCCTCCCATAGCTGCCCCATCTCCTGCATGCCCCTTTTCATTCATGGGAGAAACCCATGAATGAACTGCCAAATGTGCAATGCCTCATGTAAAAAAAAAAAAAATCCTGAGGTACTCATGTGATTGGCAGATTGGTAAGGCATAAAGGAGGGAGGGAGGGAAGGGTTGACAGAGAAGATGGGAAGAGAGTGTGATGGGGGCAGCAGCCCTGGTTGTGTGAATGGAAGAAATGTGGTCATGGCTGCTCCAAAATCAGCATGTTACTTTTTTATTTTTGCTTGCATGACTGCAGCATGAAAAGGGCTGGTGTGATAATGCCCTTGGCTTTGCCTTTTATCTAGTACTGGGGAATATTGGGATTCCATTTGGATGGAAAACCTCCATGAGCTGAAAAGTCTCCTCACCTGAAAAGTTAAGAGTTTCTTCATTCCCTACAATCTGGAATATATATATATATATATGCCATATATATATATATATATATATATATATATATATATATATATATATATATGGCATAATTATATGTTTGGTTTTTTTGTGTTTTTTTAAATAATTTTTTTATTAAATTCTATACAAAACATAACCACATAAAAATATACAAAAACATCAGAATAACATTTAAAAACAAATATAGACATTATTCATTAAACACCACCCCTTGCATGATTCATTCATTCTAACATATATCACTAACAAACATCAAACAGCAATATCAGAATTGGCTTCCTTTAGTTTCCACTGATTTGTTAACATTTGTCAATTATATTTTTCTCTTATTATGTGATTTTATACTAGTTGTATCTTATATTTTCCCAACTTTTCTTACATCTATTTGATAATTACGTTGATTTCAATGTTACATGCTCCCATATATACTTCATCTTCATTTTTTAATTTTTTGTCCCCATCGGTTTATCTATGGTAAATAGTGCCCTACTCTACTAGAGTTCCTATCCTACTATATATATAAGTATATAGATTAATCTAAACCCATTACCCATAATTCACCCCACTTTTGTCTAATATATTTAATAAAAGGTTTCCAGACTTTAATAAAATTTGTATATGGTTTCTTTTGTACAATTTGTGTTAATTTATCATTTTCCCTTAGATCATATAATTTCCATATCCAATCATCAATTTCTGGTATCTTCTTTTTTTTTTCCAATTTGAAAAATATACTAATCTGGCAGCTGACGTCATGTAAAATAAAAGTCTACCATGAACTTTTTCTAAACACTCTTCTTCATTTATACTCAGTAGATACCTTTTTGGTCTTTGCCTATAGTTTGTTCTAATATAGTCATCCCTTCTTCGTGTATTTTATTCCAAAATATTTTTGTTTGTTTACATTCCCACCATAAGTAGTAATATGTTCCCACTTCTTTTTCACATTTCCAACAATAACACTTCTACGTTTTATATATTTTGGATAATTTATATGGAGTGAGATGTCATCTGAATAATATTTTGTTCAAATTTTATTTTAAGTTGTAGTTTACTGTATATTTCATTCTTTTCAACCATGTTTTTCCCCATTGTTCTAACATAATCAACTTTCCAAAATTCTGTGCCCATTTAATCATATAGGATTTCATCTGTTCCTCCTTCATCTCTATTTCCAATAGCAGTTTATATATATATATATATATATATATTAATTCTATGGTCTTTTCCTGCTTTTATTATGTTTTCTAACCTTGGGTCAGCGTCTCTAATATTATTTGTTTTTAAGTCTAGCATCATTCTTACTCTAATTGGAAAATATGTAAACCATGTACATTGCATACCTTCTTCTCTTAGTTGTTCTAATGAATTTCATTTCATTTCATTTTTCATAAGTAAATCTTCATATGTGGCCCATTTTAATTCTTTCAGAGAGGTCATCTAAAAAAATGCTTCATTTATTGATGCCCACTTCAATACTCCTGGGCATAATCTTGGTTTATATTTTGCCCAAATTTGTAATAACAATCTCCCAATATAAAGATAGTTAAAATCTTTATTTACTTTTAATTTATTATAAAATAAGTATCCATGCCAGCCAAATCTTAAAACTATATTTTCCAAATTTAGTTGTTTTTTATTTTCTAATTTCAGCCAATGTAGTGCCCATTCCAATGCACTAGCATAGTAGAAAATTTTTAAATTTGGTACTGCTAATCCTCCCCTTTTGATTTCATCTTGTAAAATTTTCAATCTAACCCTCACTTTTTTCCCTGACCAGATAAATTTAGAGATGTCATTGTTCCATTTCTGAAAAGGTCTATCATTAGTGATAAATAGCAAATTTTGAAATAAAAAGATCATCTTTGGTAATAGATTCATTTTAATCACTGCTATTTTCCCCATCCAGGATAGCTCTAGTTTATTCCATCTTTCTAATTCTTTTTTTTTTATTTCTTTCCATTTTACCTCGTAGTTATTCTTAAATAAGTCCGCATTTTTTGTTGTTATATAAATTCCTAAATATCTTACTTTTTTAACACATTGAAAAATTATTTTTGTTTTTAATAATTGTTTTTCTTTTTCTGTTATCTCTTACAGTATAACCAACAGAATCCCTTTATAAAGTTTGCATATTTGTTTTTTCCTTGTTATTTGTAAATCCAGACACTGCACTGTAATTCTGTAATGCCACTAATAATTCATCTATGTTATCTATTGGATTTCCTAAAGAGATCATAAGGTCATCTGTGAATGCCCGCAACTTAAATTCATTTTTCTTAATTTTAACTCCTTCAATCTTTAGATTCCTTCTGATTGCATTATTTAGTATTTCTAGAGTGATTATGAATAAAAGAGGTGACAGGGGACATCCTTGTCTCACTTTATATATTTTATATTTTTTTGTCATCTCGCCATTGATTACTAAGGCTGCCTCTTGGTTTCTATATATATTTTGTATATATTGTATCCATTTTAAAAAGTTTTCTCTCATGATAATGATATGTTTTAAACCTATCTAAAGGAAATAAAAATGCTTAGTCTTTAGATCTCTTGATGGAAATCATTTGGAAACAAAAATCAACTGACACTTTTATTCCTCTCTCCCACTTCTTCACTGGCCAATATTATTATAAAATGATGACATTGTAACTCACAAAGATTGGCAAGCCTTTGACTATCTGGGAATGGTATCAAAGCCAATGAATTCAGGACATCCTTTGGTGTTTTCAAAAGGTATCATAGTCCACTAATTTGATTGACATCACGGTATAATTATTTGGCTTCTGCACACTCAAAAGGTCTCTTAGGTAAGAGAAAGGAATAAATACTTTTCCACTCAGTTTATCTCTTACAGTATAACCAACAGAATCCCTTTATAACATAAAACTTCATAATAAGTGTTCGTTAAAATAATAAATTCAGGTCAGAACTCTAAGGATAAGTTAAATACTAGCATCCTCACCATGACTTCCAGTGAACATAGATGTAATCCCTCTTATGCAGATGGGGGAGAGAGAAACAGTGTTCTATGCTCTCATTGTTAAAATTACCATATTAACAGGGTGACAGGAGGTCATATAAGCTTCTTGTTAATGCAAAATACAGATATGATAAATATGAAGCCACTGGTTGCTTAACCTAGTTTTCTATGTGATTGTAAGCCAATGCAATGCCTGTGCATTCCTTTCAGTGTGATAGCCCAAGCAGAACCAACCATGATTTATAAGAATCCTAGAAATGTCAGTTGCTACTGCACTGCTGCCATGCAGCAAGAAGTTTGACTAAAAGGAACAGAGGAACATGCTTACCTCAGAGTCCCCCAACACACATGATCTCAACATGCAACAGAGCTTGTCTAAACCCTCCTGTGGTTTTAGGGTATAATTCTTTACTACTTTTATTCTTGAAAACATCTATGGATATCCATGTTGGTCATATAGCAAATCCAAAAACATCCAAACAATGATATCTTTATTAGGCCAACCAAAATGCATAATTACATGTTGCAAGCTTTCAAAATCACACTGGTTTTTTCATCAGGCAAACAGGAGACAAAAATTGAAGATGCTAGTCATAGACCTGCATTTTCTGTTTCTGGTCTTATTTCAGATGGTGGGGAGGGCTATCAGTCCAGGATTCACACCATTTCTTTGCAGTCAAGAGATAGGTGAGCAAGTTAAGATGGGTTGTGGACATGAAGGTGGAATACTTGGATATAGCTTACAGAAATGTGCATTAAAATAAGCAGATAGTTCAAGGGTGGGGACACAGGTCCAATTTAAATATCAAGTTTATTTCACAAACACCAAACTGTATCCTGGTATGAGATCTATAACTGTTTCCTGGCATGACTATCCTGCTCAGGATGGGTATTCTGTTCCAAGTTTGGTCTTTTCATATTGACAACATAAAAATTGCTTTTAAATATTTCATACTAAAGCAATTTTATTTTAATGTATTTCTGCTTCATTTGTATAACAGAATCTATCCCAGTTTTATATCTTTGGCAAGAAGATGAAACATCAAGTCTAATCTTTTCTGTAATTTAATTGGGAGTCAATACAATCCAAGGACAGTGAATAATGTAAAATTCTATATTTTATTCCAGTAGTAATATTTAGCTCTGGCTGGATCTTCCTCAGCTTATTCATATTGAAAGAGAAATGTAAGCAAGATTGGGAAAGCCATGTAAGTAATCAAATCTTTAGCTCTGATATCTGATAAGCTGTTGAAGAACAGTTACTGTAATTATCATTACTTTTCATGTCTACAAAAGCAAGTAATAGTATATTTGTCCTTTCATGTTTCAATCTTAGGCATTCAAACAGGTAGATATAAAGGATTTATTTTAATTACTTTTCAAATGAGCATCTAAAGCTGTACTTAACCATAATGTAAATGATCAACAGAAATGTATGCCTTGCTTCTGATATATCAAGACATGCCAAAAATGTCCAGAGAAAATTCTAGTACTACTAAATATTTTAGGATTTCTATGGTTTTCTAGAAAATGATGGAAAAGTAAATTGGACAATATATTTGAATGAATAGTGGGGGCTGAGAGCCAGGGTGGTGTAGTGCTGTAAGACTCTGAGAGATTCAAATACCTGCTTGGCCATGGAAACCCACTGGGTGAATTTGGAAAAATCATATTAACTCAGCCTCAGAGGAAGAAACTACAAACTCCCTCTGAACAGATCTGGTCAAGAAAACTCCATGATAGACCCATTTTGGTGTCACCATATGTCAGAAACAATTTAAAAGCACACAACACAACTAGGAATTATATAAAACTTATAGATAACTTTAAAAATATTACTGGTACTATAGGAGAGAGAAGGTGGCTTTCTCGATGGACATGCTATTATTCTAGGCTGAACGTTAATAAAATGCTAATAAACATGCACTTGTTCAAATAATCTAGTGTGATAGGAAATGCCATATATGAGAAGATGTTCAAATAAATATCCCCCCCTTTGTGAAGTTTTTTTTTGTTCATTCATTCATTTTGGGTGGGGCAGTGAATGAGTCACACATGACATTCATTCTGTTTCCCCTCTTGGAATCAAATGGATAGCAAAAGTGTGGCCCTTCCTATTTCTGTTAAAATCTGTTGTCTGTGTGTGTGTGTGTGTTAAACTATGAAATAAAATGTTCAATACCAAGGAGATTATCATACTTACCAATAATGCAACTGATCCCCAACAGAATACAGTCACATTTTGGGTTGTACTGAGCATTATCACATGCAAGTCCCCGCTGCTGCCACTGGGTGAATGCAACCCAGCTGCATCTCATGCCATGCTTTGGAGGCCACTTTTCCAAAATGGCAAGCTCCCATCTTGGAAAAGCAGCCTCCAAAGTGCAGCTGGGACCCAGAATGCATCTGGGTTGCACTCGCCATGATCCCCCTGTCAGATACTTTTGTATACCTGCGCCTCGCCCCAGAGAGCCTATTGTTTACATTTATTTTTTAAATTGTTTATTGTTTAACTAGTTTTAACTAAGACTCGTATTTAATGTAATTTTAATGGGGGGTTAATTGTGTTAGTTTATATTGCTTTGTAGGGGTTGTTTTATGTATTTGATTTTAGATGTAAGCCACCTTGATGGCTATGGCTAAAGGCGGGGTATAAATAAATTTCTTCTTCTTCTTCTTCTTCTTCTTCTTCTTATTATTATTATTATTATTATTATTATATTAACTTATGTGCAATAATACCCAGTAGCAACCTGAAATGTAACTGTATCCCATTGGGGATCAGTCACATTATTGGTAAGTGCAATAATCTCCCAAGTCTAATGGGGAAAAACATCAGAACAGTTGCTCTCTTCCTCTTGTGATAGTAGTCTATGGAGGATGCCTTGGTAACATAAAAAGAAGAGTGAAGTAGAAGGATGAAAATGCAGTTTGGAAGAAGAAAGGCCTTCATCTTTTCACATGGAGCAGTCTGCAGCACTGGCAGGTGGTCCTCTGGCACACAATTCCACAGATATTCAAGGTGGGCAAGGAAGCACTGACTAATCTTGAGAAGGCTTCACACTTCAATTACTCTCTTTCTCAGGTTGTCCAATGAGGAGCATACCAAGCACCAAGAATACCTGGCACCTAGTGACAGCCTTAGGGAGGAGATCCCAGTGATGTCAGAAAGGAAGGAGAAGGAGTCTTTTAGCCAGGTATTGCAGAAGTGGGGAGAGAAAGAATAATAAAAGAGCAAGAAATACGGAAGTGAAACTAATAATTAAAAATGCATTACAGAAACTAAAGAAGAACAATATCCATACCACATATTTTACTGTCAGTGGTGCAACCAATCTGAACCTCAGGGCAAGAAAGGGATTTGTTTTAAACATTTAAGGTAAAGTACAGGAAATCACAAGAGAACTGAAAAAGTTAACAAAAGATATCAAGAGCCACAAAGAAGCAATCATTGTAATAGTAATATATTCAGTGGTTCCAAAGACAGTTCAGTATTTTAACCTCACCGATAACTTCCTCCAATTGAATCCTGATGCTGTCCATAGATTGAGAAACTTTGAGGGGAGCGGGAGGATGGAGGAGTGAAACAATATTTGAATATAGTCTAATCACAGACCTCATGTCACCCTCAAAGAATAATTTCATGAGAATTGGGAAACCCTAATTAGGAAACTCTGGATGGAAAGTAATCTTCATAGTTTGGAATGTATTCTGGGTGAAGAATGTGGGTGAGTTTGTAATACTGAATACAGTGTTTTTCAAAGGCATATTTTTTGTTCAGAAAACATAATTGTCTGTATAGAAAAGAAAATGTCCATTAAAAAAGTGTTATGCACAGAATAAGTCCTTGAACTCAGTTTTGAAGGACTTCTTTGCAGCAAATGGGGAAAATGATTACATTGTTTATTCTTTCCCATGGGAATAAAATACAAAAATTCATCTCCAGGAAGGAAGCAAGGAACTGGCCAAGTAGACACCTTAATCTGCTTGTATACTGCAAAATTAATGCATTTTGACACCACTTTGGCTGTAATGGTTTCATTCTATTGTTAGACTTATAGTTTGTTGTGGCACCAGAGCTCTCTGACTAAGAAGGCTACATATTTCATGAAACTACAAATTCCAGAATTCCATATATTGAGCCATAACATTTAAAACAGTGTCAAGCTGCATTAATTCTGCAGTGCAGAGGCAACATCTGAGAGTCTGCAGCAACAATGGATACCAGCAGCAAACAACCACAACAAACATTTTCTTTTCAAGGCAAGATTCCTCCTCTAGTCCTCCAGCCTGGATAAGAGGAGGTATGCTCCAAAAATGTACTTTTTTAGTATTGGACATTGTACTTAACACTCTATGTTTCAGGCATACACACATCCTAATCCCTGCATTTCTACTATTCTGCCATGAATATTCTTTCTGTAGTAGACAATTCATTTCTTTCACACTGTATGGAGACTGGTACAAAGCAAGCACCCTAGCTAGGAAATGTGCTAGCAGAATCCTCTTCTGGGCAAGGAAACTTTTCCCCCCTCTTTCCTTGCAGGTGGCAGTGTCTATATATAGCACAAAAGACAAACAAAGAGAAAGAACCTTTTCCTATCTGGGCCATAAAGTGGAAGAATCTACATCAAGAGCTAGCATAAATGTCAGTGTTTTGGCAAAGAGAAAGCTGAACAATTGATGTCTTCTCCATCAAACTGCTGTGAACTGCCCCCTCCCTTCAGCATTCTTGTGTATCTCACTCCAGAATCAAGGTTGTTTTTTTTTAGATTTCTATGCAACACTAAGAGGAGCCATTGGGGACTTAACAGTGGAATGCTTCTGCATACTTGTTGTATGTCTCTTTCTTGGCTTTACTTTGAGATGTCTTCATATCATGGTTAAGACTGACAAAAACAAGACTGGTGGCTCTATAGATATTAGATAATCCTCACAACAGTTCTAGGTTTTTTGTTTACATGGAATTCTGGAAGCTCAAATATTTTGACACCACCTCAGACCAGATTAGGACTTTTGTCAAATGAAAAGAAACATAACAATACTTCCTGCTCACAACTGAGCTTCTGAAGGTACAGTGTGTACCATCAATGAGCAATTCCAAGACCTATACATATTTGAAAACATAGAAAAAATCAGACTTTCTAGATCTAGGATATTATCCTAAAATTAAAAGAATATGACAAAGCAGATCAAAGTGAAAGACATAAGGAAACTGATTTTCATTCACTTAAACAAAATGATCACTTAAAAAAATGCTAACAAACACATGCATACACCTCTCCATAGTTTGTGAACTAAACTTAAAGTTCTACCCAGAATGACTTGTGTTCTATTTCCCCCATGAGTAAGTTATAATCCCCATGGTAAATGGACTTTATAATGGAAATGTTAAAACAACCAATCTTAATTATCTCTACACAAAGGGCCTGGTATGCTTTAATATCCTAATTAACATGTCATATTCCCCTAATACTGGAATGATTAGCTCTGAACTATAAGGTCACAAAAGGTGAGATATGTCATTGTTCCAAACTATTTTCAATTAATTCATTCTACTTCCTTTAAAACTTTCCTCATTATTGATGTATCCAACTGACTCTGTAACAATGCTGCACCTATTCCAAGAAATTTCAAGCTGGCTATTTTGGTCTGTCTTATTTATCATCCTTACTTTCTTTATGGGTATTGAGCATGGAATAGGCTGAACTTTTTTTTTTTTTTCTGGAAGAAAAAATAAGACAAGTAGCCTTGTTCTAAATTTTCAAATATGCACCCAGGCTTAGAACAGTCATTATCCAGGTCATTTTCTCAGCAAATTAGATAGATAGATAAATAGATAGATAGATAGATAGATAGATAGATAGTCCACTCATTCCCAAATGCCTTATCTGCACTGTATTGCTCCTTCCTTCCTTCCTTCCTTCCTTCCTTCCTTCCTTCCTTCCTTCCTTCCTTCCTTCCTTCCTTCCTTCCTTCCTTCCTTCCTTCCTATCCTCTTCCTCTTCCTCTTCCTCTTCCTCTTCCTCTTCCTCTTCCTCTTCCTCTTCCTCTTCCTCTGATAGAAAAATTGCTATTTTGCTAATTAGCAAATATGCATTGCTAATTCACTTTCACATCATGTAAATCTCTGCAACATTCTTTGATCTAGCCTTCCTTACACATTCATTTGTACATTTTACATGCTGGATTTTTTATTTATTTATTTATTTATTATTTTTTATGAAAAGGCTATAGCAAAGCAGCCTTTATCTCAAAGAAACCTGAACCAAGCTGCATAAATTGTTACTGGAGGGAGAGGGTTACCAGTGCCAGACTATCAGAGGATTGTCATATCTTCATTTGAACCCAAAGGCAAATTCCATGATTATTAACTGGACCCAGCCCTACCATTAAACAGTTTGTTGCTAACATGAAAAGGTTATGAACTGTTAGTTATTACTTTATACATTTTACTCTCAGAGATGGGGAAAATTATTTTAAAGGATTATCTGCCTCCTCTTTCCAAATAACATGGTTTGTTTTAATGGAGTCTGTGGGGAAAATGACACCATTTTCAGTTTGGTCCTAGATACCAAGATGTCATCAAGCAGCTTCTCTTCATCACAGGAGTGCCTTCAGAGCAAAATCAACAGCTATTTTCATTCCCACAGAGAGTGGCTCAAACCATGTAAAAATGGGTTACATTATTCAGAAAAGCTAATGTTATTGTCCTCATGTGTGCATCAAATGTATGTATTTCAGAAAATATAAAACAATCTGTTAGATGAGGGTTTGCAAAGAAAGACACCCCCCGATGAGTCGGGAGGGAGTTTTTGTTTCGCTGGCCATATTAGGACATGAAAGGCCTAATTGGTTAAGCATGGGGGAGTAATGAGCACCTGCGCGCTTGGTCCAATTAAGTTGCTTTGTTCATATCCCAAAGTCTCATGGTGCCTTTAATCTCCCAAGACTTGGGATGAGAGTTTGTGCTTTATAGCTCTGTGCTGCCACGTTGTGGCAGACATTTTAGAGCTTGAACTGAGCGAGTCACATCGCTCTGCTCTGTGCTCTGGCTACTTGCTTGACTTTGGCCTAGAGTTTATTCTTGATTTTTTGCTGTATTTGGGTTTTGCTGATTTTGCTCTTTTTTCTGTTCGTCCCTCCCTGAGCAATTCGGAAAGCCGAGTGAGGCCTGTGGGCCAGTCCCCTCGGGCCTGCAAACGCTTTTGCATCTCCAACACCCGGAGGGCTACTTCATCCGAGGCGGGGCTGTGATAGGCATCCTCACCAGGTGTGCGGACCCAGTACCGGATTTCAGGCCCAGCAGTGCTCCAGCATCACTGGTCTGGTAAGGTCGGGACACCATTGCTGGCTTGGGAGGGCTGTTACACCTCTCCCCAGCAGTGAGTATGTGTGGAAGATAGTATTGTCTTTGGGTTGGGGTTCCATATAGGATCCTTGGTGGACACCTCCCCCTCCCCCCAGTGTTTGTTGCCAGTGATGCTTCCTGGCTGTTTGCATCTCTTGCTGAGATTGGGGAAGGGCAGCCTTTGGCCTGGTGGTAATCACCTAAGGTCGGGTGATGGTGCTTTGGACCCGTATTCCACTCACTGAGGGGAGTGATGCCCCACAGTAAGGCCCAATCCAAGAGGTGTGCAGCTTTGGCTGTGCCCAGCTCTGGACACTCTACTTCAAAAAGGCCTTCTCAGTCTACCAGCAGAGATGATGAGATTGCTGACCATTTAGCACAATTGGGCAAAACAGTGCAGGCCTGTGTTGTGGTTTGCAATCAGCTTGCCCAGAAGGGGCTACAGGCTACAGCCACCAGTCCTACTGCCAGCATTCATAGGACCTCTGATACAGAAGTGCTGCCCCCTCCCATGGCACCTGTTGCTCAGGTGATGGATGCTACACCAGGTCCTTCGGTGGTTTTGGCTGTGGAGGCTGGGCACCCCACTATTGCCGATGTGTGGGATCTCTTGAAAAGGGTCCCTGGTGTGGAGATTCAGGGTGTGACTGCCCCTGTTTCTGAGCAGCCTATTATGGCAGATTTATATAACCTCTTGCGAGGAGTGGTTTTTCCAGGTGCTGGTGCAATGGACCAGACCCATGATGCACAAAGAGGAGATCAAGCTGCTGCTGCTTCATCTTTGCATGACACCCGAGCTGTTGCAGGGCCACTCTTCAGGGGACCGGTGCAGTTTGCTGGTGATGCTTCTCAGCAAACTCCAGTTTCAGGTTTGTCTGCTACCACTATTGCACATGCAAACTGGCCCACCTCAATATGGGCTCCAGGTGGCCAGATTAGTCAAGGCATGGGCATGGAATGGATGCAACTGTGCAGGCACCTGCAGTTATACAGATCCTTGACTCTAGGGTGCAGGATGGGCACCCAATGGTCTTGGCTAGCAACACCTCTGGGGTGTCTCCTTTGAATGCTCCTATGTTATCAGGAGCTGCTGTGCATTCTGAATCAACCCCTTATGCTGGGATGTCTATACCCCTTGCTTCACATCTTCCTCTTTCCACTAAAGAAAGAATTTGGAAGGGAGAGTACATCGACTTATTTTCTCTTACTTTCAGGGATCCCAAACCAAGGATCATAGTAAAGGATGAGATTGTGTTTAGTCTTCCCAAAGAGTTTCAAGTGCTCAAACGCCTAAGCTGGAGCACAATTTTGTAAATTGGATTATGGGTTTCACTATTTACAGAGGTGTCATAGAGGAAAAGAAGCCATTGAGGTCCCCTGATTTTTCTAAATATCAGGAGATCATGATAAAAGCTTATACCAACTGCCATCACACAGTTTAGAATGAGAGCTGCACAGGCTCGCTCCCTGTCTTGGAGACACATACAGTCTGAGCTTTGGGCTGATGTTATGGTGGGGGCCTCCCCGTCAAGCAGGTGTGACAATGGGTTTGTTCCCATGGTTACTATGCCGAGAGGGCTGAATGCAAGGCCTGGCATGGGGGAAAGAAAGCAATTTGGCATCTGCTGGGACTTTAACTCAGGCAAGTGCAAGAGGCAGCCCTGCAGGTTCGACCATAAGTGTAACACCTGTGGGGGTGGTCACTCTGATGCTTCCTATAGTAGAGGTAAACAGTCAGGATTGGGTGGTGCCTCTCGGCCAATATCGCCTGGAGGAAAAGGCACCATCGCCAATTAAGCTAACTGAAATGGTGACGTGGTTGAAGGTATTCCCTAATAAAGAGGCTGCATCTTAGTTATTTCATGGCTTTTCCCTAGGTTTTCATATCCCTTATACAGGTCCTAGGGTACATCATTATGCGCCCAATGCTCGTTCCATGAGGGAGCTTCCAAACATCGTGAGGGAGAAACTAACAAAAGAAATAGCTGCTGGGAGGATTTCATGATTAGCTGCCTATTCCCACGCTTCGCTTATCCCGGTTGGGTGTAGTGCCCCGGGGAATTCAGGTTGATTCACAGTTTGTTTTACCCGAAGGGTGATTCTGTGAATGATGCTATAGATCCTGGGCTTATGTCTGTTAAGTACGCATCATTCAACTCTGCAGTCAAGATGATTAGGAATCTAGGCAAGGGGGCCCTTTTAGCAAAGTGCAACATTAAGCCCGCCTTCAGGCTCTTTACCTGTTCACCCAGATGATTTTGACTTACTGGGTTTTCAATTCAAAGGGAAGTATTTCTTTGACAAAGCCATGCCAATGGGTTGCTCAATTTCTTGTTCAGCTTTTGAGACTTTCAGCACATTTCTTCATTGGTGTGCAGTTAAGCGGACAGGTAATAGAGCCATAACATACAATTTAGATGACATCTTGATTGCTGGGAGTCCCAATTCCTCACAATGTGGGATTCTTTGGTCTATTTTCAGGACTTAATGTCTGAGTTAGGAGTTCCCTTAGCGGAACAAAAGACTGAAGGGCCAGACATTCAGCTTAGCTTTTTGGGTATAGAGATTGACACCATAGCTGGGATTTCTCAATTACCAAATGATAAATTGGTGGTTATGAGGCAACAGGTTAGGATAATGTTGGGGAAGCAAAAAGCAACACTTCACAAATTTCAATCCCTTATGGTATTGCTGAATTTCACCTGTAAGGTTGTAGTCCCGGGATGAGCATTCTGTGAAAGATTATATAGAGCTACTGCAGGGGTAGCTTAACCTCATCATCACATTAGGATCACAAGGGGGATTTGAGAGGATTTGAAGGTTTGGGACTCCTTTTTGGAGCAATTCAATGGGACTTTTGGAGATCTGAAATGCTGCTTCGGGCAGACTTTCAAGTGCATTCGGACGCTGCTGGCACCCATGGCTTTGGTGTTTATTGGAATGGCCAGAGGGTTGCAGAGGCATAGCCTTCTGCATGGTTAGAGTGTAGTCTGACTAGAGGCCTGACATTTCTGGAGCTTTTTCCTATTGTAGTGGCTGTGCATTTCTGGGCAAGCCAATTTGCTAACAAGACTGTCTCGTTTTGGTGTGACAACCAGGCGGTCATCCACGTGGTAAATTCTCAGTCTTCCAAGTCCCCCAGTGTCATGTGTTTGGTAAGGTCATGCAGTTTGGTAAGGTCATGTGTTTGGTAAGGTCATGCAGTGTTTGAATTTTAATGTGCTATTCCAGGCTCAGCATGTTCCTGGTTTGCTTAACCCTTTGGTGGATGCTCTTTCTCATTTTCAGTTCTCCAGGTTCCGGCAGCTGGTTCCTGAGGCATTGACACACCCAATGGAGGTACCGGCCTGGGTTTTGGAGCCTTGGAGATTAGAAATTCACAGGGCAATCTTGAATTCCATCACCCCATCTATGTGCAAGTCCTACCAAGCAGCATTGAATATGTTTAATCAATTTTTATTGGAAATTGGGGAGGTTCAAAGTTAGCTGATTAGGGTGGACCTGATCCTACATTTTATAGTTTATCTCAGGCATGCAGGTCTCTTGCCTGTTACTATTAGGGGCAGGCTGGCTGCCCTGGCATTTCACTCCAGGGCAAGGGGTTGCTTTGATTCTACCACAGACTTTAGGGTTAAAAGAGTTGTGGAAGGTTGGTCCAGAGAATCCCCTGCAACAAAGGGCTCATGATGGCCGATAACTGGCACAGTTTTGGCTAGGTTATGGGAACAGTTAACTGATGCATGTTATTCACTGGAGGAGGAGGCTTTATTTAAGGCAGTATTTGCCATAGCCTTCTTTGCAACATTAAGAATCAGTGAAATTATGCCCGGATCTCATAATGATCAACCTGGCAGGGCACTTTTAATTTTGGATGTTGTCTTAACTGAACAGGGGATTCAGATTTGTATTAGGTGCTCTAAGACTGATCAGTTAGCAAAGGTTCAGTCTATTTCTTTTCCAAAGTGCCTAGTGGGCAAATTTGCCTGGTGCTAGCAATGACCAATTATTTGGAGATTAGGCCCATATTTGCAGACTATCTCTTTGTACATTTGTCTGGTATTCTCTTAACTCAATTTCAATTTAGGGCAGTGTTGAAGGAGACACTAAAATGGGCTAAGCTGCCTCAGGCGTGCTGCTCTTTGCACTCCTTTTGTATTGGAGCAGCAACAGCTGCGGCCACTCATGGCTTGAGTGAAGCTGATATTTGGCGAATTGGCCAGTGGTGTTCTCGTGCATTCAAGTCATATGTTAGGCCATCAGGGAATGTGACTCCTG
>JAIPUX010001232.1:47326234-47339508 GCA_020142125.1 Phrynosoma platyrhinos | reverse complement strand
CAACCCTCGGTTTTAGTTATACACCTGGGGGGGAATGACTTAGTTAAAGTACCTTGTTTGCAGCTGCCTAAGCAGATGGTGAGAGATCTGCAAGAAATTCAGAAGGTTTTCCCAGGAGCTGTAATCCTTTGGTCCAATCTCCTGCCAAGGCGTAGCTGGTCTGGAGCTTGCAAAGATGCTGTGATTAACAATGCTCAATCATGGCTTAATCGTTCCATTGCCAAACAGTTGTTTAAACTTGGCATTTTTGTAATTGAACATGAGATTCAATTGGATAGTCCGCAGCTGTACAGGGGGGATGGGGTCCACCTTTCTCCTGAAGATTCGGAGATTTATGTTAAGGCAATTGCTGAACAAATTGAGAAAGCAGTTGTGAGTGATTTTATTGGCTAATATTTATATAATTTTGTGATATTTTGGTCAAAGACCATAAATAAATTTTGTTTAAAAATTGAGAAAGCAGTCTGCAGGGGGGAGGGGATGCCTAGCTAGGGTGGCCTCCTCTTATGGTGATGCCCACCCCACAGGAAAATTAATATGGTTAAGTAAATTAATTGGGATAAATTGGATAATGTTAAATTAAAAGGAAGTGACAAATGCAGTTAAATGCATGATGTCACAAATAGAATGACGTCATATGATGTAATATGACATCATTTCTGGAGGGGAGGGGTTATGTAAATTTGTTGTTATTATTATTTGCTTACATACTTTGTCACATGCAGTGAAGGTCCACCCACTTGGCGGGTTACACCTTCACATACACATGTGACAAAATTGTTGGATGTTATTCTTGTAAATAGATCCTGTACAGTTAAATAAAAGTTGTGGCCTGTTTTAACGCAAAAGAGGCGTCTCTTGTCCTTTGTGCCAGTACAAATTTTACTTTTCAGGGTAGAGATTGGAAAGCAACTTTGAAAAAGATGAAATATAATGATGTGGTGAAACAAGCCCTAGCTGAGCAGTACAAACTTGCCTGACAAAAAAACTCCTGAATATATTTTGCCATGGAGAGTGGGAAGAAGCAGTACTTTTGATAATAAAGAAAATGTACCCCCTGCATCTTCTCTTGTAGATTTCTCTGGGCTATATTCTAAAGCAGGGAATGAAAAACATTTAGGTTAGAAGCCTTATGCCCCCCTCATTGTTAGACCTCTTTAGACATTCCCCTGAAACTAGCGGAACACCACCTATTTCCCCTAAGAATTTAGCTCATGCACAGTGTTCAAGATCATTATTTCTCCATTGCTTATAGGCAGTAGCACACCTTAGTGACCCCTCAATTTCAGTGAGCAAGGAGTATAGATTTTAAACATTTTTTTCCATAGCAATAGCAGTACATTTCTATACCACTTATCAGTGCACTTATCAGTGCACTTAAGCACTCCCTAAGTGGTTTACAATGTGTAAACTAATTGTCCCCAACAAACTGGGTACTCATTTTAGCGATCTCAGAAAGATGCAAGCCTGAGTTGGGCCTGAGCCCCTGGTTGGTATTGAACCCACAACCTTATGGTTTGTGAGTAAGGGCCTAAGCAGACTGCCAGAAATAGTGCACATTAAATTGAGGCACTGCCCTGGCTCAGTGCTAGGGAATCATGAGAATTGTATTTTTTTTTCTGAGATATTGAGCCTTCTCTGTCAGAGAGCTCTGGTGCCACAATAAATTACAGTTCCCATGATTCCCTAGCACTGAGCCAGGGCAGTGCCTCAATTTAATGTGCACTATTTATGGCAGTCTGCTTAGGCCCTAAGTAGCTGCAGAATAGGCATTTAACCACTGTGCCCCCTGGGCTTTATTCCTGTTTATTCATGAATGTGTAGATATATGTAGAGGTAACTCCATGTGTGAGAGTGGGAGGGAAATGTTTGTGTGTATGTACATATGTGTACACACACACATTCACATTACTTCCCTAATGGATGATGAAAGTGTTGAACACCCTATTCTAATGTAGAGAGATCTTGTAGCACCTTTGAGACTAACTGAAAGAAAGAAGTTGGCAGCATGAGCTTTCGTAGACTTCAGTCTACTTCCTCAGATGCAAAGGTGCCACAAGATCTCTCTACATATTGATTCTACAGACTAACACAACTATATCTTTGAATTCTATCCTATTCTAATGGAAATAATAATTTAATTGTACTTTGTTGGAGGTAATAAGAGCTAGCCTTCATGACAATGTGGACAGTTTGTACAGGAAGGAGTACAGGGAATCCTCAGACTATACTTTCTTAGTGTATACTCTGTCTGATTTGTCCTATGCTTGTCTCCTTTCTGATTTAAATTGATGTAACTTCCTTTATCTTGAAACAGATATATTTTGATGTTATTCAAAGGAGTAAGAACAAACATGGTTCCCTGTTCTCTAGCTGCATCAGAAGTAGGATTTTTCTCTGATCTTTTGCAGCTGTTTTCTTCCTATAAATAGCTATTATCTTTCTTATTTGTTTAAGCAAAGGAAAACCAATGGCAAATGTATTCCAGGAAATGTAAACCTACTAATCATTGAGATATTTCAGAAAGTTATATCTAGACCATGTCTTACTCATTTAGCTAACATCATCAACAATGCTAGTAGGGTGATTCTTCTGCACATGAACTGATGATTCACAATTAACCATGCCCCCAGAATCCCCTGCAGCACATTATGTTGCACATTGTGTTACAACACAACATTATGTTGCAGAATATATTTTAATATAGTACTGACTTTTAATGGTATGGATGTGGGTGGGTGTGAGTGTGAATGTATTTGAATGTATCTTCTGAAGGTCTAAGATAGGGGAAGAGAATTAGATAGGAGTCAAGAAAAAAGTGTCTATTTTTTCATATTTAACTGTGGATACATACTTGTGAGCTGATAACAGCAAGACTAAAAATGTTGTGAATATTGTGCTGAGAATTTCACTTTTTGAAGGCTCATAGCTACAGTAGAAAATGGCAAAGATATCCCCCCAGACCAAAACACATACAAAGAGAGAGAGAGAGAGAGAGAGAGAGAGAGAGAGACTCACCAATTTTGCAGAAAAACAGTTTCCTGTGTAGAAAATGCTGTTTTCTGTACAAATCAAAAGGAATAAACTGATAAGCACAAATGCCAACAATAGCAAAATAAAAGACAGGTTCTACATGATGATAGATGGTCATTTCTTTATTTCATGATTACTTAAGAAAAATGATAAGGAAATAAAGAAGTGGTCATCTATCAGCTTATGCAGACTGTCTTTTATTTTTATTTTGTTGGTATACATGTTTATCAATTTTCTCCTTTTGAATTATATAGAAAACAGCATTTTCTACACATCATTTGCTTCTGTACCCCATACAAACGTTGTGAAGATAAAGGAGCTGTACAGATGGTCCTTAAGGGGTAGCTCCATGCCACCCTTGGGAGCGCCGAATAGGGGCCATGACAACCACATGCTGTGGCCCCAATCCAGCTCTTTGCTGCTCCAAAAAGAGCTGGCAAATGCTGCTTCTTTTTGGAGTGGCAAAAGCTGCCCTTACCACCACCACCACGGCTCTTCTGTGTCTTTTTGGTGCATGTCAACATGCTGCTCCAGGGGAGTGCACTGATGCTGCACACTGTGTGGTGGGGTGTGCAGCGTGACTCCAGGCCAGCCCTTGTGTGCATGGCATGCGATGTTAGCATGCCTCCTTGGTGCAGTGTGTAGACACACTGTGCCAAAGGAGCACAGAAGAGCCATGGTGGTGGCAGTAAGGGTGGCTTTTTGCTGCTCCAAAAAGGAGTGGCATTTGCCAGCTCTTTTTGGAATGGCAAAGAGCCAGATCGGGGCCATGGCATGTGGTTGCTGCTGCCATGATCCAGCACTCCCAGGGGCAGCATGGAGCCTACACTTAGGGGATGTCTTTAAGGCCCCTAAGTCACCATTATTGTGATTTTTATGCAAGAACCAGTGTTTTATTCATAGAAAATAATTTCTGCATATGACTATTCTTTTTTTGCAAAGAAAATGTTGTTTCATGTGTAGAAAATGTTTTCTGTCCAAAACAACCACATGTGAATTTTGCCCAGATTCAGTCCCAAGCTATGAATATTCTTGTCAGTTCAAGATTGTTTTATCTGTGTTTCTCAAGACAAAAAAGGTGCTCTGACAATTTTTTTTTAAAAAAATGGTTTTAAATATTATTTTCATTCCTAGTCTTGAAATTAGTATTACCAATTGAACAATAAAGTAAAAAATAACAAAAACAACTCACCCCAAAGCTCCCCATTTCAAAAGTCAATGTGTCTACTACAATTTCCTGATTCCTGATATCTTCCCTCCTCCCCCTCCTCTCAATTAGTTCCATGGTTTGAATTTTGAATCAAAGTTTCATGCCAAAGCTGAGATAATAATTCAAAACATTTTTAATTTTTTTTTTTTGAGTTAACTGGAAAAATAGTTTCCATGGATAGACAAATCCACACACAGGAATTCTCTTTTCTTTTTATCTCTTATTCATAGTTACTGATCATAAGAGAACTAAAAGACAACAGGTCACTAGTTTCATAACAATTCAATCATTTGCTATTGCTCTGTATTATGGAGAATATTTAAAGCGTATTTTTTAGTATAAATACGTCTACTAGTAACTAATTAAGATATAACTTGAAGCACTGTCCAAAAACTTACTAAGAGCAAACAAAGAGAGAACACAGAAGTCAGCTTTATACAATATTTATTGCATGTCACTATATTCTCACAATAGCCTGAGATCAAACTGGCCACATCTGGTTTGCAACAGCAACCCAAGATTTTCATGGTTCTCTTGAAGTGAAAATTCACTACAGTTGTTCTTAACCTCAGGGACATATGCAGACATGATGCTTACTTAAGTTCTTCCTTGTGCCAAAGGCCCTGCTAGAAATACCAGAACTGATTTGCCCAAACAGTGTTGCAGGCTTGTTTTATTTTATTTTACTTCAATTTTTTTTTTCAAAAGTCACTGTGTGGGCAGGCATAAAGAGAAAGTGTCTTAAACTTTTTTATGCTCTTTTAAAAGAAAATGAAATATTAAGAATATTTGCTGCTCTTTCAACCTATTGATTTTCAATTCAGGGCTTGAAAATAAAGGCTTAAATAAATTAATTGCCCATAACCAATTGACTTTTTAAAGCAAAGCAAAGCAGCTTCATTTATATACCGCTTCATATCACGCTATGGGATGTCTAAGCAGTTTACATCTGTAAGCTCATTGTCCCCCAACAGTTGGGTACTCATTTTAGTGACCTCGGAAGGATGCAGGCCTGAGTCTAGCCTGACCCCTGGCTACTATTGAACTCACAGCCTTGTGGTCTATGAGTGGCTGCAGTACAGGCATTTAACCACTGAGCCACCAGGGCTCTCGTATTATTAACACTCTTTACTATTTCAAATTATTTTCATATGTTGCTTTTTCAAGAAAAATTGAGTTTCTCATTTTAGAAATTTTAGCTGATATTTCTAAGTCCAAAATGACTGTGGACTAAATACAGTACACCCTTTTCATACATAGAGGCTTGGGCCCATCCTCCCGGAGAAGGGAAAAAAAGACGGAAATTTAAGTCCATCTTAATCAATAGGCAAAGATGTGGTGTGCACTTGCATCAGCACACCTACTGGTGCACACCATCATTGGCTAAAATGGGCCAGAGAGCTCCAATACATGGATGGCTAACCTGCTGGTACAGCGGGCCCACTTTATTTATTAATGATTAATGTAAACATTGATATTATAATTTTCACTAATTTTCATGAAAGTAATTAATCTGTAGCATGGCCTAAATATACTCAATATAGCAATAGCAAGTACATTTCTATACCACTTATCAGTGCATTTAAGCACTCCCTAAGTGGTTTACAATGTGTAAGCTAATTGCCCCCAACAAGTTGGGTACACATTTTAGTGACTTCGGAATTATGCCAGGCTGAGTTGATGCTGAGCCCCTAGCTGATACTGAACTCACCAGATCCCATCTCATCTTGAAAGCTAAGCAGTGCCAGCCCAGCTGTCATGGGTCAGATTATGTTTTCTTCTGCCTGACTACCAACCCTTTTCTTTTCTTTATCCAGTCCTTCTGCCTTTGTTTATGCCTTATATAGCCCACTTGGTGAACTACTTCTTTTCAAAGGGCATTTTTCCAAGCATTCTGTCATACATCTTCTATTAAAGAAACCCTTACCAGATCCTTCACTTTGTGTTAATTATTATTGTCCTGTTTCTCTCCTCCCATTTATTTTGGAAGAGAGTGTCCCTTTCCCAATTGATGTGATCACACTTGATTTTCTATTTGACCCATTTCAATAAGGGTTTTGGATAAAGTTCATTCCACAGAAATTACTCTGATTCACATAGTAAATGATATTTGAGTGGCAAAGACTCAGCATGTATCAAATAACCTTCCCTGTAACTTAGTGGAGCCTTGAGCATCAGTACTGAGTCCTTTTGTCTTTGGATATCTTATTTCAGAAGTGGGTTACCAATATCACATCTATGGAGATTACACCCAGATCTTCCAGAGTTTTGTTTTAATTGATTCTACCACATAGAAGTCCATAATGGACTGCCTGTAGAATGTTTCTTCATGGATGCCCACCCACTGTCTTAAGTTGAACATGAAAAAAAAAAAAATCACTGGCATCCCTCATGTTGGTGTCACCTGGTGCAGGGGGGTGACTGCCTTGCCCTCCCCCATTGTCTGGACAGACTGCTGCAGCCTCCCCAGCCCTTCTGGATCTAGCATGGCTCTTGCTGCACCAGACCCCGAAACCCCTGCTCCTTCCAAGGCACCTCTACTAAGGGGAGGTGTCACTGTAGTCACTGATGGTCCAGTCCCTCTGAGTGTACCACTCCAATGGGTGACACCCCCCTCTATAGTGTCACTCAGTGTGGGCCACATACACCCCACACCCCCTTGTGATGCCACTGAATAGAATAGATCCTGATGTTTCAAGCTGACCACCCAGTAGGCACACTTTAATGCCCTTGACACACTGGCTCCTATCTTGGTTGCCAGAAACCTTGGAGTCCTGTTAGATGATCACTTGTCCCTATGCCCCTTTATCAGAGCAACCTCAATGACATGTAACTTCCATCCTTTAAACATCTGTAGGATCTGTAGGTTTTTGACTATCAAGACTGCCTATCTGCTTCTCCAAACCTTGGTTATTTCATACCTGGATTATTGTAATTGCCCACTGGCAGGTTTGTCTTCCTGCTGTCTTACTCCTCTGCTTATAATCCAGAAGAGTGCTGTTCAGATTGTTTTAAATCTCCCTAAATAACCACATGTCCCTTCTCTCATAGATCATGTTGCTCACTACCAATTCAGGCCAGGGCTCATTGCAATCTTTTGGTCCTGGTGTTTAAGGCCCTGTGCTTTAACCTTCCCCAGTACCTAGTAGCTTGGCTAGCATGGTATGTATTATCTAGGATTTTAAGATATACAAGCAAAAGATTACTGGTGGTTCCACCAATGGGTATGGTTTTATTAAAGCTGCAAGTCTCTCAAGATCTGGCTCCACATTTGTGGAACAGTTTTCCTTTACACCTCTGGTTGGAGGAGGATCTTCCTCTTTTTTGTAAAGGGTTGAAGACCTTTCTCTTTGATTCACTGCATTACATTGCTTAGTGGTCAAGATAGGTAGCACATGGTGAGTTGGTAAGGATTTTGGTTTTAGTATATTATTGTGTTATGTTTTATTGTTTTATTTTTGATTATATCTGTCTGATGTTCTGCCCTTTAATGAAAAGGTTATTATTGCTGTTATTGTTATTGATTAGTACTTAATTGGGAGACCACCAAAGAATACCAGGTGCCACCAAGTATGTTTGCAGTGATTTTGGACAATATTAAGTTAGATATAGATTGCAGTGATGTTTACCTTTTTTTGGGCCAAAAATTAATTACGGAAGTATATTAATAATTAACTTGGATATATTTAAATGTCATTTGTTCAGCATTAGCATAAACATTATCTTGATTAAGCAAATATATCCAAGGTTGGGGGTTATGTTCAAAACTTTTATACTTTGGAATCTGTGTCTATGTGTATCCCTATCTCTGTGTATCTCTGTGTATCTCTATCTATTGTTATCTATCTATATATGGGGCTTGTTTTCTATGTTATCCCTTTCCCTTTTGAAACTGACATGCATGTATATATTTGGCTAGAGTGGTAGATTGTAACTAACAGCAATTCTGTGATTTATGTTCCTAAGGAGATACAGATAAAATTATATTGTCAACTTTAACTTCATGTTTCATGATTTCTCACTATATAATTTTGCTCCCTTAATGTCATATTAAGGTAGTTTATTACTTTTAATATATTCTATTATAGGAATGTTGTACTATATGTTTATTGAAGTGAAGGCCTACTTATTTTTATATTCAATAAGCAGTAAAAAAAAGAATTCCTTCAGGCATGTTAATTAAAGACTGCTATTGGAACGCTTCCACCTTTATTATTGGTGAGTATTGGTCCTTTTGCAGTTGGTCAGTGTGCTGATTTCTCTAGATGATAAACCTCAGGAAATGGATGATTACAAAATTCATTAATAAAAATCTTTCACTATAGTTTTCTTCCAGCTTTCCATATTGATGTGGTTAGGAGGACCCTTAATCCCCCCCCCCCCAGCAATATTGATTAATATTCTGTTTTGAAAAGGTAGCCAAAGCACTTGACAAACCTTAAAGCAAAATGTCAACAAAGTAAATCATTGTAGTGTTAAAAAAATCAAATAATTTTTATTTAGGACTGAGCTGAATTGGCTGTGTGTGTGTGTGTGTGTGTGTGTGTGTGTGTAAGTAAAATGAGCTGAATTGTCCTCTCCATCATCTGACCTACATATTCACAAGTGATCAACATTGTTCTGCACAGTGAGGTAAAGAGGAATAATCCAGGGACCTTATAAGTAGTGGTAACAGTCACCTAGTCTTATCAACCCATATTTGTGTCCCATAATGCCTAGAGAACTGTGATATTTTATCAAGTAGTTTTGCTCCCAAGGCACTCTGGGGAGAAATGTTGGTTTGCAGTACTTTGCACCAAGAATAATGTCACCAGTGTAACTGGCAGAAAGAAATTAATAAGGATTGAAAAGGGAAATGTTCTTTCTTCTTTTATGTTCCCTTACAAAATTATGGGCCTCTGCAGACCAGCCAATGAGCTGGCGTGGAGGTAGAGTTGGGGCATGGCAGCCACACACCAGCCACCCCAACCACACATTGACACTGTCCTGATGCTGTGCACCATTACACACAGTGCACGGTGTCAAGACACCCTCTCAGTGCAGCGTTCTGACACGCTGCACCAAAAAGGGTGAGGAAGAGGCAGCCAGCTCTTAGGACAGCCTTTTGCCACCCCTAAAAGGAGTGGCATTTTGACACTCTTTTCAGGGTGGCAAAAGTGAGGATCAGGGCTGTGGCATGGGGTTGTTGTGGTCCCGATCTGCTGCTTCCTGGCAGATCAGGGCCATCTGCAGAGACCCTATATCTCATCTAGAAGTTCTTTGCAGAGAACTTTGGGATCCGCATTCCTTTTATTATATGTGGTATCACAGAATATGTGTTTATCACTATATTTGTTTTATGTTTTTTGTATTTTCATAACAATCTTTTAAACTAAACTAAGAATAGTAACTTGTCCATGATTAATTTTATGACTGATTAAGAAATTGAAATGGGGCATCCCCAAACTAAGTCCTAAAATCCACCAAGTAAGGTACAAATCACAATGCAGAAATAATCCAGTTTGAGACAGCTTTAACTGCCCTGGCTCAGCACTAGGGAATTCTGGGTACTGTAGTTTTGTGAGACATTTAACCTTCTCTGTCAGAGAGCTCTGGTGTCACAATAAACTACAATTACTAAGATTCCCTAGCACTGAGCTAGAGCAGTTAAAGCAGTTTCAGACTGAATTATTTCTGCAGTGTGCTTTGGACCTGAGTTATCTCATCTGTCCATATTGTTTTACCATTACTTTAACTCTTAAAGGTTACTCAAGAGAAACTTTTTCTGTCAGTAAGTGCAGTATAATTATTTATCTTTGAGGTGAAACACACCACCCCAAAGGAGCATCTTTTGTCTGCTCCTTTGAGTGCCATATCGGAGCCATGGCAACCGCATGCCATGGCCTCAATTCAGCATTTTTCCAGCCCCAAAAGAAGCAAAATGCCGCTCCTGTTTGGAGTGGAAAAAAAGCTGCCCTTTTCATCAGCGTGCAGCATCTAATCATTACACCGCAGGAGCATCACAACACTGCCTGCTGTCTGGTCAGGCATGCAGTGTGATGCGAGCTTGGGGTGCCATTGGGGCATGCATCGTTCAAATACTACACACCCCATGTCACCCCCAAGCCTCCAACTTATTGCTGGTCTATTTAGCCCTATTAATCTCTCTCTCTCTCCCCCTCTTCCTCTCCCTCTCTCTCTCTCTCTCTCTCACTTTGTGTATGCATGTAAAATGATTATACCCACTAATTCAGACATTCTTTCCACATGTTGATTCCTTTCATTGAGGGAGAGAGAATTATTTGTCCCACAACCTCTGCACATTCATCAGGAGAAAAAAGTTACTTCCATGTGTATACAGAACAAAATAATCTCAGATTCTTAAGTCAAATCAAATTTAAAGATTCATTTCAATAGGGCTTAGGGTTTGGTATCAAAATCTGGGTCAAACTGACAGTTGACAGACTAAAAGTACAGAAAATAATTTTGCTGTATTCAGAATTCTTTTTGCAAATATTAAAAGAAAAAGCATGTGTTACTTCTGACAGTACATTTCAGAGAAATTAAATAGACTTCAGATCACACATTCATTATAAAGGTGTGAATGTCTGGAAATGTGAACACTTCAAAAAAGAAATATACAGTGAGTAGAGGATAGAATGTACACAAATTTTTGTATGTTTAAGTGCTTCCAAAACATGTGCATTTTAATTAAAGCAGAAACAGATGAAATACAACATTCAACATTCAGCATGGGGAAAAATACCTCTAAAACAGAATAATGCAATCTAATATGAAATAGGATGCAAAAGTAGGTGGGAGTTTGATAAATGCAAGGAAACTGATACCAAGAATTTCACTTCCCAAACTGTTCCATATGGCAGCTGTGAGACAGCCTTGGTTTTCGTGATTTCTTTCTAGATAAGTTGGGGAATTGATCTTGTTGAGGACTGACCTTTTTAAGGTTTTATGTTTCTATCTAGACAGCTTACTGCAGAGCATGATACTGGAGGAGATGATAAGTCAACTTGGTATTTATTTTATGGTCTTAAGAATACTATCTTGTTCCTTATATGTGCATTTTCTATCTTCATAAAATTGTAACTGTGGATGCTGGGATGTCTTGGGCTGAATATGCACACATTGTGGCATTGTGTACATCTATAAAAAAACATATACATAGGCATCTTTACTTTCCCACTTCCATATCTGGGCCATTCTGTTACCCACAGATGTGGGAACTTGATAAACTCTAAAAGTGTATCTCTAAAATGTTGGTGAATGTTATCTTAGCTCAAATGTTTGCAAGAGATGGGTAAATGGGACCTCTTAAGCTTATGCATGTGGATAAAAATTACAAAGAACTCCAATCTACCCATCAGTAAAGTTTCATGGAGCCACCATTTGGTAATAACAGCAACTATTCCCACCATTATAACTTGTACTTCAACCTACTTTACTGGACATTGGCTGCATGGGGAGAAAAAAGTCTATTCTGTTGATGATCAGATCATGGTTAACTGATATTTCTATCAAGTTTGAAGGGATTGGTCAAGGGAAAATTACTTAATTATGTACTAAATATAAGCTGAAACAGAATTTGTCTCTGGTGCTAAGAAACCCTGTTAGTGAATTTTGTAACAGTACACCAGCAAGAGTGTCCTAATGTACATCAGCCCCTATTGATACATATCAACATTTACTAGCTGGTGCTCCAATGCACAATGGGCTCAATGTGCATGGGACTGATGTACACTGAGACCTATGTGCATCAGTACCATTACACATTGGTCCCATGCATGTTGGTCACTTTGCTAGCTCTCCTATCTCACAACATAACAGCAGACCCTTACTGGATACAGAGATTATAGAACTGCTCAATTCTAAATCCTGCAGACTTAAGTCCACTTATGAAGACATGTCTCCCTTTGCAGATGGCACTTTGTGCTGTCTTAGAGGCAAGAAAGGGGAGGGGCAGCCGGACACTGGGCGCACCATCCCCTTACTGAGAACGTCATCAGAGTGCCAGCCCTTCCACACGATAGGTGCTCCGATGATGTCCTTCCAGCTCAGCGCTTGGACACGCTGAGCCAGAAGAGATGCTGAAGAGCGCATGGCAGCTCTTATGACACCCTTTTCACAGTTTGAGGTTTGTGGCACCACTTTCACAGTTTCCACTTTCCCAGGCAGCGAAAGGGAGGATCCAGGCTGAGGCATGGGGCAGCCTCAACCCCGATCTGCCACATCCCAGGGCAGCCCATGGCCGCCCGTCTATATCCCCCCATATGTCCCCAATAGGATTCTGGTTGTACTTTAAAACTGAAAATACTTATTGGGCTTTTAGATATTGGGTGTTGTTCTCTTGCTTTTGCTATATGCTTCCCTATGGACCACTTATGCCATAAAGCAAAAGTATAAATGTAATTAATCATAATGATAATCAAGATTTGTACCAAGGCTGATTGGGTCTTACCTTTAGCATCTGTCTTCCATGCTGTTTCATCTTTCAAACATGCAAAATAAAAATAAATTACAGTTGTTCTGAGGAGACAGAGAGCATATTTTTAAGAAATAGAATCGGAGTCCCACATATTGAAACTAAGGGGGGGTTGCAGACTGTCAGAAATAGTGCAAATTGAGTCCACTTTTAGGGTTAGGGTTAGGGAATCATGGGAACTGTATTTTATTGTGGCACCAGAGCTCTCTGACAGAGAAGGCTCAATGTCTCAGAAAAAAACAATTCCCATGATTCCCTAGCACTAACCCTAACCCTAAAAGTGGACTCAATTTGCACTATTTCTGGCAGTCTGCAACCCCATTAATGCAAAGGACTTGCATAATGTGGATCCCGCCCCCATGACAGAGCTGCTGGGGATGGGAGGCACATTTTACTGACTTCCTGGGAAGTAGAGCCAATATTTAAAATTTTGCAACACTTTTTCTGCAGTAGGAGGAATAAGAGGTGGGGTAGAGGCTATTTATGGCCCTGCAGCTCCTGGTGCCTTTCTCTTTCACTCAGGCTCTTGACCAGGGATCGTTCTGGGAGCTTGCG
>JAIPUX010001232.1:47238109-47248987 GCA_020142125.1 Phrynosoma platyrhinos | reverse complement strand
GGTCTATGAGTGAGTGGTTGCAGTACAGGCATTTAACCACTGTGCCACTAGATAAGTGGAATCATTAATCTTTTGAAACAAAAATGCCTTTGGTGGTAAACAGAAAGAAAAACAGTATAGAACAATAATATTATATATGATAACAATAGCTAGAATCCTTTTTCCCAAATATTGGAAAAACCAACATATAACTTCCAAGGAGAATTGGCTAATAAAAGAAAAGTAGGCAATGGACATGGATATATTAACAGTCTTAATACAAAGGAAAGCAATAGATAAGAGAGAAGAAGAATGAATCCCAGTTGAAAAAACCCCAAAAATTACTAGGCTAAAAAATGGACAAAAATGGATAATATCCAGCAAGGATAAAATTAAATAAGATTTATAGAGGATTAAATTACCAAATAAAGAACAGAATTACAACTGGAAAAATAATCAGTAAAAGGAGAAAAAAATAAACCTCTAAAGATATATTCTATGTAGGAGAAAGCCAAGTATATTATGAAAAATCAGGTGATAACAACCTTGAAGGAATTTATTTTAAAATTTATGTTAATTGGAGTATCAGTATTTGTATTGTAATATATCTGTCTGTTTAGTCTGTGTTATGCCAAATTGTGTTATTATTTGAGTTTTTTAATTGTTGGAATTTAATACTTAATAAACTTTAAAAATGTTTTTAGTGGTATTTTCTGTCCTTTCCTTTCCTCTGCTTGTGTATCCAGAAGCAAGTTATATTATAATACCAGCTCCAGGTCTGAGGGTCCTGTTTTTCATCTGGCTGTGGAAGACATAAACACTGCTCTGACCAAGCTACAATTTAAATTTCAGGGTCTCCCACATCCATTTTGGCTCCCTTATAAATTGACAACAGGAATATCCATCTCACCCCACCTCTTGACTCCAGGTTTTTAAACATCAGCCTTCACTCAACTGATTTATCTTCAATTTGGGTTCTTGGAAGAGTTGTTTTACATCATACATTATTTCTTTAGGCAGGTATTAAACTCGTAGTCTCAGAGGGGTTGCAGACTGCCAGAAATAGTGCAAATTGAGTCCACTTTTAGGGTTAGGGAATCATGGGAACTGTAGTTTATTGTGGCACCAGAGCTCTCTGACAGAGAAGGCTCAATATCTCAGAAAAAATTCCCATGATTCCCTAGCACTAACCCTAACCCTAAAAGTGGACTCAATTTGTACTATTTCTGGCAGTCTGCAACCCCCCCTTAGTCAAACTACACTTATTTAAATCCCATTGATCAAATGGGTCTACTCAACCTGGAACTAGGAATTACATTTAGATGGTTGTCTTCAGCTTTTTGCATACTTTGTCTGTAAGGCACCTAGAGCCTTTTTCCTTGTAGGGAAAAAGGTAATCAAACAACAATAAACAAACCACACAAGTAACAAATAACAAAAACAACAACAACAGAAGTAGCTTGGAACATGTCACATTAACTGAAAATACCTTTATGCATCCTACATTCTTTAAAAGAATTTGCACCATGCATGGTCCAAAATCCAGACAGTACCCCCTGGTAAAGTGGGAAAACAATATAATATACTGTATTATACTTTTGCAAGAAAATTTCTAGATAACTTGAGTAGAAAGTTGTTATCATTCAGAATGTGATAATTACAAAGTTGGGGGACTTTGGTCCGTTGCAGATCGGCCTAAAGGGCTGGCCTGAGGATGGATTTGGGGTGGGGCAACAGCACGCCAGCCACCCCAACTCCACCACAACACTGCCATAATGCCACATGCCCGACCTCACAACGCATGGCATCAGGGTGCCCTGTTGGCACAGTGTGCACACATTCTGTGCCAAAGGGGCACAAAAAATAGGTCTCACCAAAGGCACTATTATCCATTTTTATGAATGAGGAAATACTTCTCCTCCACTGAAAAAGACACAGTCTACACCCCTCCCCCCACACAATATTATAATAAACATCCTCCTTCACCTTGCCCACAAAGGCTAAAACAAAACAAAACCCTACAATGTTGACTTCTCTCCCTCAGTGATCTTCATCTCTCACTGCATCCTTTCTCCCTCCCTCCCAAGATGGGACTCTACTGTTAGAGAGTTCCCTACTTGCACCACAGGCAAAATCATGGCTAAAATGAGGACAACACATCACTACTATTGATGGGCTGTTCCTTTTATTTAAACATAGCTTTGTGAAACAACACAGCAATATTTTTTTACCTTTTCTAGTGGGAAGGGTGATCTTCAGCAAGATAATTTTACCAACAGGAGGAAAGAGAGCAAATGAAGCAGCACTATCATTATGCACAATATCATTTGTGCATCATTTGAACATCATTGTTCAAATGATGCACAAAGGCTCTAGAGCAGGTTACAAATTGTAATTGTTATTAGATGGTTCCATACCCTAAGACTTACAATCTAAAAAGACATGACACAAAAGGAGAAGGCAATGGCATGGAGAAGGGGATCAAGTCCAGAAGCTCTTCTCTCCTTCTGATGCCTGGACCAAGGCAGATGGAGTGGAGGGAGGGCTATTCCTCTTAGGGCCTTTGTAGACTGCCAGAAATAGTGCAAATTGAGTCCACTTTAAGGGTTAGGGTTAGTGCTAGGGAATCATGGGAATTTTTTTTCTGAGACATTGAGCCTTCTCTGTCAGAGAGCTCTGGTGCCACAATAAAATACACTTCCCATGATTCCCTAATCCTAACACTAACCCTTAAAGTGGACTCAATTTGCACTATTTCTAGCAGTCTGCAAAGTCTAGGCCTGATGGAGCTGGGCCTGCATCCTGCCCCCAATGATGTTCTTTGCCTGACTTTTGGCCTTCTTTTAGATGTAGTAGGTAGCTTTTTGCCATATTTTTGCCTGTCAAGAAATTCCAAGTGTTTGTGTCTGGAAGTTGCAGTGGTGTAGACACTGCCTCCTCTTCATCCACCAAGCAGTTCTCATGACTGTGTTGCTATCTTTCAGTGGCAAACTACTCAAGTTGAGCACACAATGCCAATTTATGATGGTAACTTGGTTTGCTTTGTCAGGGGAGGGGAAAATGGAGAATCTTCAGAGGGCTTCAAGGGATGCAGAAAAGTTCCAGTAGGCTGCATTTCCACCATCTCCATTTCAACAGAATCTAGCATAATCCCCAGATAGACAAGGGGATGGAGCCCTCAGTCTTATCTTTGGCCAATGGCAGCCCAAGATGCTCCACAAGGGCCTGTAAGGGCTATTTAATTTCTTTGCAAAGAAAACAATAGTGATCAGATAAGAACTGAAGTACAGAAGAGAATATCCTGTTGCCCTTTTGGCATGACTACAGCCCTGATAATATGTTAATTGTTTATTCGGATTATTCACCAGCAGCACACAGGAAAGGCAGTGTGGAAACCGCTGGAAGATGGCTTGTGCTGGTGGCCAAAAGATGATATCTCCTGTAATTTCCTTCACCTATTTACTACTTTGGTTGGCAAACAGGGCTTCTGGTACATCCAGAGCCTCCCCCCCCCCACAAAGAAAGGGTTGTAATGGTGGAAGCAGCCCCAGTTATGTGCTTGTAAAGATATGTATAATGGCTACTCACAAACCAGTATGTTCATGTTTTTATTAATTAGCATAGTTGCAGAAAGAACAGGGCTCATGTGATAATATTCTATGACATATTCCTATATGTTGATATTTTTGTTGTTCAAAACTGTTAGATGACCTATTAGAATGTATTGCTCTTATTTCAAGTTCTAAAATGAGTGTAACTGAGTGAATTATACTATTTATTGTAATTATAGTCATAGTAAGTCGCATGGAGTACAATACATTAGGCAAAATGTGGTATACAGATATAATATAAAAATGGATTTGACTACAGCTGTTATACTACAACTCCCAGAACCAGACCATTAGGCATGCTGGCTTGGATTTATGAACATTGAAGTCATCACAGCATTTGGAGACAAAATTTAGAATTCTTATGTTTGTTTTTTTCCACTTTTTTTCCACTTGGACAATTATATTTCAGTTAAAATCCAATACTAAAGTGAACACTTTGAGTTGGGAGATCTTTTGGCACTCCTGGTTAAAAGAGCATGAAGTGACAAAAACTGTTTGCATTGCAATTTTATTTCCTCTTGCTAGGGATGGGTGTACTTTCATCAGCAACACTTTCTTCCAAGTTTTTGAGAGTCAGCCATGTAATTATTTTAATAAATCCTTAGCACACCTCAGCTTGACAATTCTGTTTTCTCAGAAAGCTGATTCACAGGAAATCTTGATGAGTTTGTGGAATTATTTTCTGAATGTTCTGATACTTGGCATAGATGTGATCCATCATGTGTTGAAAATAACAAACTTTGAAAAATAGGATGAAACAAGATATTGTGAGTCATGATCTGAAGATGAAGACTTTGCAGAGAGAATATATTAAGTAAGAAAAGAGAATGATTCTCTAGCAGACCTAAAAGCTCTAGTGGTATTCTCTCTGGGGTTTCATTCATCATTATAAGAAAGGCCTTGAGGTATGTACTAACTGTACAAAAAAGGACTAATCAAAAGCCCTTGATCACAAAAAGCATATTTCACAGATTTTGCTAAGGCTGCAGTCCTAGATCAGCTTAACTAGAAGTATATTCCACTTATGGTATTGGGATTACTGACCTACAACAGGAAAATCTATTTAGTGATATACACAGATACAATGTCAAAGTGCATGTGTATGTCCTTTAGCGGTCATTGTGGAAAGAGAGATTTATTATTTCCTCTGTACAATGACCATCTCCCCTGCACACACGTAATGCATCTGCCTCCTGATAGCTCCCTGACATGGCCAAGGAAAGAGGGGCTGCCAAATAGCATCTGATTGTTGTCCCTGCAGCACAATAAAAAAAGACACAATCAAGACCTCCTGGGTTTCTTCCATGAATCCCAGCAGTGGACTCCATTTGTGAGGAGAGGAAGCAGGAGGTAGATGAGATTCACATGTGCAGAGAGTCAAGGGGAGTAGAGTCCCAACTGGCAGAACTTTACACTTCTCCAGATCGATCCAGGATATAAGCCTTGATCAAGGATTGCTCCAGGATTGGCCAACTAAATTTATTTCAGGTTTCACAAAATCAAAAAATCAGCGCTCCTTTCAGAAGTCAGTGAAAGTGAGCCCTAAAAGTGTAGGGCACACTTTCACTGACTTATCCGCAGCAGCGTGTGTGGATGCTGCGGCGGGAGGTTGCCCTCGGAGCGCCGGCCGTGCGGAGGGCCAGCTGCTCCGAGGGCAACCTTGAGAGGAGGAAGGGGCACCGATCGTGTGGCTGCCCCTCCTCTTCCTTGCCTCGAGGACGGCCCAATTAGCCATCTGCCGAGGCCCGCAATAAACTTTTCAGTGTTCTGTTTCAGTGTTCTGTACTACAGTATAGTAATTAGGCAAATTGCATGTCATAAATTGAGCTACATTGTTACTGAAGAAACCTGACTCTATTGTCTAATGAAAAAAGATGTTTCCTCACACCATCCCCATGTCTTTCATTTCTTGCTTTCATCTCTGACAAGATACAATCGATCTATCAGTTCTTTATGATAGAGCAGCACCCACCTCTTTTAGAGAAAGAGTCCTATAGCTGAGAAATATAGATCAGATAAAGAAGTGAGCTTCTGTTTGGTGTGAAGGCTGTTTCAGATAGTGAACAATTTTAAAGCACATATTTGCAAATTATATACTTTAAATAATGCAAAATAATGACACTTTATTTTAGACTTTTCCAACTTAAAGTAACGATGACAACTTGTTAAGTAATTTTACTTGACTAATCATTTGCTTTTAGAAACTGATTAAATATAAATTAAATATAAACATTTGCTTCCACAAAGACTTACAAAGTAGTGTCCTTTCCTTATACTGTAAGAGATCAATTTTTACAGTAATTACATAAACAAATATGCCACTCACTCTTAGGAGAATTTTTTGTTTATACTTTTTCATTTGCTTTTATAGCAAAACTTTCAAATATCATGTTACTGTTCAGTTTTGGTGGAGTAGTGTGCTTGTAAATACAGCAGAACCAGGGAGCACAAATCCAAGCTTCTAAAAGTTGAGTTTTATTGTTGTTGTTGAAAGAATAATAACAACATGCAAAGTAAAATACAGTCCACTATAGGATCACATCTTGCAGATATGGCTAAACAAGAACAAAACACAGATCCATGTTTCCAGATCTTAAGGCTACATTGTGAAGCAGTATAAACATATTATAGATCCATTGCGAGAAGTAAAGAGAAGAAGCAGTGCGATCCAAAGGAAGCAAATAATAATAATATCAATGCCAAACACAAAGTTTCTCAGTCCAGCCCCTCTCCACCTTTTTGGTTGTTAACCTTCAGGTTGATTGGATGATCTGTATGTGATGTATGCTAACCCAGCCTCTTGTTGTTCATCTTCCAACATGTGGTATACTTTCCCATGACAACCTTTTATTATTGTTTCTTTATATAAACAAGGATGATTTCCCACCTAGTGTTTCTCTATTGTTTTGTCTCTCTAGCCATCTGGACTGAGTTATTTGTGCTTTGCCTAGAAGCTGTTCTCAAGTGGAAAAATACAGACACACACATCTCTACATTTCACCTTTGACTGCATAGCCCATCTATACTCTGACAGTTACTACACTTAGAAGCTATAACTACAGATAGGTCAGTTATTAAAATTTGTGTCTCTGATGTGATGCAATCCCATTCTTATTGAAAATTTGCACCTGGACAGTTCAATAGGGCTTACAGTGGAGATGTGGCCATGCATGTATATGCACATTGCAATCTGCATTGCTAGTTATATGAAAAGTTGTTTTGATCAATGAAAATCTATGTTGCTGGACCAGGACATACAATATTTAGCATATATATCATTCTTTCCCAGGTTCAAACAGCTTTACATTCATTCTTAAACTGTTTTCCTCATATAATACAACCTGGTATACCAATATTACAATATCACACATAGGGCCTCTACAAACTTCCTGTTTCAGGCAGCTCTTGGCTGCCCCTGCTAGTGGTGGATTGGGGCTGTGGCAACCCCATGCCGTGACCCCAATCCTCCCTTTTGCTGCCCCCAAAAGAGCAGCAAAATGTCACTCTTTTGGGGGCAGCAAAAGGCCACCCTAAGAGCTGGTGTCATGGCTCTTCTGCGCCCTTTCAGTGCAGCGTCTCTACATGCTGCACCAGGAGGGGTCCTGATGCTGCACGCCATACAAACAGGCACACGGCATCAGGACAGCATTGGGATGGAGTTGGGGCAGCCGGCATACAGCTGCCCTGCCCCAGCTCCACCCCCAGGCTGGCTCTTAGGGCAGGTCTGCAAGACCCCATAGAAGATGGAGATGAATGGTGCTATTTTTGGAATGCCATCTCATTGCCAATTGTCTTTTCCATTGCAACATCTTCCAAGTAATCTCCACCCCATTTTACAGAGCTGATTTGTTGTGCATGATTTTACTGATCAAGTGCAAATGCAAGAGCACCTGTTCAAGTTGGACAAATAAAATACTATTAGTTTTTTTTCCAGAACTCATTTACCTTTATATTGCATTCTTCTTATTAGTAAGTCTACATATCCTTTACTGTTTGATCTGTACTAGAGCTCTTTGAAAACTAGCCTGTACTAGTTTTTATATTGCATTCTTCTTATTAGTAAGTCTACAGATCCTTTACTGCTTGATCTGCACTAGGGCTCTTTGAAAACGAGCCTGTACTTTTGACTCTTGAATGACTTTACTGAATTATTTTTTTTCTTACCATATAAGACAATACATGTAAGTGAAATATTGGCACACGTACAGTATAGATATGCTGTTCAAAAACCCAATTCATTATTAATCCTCATCCCAGATTAACAAAAAGAAATAAAATGGACCAGATTTGGAAAGTAGAGATTTTCCTCTCTGGAAATGTTCTACAAAGAAGTTGGCCATGGGGAACAGAATGGATAGATATTGTTGTATTTAAATTTGCTTTGTGTTGTCATCAAACACACATCCCACAACAGATAATAAATAATAAATAACACAAAAAACAAAATTTCTATTACCATTTTCAAAATCATTCTTTCAAACATATTCTATAACATTTCAAACTATGCCCTACCATATTGCTAATCATATTGTTAACCATCATAACTATGGACCTTTGCAAAGTGCCAGAAATAGTGCAAATTGAGTCCACATTAACTGCCCTGGATCAGTGCTAGGGAATCATGAGAACTGTATTTTTTTCTGAGACACTGAGCCTTCTCTGTCAAAGAGCTCTGGTGCCACAATAAACTACATTTCCCATGATTCCCTAGCACTGAGTCAGGGCAGTTAAAGTGGACTCAACTTGCACTATTTCTGGCACTCTGCAAAGGCCCTATATTATTATATCATTTACCTAATTTCTCCTATCCTTATATCTAAGATTTCCTGATAACTCTTTTCCTTTCTTCTTACTCACCTTCCATTCACTTTCTTTACCCACACATCCCCTTCCTTTTCTCTTCCCATCCTTCTCCCCATCTTTCTAATAATTTTTCCTTTTCTATCCCTTTCTTCCTTTTCCTCCACTCTCTTTCCTATTTCCTCTCTCCTTCCTTCCATCTCTTTTCTCCTCTCATTCCATATCTCCTCCCCCTCCTCCATACCTTCTCACACTTACTCTCACCTTCTTCACATACACCCTCTACACTTACTTTAACCCTCTTCATTCTCTTCCTTATTCTCTTCTCTTTTCTCTGTACACTGCCCATTCTCTTCTTCCCATCCAAAATTTCCCTTACATACTGACTGCCTTCCCACCAATTCTGTCTCAAATCTGCTTTTTTATTTTCTTGTTTCCCCTTTTTTATTTTCTTTGTGAACACCATCTCTAAATATTGCTTTGTTGTTTCTCTATATTATTTCAATTTAACTGCAGCAAAGGTAGATGTCTGCAGCTTGAGAGAAATATAGAAGATGCTTGCCTAAGGAAAGCTAAGGAGATGATATTTGAACCAGGGATTTTATGATTTTAAAGCCAATCTCTGAAGTCTAATATGCACTGCAGAAATAATGCAGTTTGACAATACTTTAACAACCATTGCATAATACTATGTAATCCTGGGATTTATAGTTTGCTGTATTGCAAAAGATCTCACCAAACTAGAAATCCCAGAATTCCATAGCATTGTGCCATGGCAGTTAAAGTGTTTTCAAACTGCATTATTTCTATAGTGCAGTGTAGGCCTTAGTCACTAGTCCATGCCACCAACATACCACTTGGTTTTATATTTGTCTTCCAGTTAATGTAGTAACAAAGGTTGATCTAAGCAGAACAATAACAACAAAATTCACAAAAGGTTAATATCTTTAAGATTAACCCATATTTTAAGTAATTCAGAAATGTTCACCAGGGTATGTGGTTTGAAGGGTGGAGAAGATGAAGGGAGAGAAAGAGAGAGAGAGAGAGAGGCAGCCTGGAAGTTCAAAAACATAGGTAGGTGTTTGCTCTGAAGTTAAACTTAGCCCCAACATGGAATGCAATACTGAACTTGGGACTTTCCCTTGGGCCGCCATGGGAAATGGAGGATTGGAGCTAAGGCTGCCCCATGCCTCAGCCCCAATCCTCCCTTTTGCCACCCTGGAAAAGAGTGGCAAAAAGGACACTGCGACGGGAGGACATTCTGACACCGTGCACCATGTGTAAAGGTGTGTGGCATCAGGATGTCCTTGAGGAGGGGTTGCGGCAGCCAGCATGTGGCTGCCTCTCCCCCTCCCTGTCTCAAAAATGCTGCAAAGGGTCCATCTGCAGAGGACCTTTGACTGGCACAGTAACTCCTGGTATCACCCTTCCCCATTGATCTCCTCCCAAACCACACCATACAGAATCCTTAGTGATGTTGTTTGTACTAGCACGACTCATAAATTGTAATTGTCATATATCAACTATATGCAATGGTAATAGTTTAGACATAAACAACTGACAAAATTAAAATTATACCTTTAAATTGCAATATCATACACACAGCCTAAATTTACTTACATGTACATAGTTAGCTCCATGTGGTTAAAGAGAAAATTTGGTAAGATGTGATTTTTTAAAAAAATTAAAAGAATTAAAATATTTTCTTTAAAAATAACATTTCAAAATTTAAAATTTTATTTTACATAAACTAGGGCCTCTACTTTCTCCTTCCACTGAGCCTCAACCACTCACATCATCTCTTCAGTGTTCTACAGGGATGCAGTGAAACACCGCAGCCCATTTCTGACAAAAGGCAGGTGTTTGGGGAGCAGTGGTAATGTCTCCCCTTAGAGTACATTCCACATCCCCTGCACCTTCCTAGTGATGCCCATGAGTTTATCAAAATGTTTTGATGACTAACACATCTAGCCAAAGAAGGTAGAAATCAGATACATAGCCAATCTGAGGAAGTACAAGTCTATAAAAGCTTATGCTATAATGCCTTCTACTTAGGGCCTCAGCAGACGGAGGCCCTGGAGCTGCCGCCAGACGGAGCGCCGCGGGGATGCAGCCTCTGCATCCCAGCGCTCCTGCGGCAGCTCTGGAAGGAGCGCTAAATCAGCGCTCCTTCCTCAAGACAGGGAAAGTGCGCTCTAAAAGTGGCGGGTGCACTTTCCCTGTCTTTTCCTCCACAGCACGTCCGGTCACTGTGGAGGGAGGTTGCCTTGGGAGCGCCAGCCGTGCAGAGGGCCGGCAGCTTCCAGGGCGACCTCAGGAAGAGGAAGGGGCTCCGTTCGTGCGGCTGCCCCTCCTCTTCGGGGCCTCCAAGATGACTCTATTAGTCGTCTGCCGAGGCCCTTAGTTAGGGCCTCTCCAGATGGGCCCTTTGTGGCATCCTCAATGCAGGGATGGGGAGGGGTAGCTGCACACCAGCCGCCGCAACCCC
>JAIPUX010001232.1:47227820-47238009 GCA_020142125.1 Phrynosoma platyrhinos | reverse complement strand
CATGGCACACGGCATCAGAACATCCTCCTGGCACAGCATCTTGATGTGCTGTGCTGGAAGGGGCACAGAAGAGCCACATGGCAGTTCTTGGGCCATTTTTTTTGCTGGCTCTGAAAGGAGCGGCATTTTGCCACTCTTTTCTGGGCCTGCAAAAGGGAGGATTGGGGCCTCCGCTTCCCAGGGAGGCCTGGGGCCACCCATCTGCATCCCTCCTTAGTTTCAAAGGCACTACAAGATAATTTTGCATATGTAACCAAACTAAGGGACTTCTATTATCCTACCTGCACACTTTTTTCCCCAAATCATTTTGCCAATGAATGTGATGTTACTATGGTAGCATAATAAACATGGTGGGACACTATAACAAACATTTTCCTTCACATTTTTAAACTGACCTCATTAAACTAAGGCCTGAAACAGACAGGCCAAATAGAGCAATGAGAGACCATGCCGGCACTGTTTGCTCTCAGACCACAGCAACCACACATGCCCGATCCTAACCGCACATGCCCATCCTGAACAGGGCTGCCAGAAGGAGCATCTTCTATCCACTCATTCTTAGCCCAGTTGTTTGCAAATGACACATTCTCGGTGAAGCTCCAGGCCACTTTTGGGGCATGCATCATGTAAATAGCATGCCCCAATGTGGTCTGAAGCCACACCATTTTGCCCATGTGTTTTGGGCCTATGAGGAAATAAATTGCTTACCTTTTGAAAAGGAAAAGAACATTTCAATGAATTTGTTAGGGTCAAGGAATTGATTTCTTCTGTTACCATTCACTACAAGGTGCTTGTGTTGCATTCATGGCTGTCATATAAAATCATTCCTACAGGTGTATGCAGCCTCTCCAGCTTTACAAATTTGCGTTAAAGCCTAGGGCTTTGATCTGTAAAGTTGTGTGTATTTGTATATATGTGTGTTCTAATCTTCAGATCAGGAAGTGTGGAGTAATTAAGGAAGCTGCAAATACACAGTACAATGGAAGGAGCATCTGGAAATCATGGCCTCTTCAGAATTATAAGTTCAAAGCCAGCCACACATATACTCAATTCAAGGTAGTCTAAAGTACCCTTAAAAATATGGAAGGCAAACAAGAGGTACAAAATAGTGTTAAAACACAGTAACAAAAAACACATTTTTGAATGGGCAACAAAACTCTTGGACAAAGTAGGCAACAGATTATAGCAAACTACCTTTATTTATTTCAGCTGCATGAAGGATGAAAGTTCAATGGAAGCCTATAAGCATGCATTGCCCTGTATTATGGCAGATGAATTCTCTTCTGCTTCTTTGGTTACCAGTAGTGGTTAAATCATCCATGCTGCCACTGTCATCTGAATAATTCAGAACTAAATATATTACAATAAAGAAATATTCCATTTTATCTTGTAGGTTTTAGATATGATAGTTCCATCTCATATGCAGAGAACACTTTATTATTTGAGCAGAATTATTGCTGAGGGTTGTGCTTTTCTTCTCTTTCTTTTGATTAAAATTTATCCTAGCTATAAATATGATAACTTTAGTCAAAGCTGAACAACTGGCCCATGTTACAGCAATATGGGAACACATACAAAATGAAACTATATTGCATACCAGTATATAGAATAATTTGAGAAGTTATCAAAGATAAGACTGACAAAAGCCTTATCAGCATTGACAACTGTAACTCCACCCCCATTTTCTGGTGAATTATATTTATGAAAGGAAACTGGGAGACAGAGAGTAAGGGAGATGCTGTTACTGTATATGTTTGAGAAAAAATAAAATTGACTCAAAACCCACTTTTCGATACTTGGGTAACATGTGGACTTGTCCATGTTCCTGGACTGAAACTTCCATCAGGCATAGCCAAAATAGCCAAAGAAACGATTGGAGTTGCAATGCAAAACATGGAAGGAGCACCCAACGTGATTCTACATAGGCTATAGCATATTATACATACAGCTCATCAGTGTTAAAACTGTTAACAAATTGTACTAATTTAAAGTGCAGGTGATAGAAGACATGTCTACACAGGCCATATAAACTGGTTTTCTGTACCCTCATGACACCCTGTTTTCATGATACAGGGGCAAAACCCTGATTCAAATGCAGAATGTCTGTGTGACAGCAGGCACGTTCCACACAAAATCAAATCCATTCCTTAAAAAGACATACCTTTTGCTCCAGATTTCCAGGTAAACCTGGAGCACTCTGGAGTGACATCAGGCAGCTATCAACATATGCACCCCACAGTATGTATCCCACATCATATGCATTCCACATCAACATATGCATTTCACCATCTGGCACTATTGCCACTGGTGAGATTTGCTCCCTAATCTAAGGTCACAATGAGGCACTCAGCTCGACAATGGACACTTCATTTTTGACATGAGAGGGAATAATTATCACCTGCGGTAGTGGATGGCACAATGGATGCATGTGTAGATAGCTGCCCAGCATTCCTCCAGAATTTGGAGATAGCGGGAAGAATTTGGTGGCAACTTCCAGGACAAAAAAAATGGGGATAGCCCAGAGTATTCTGACTGGTGTAGATGTAGCCAGATACATTTAAGGAATGGTGCAAAGAAAATCAGGACATTACAAACTGCAACACAGCAGAAAACTGCCCAGTTGAATGCAAAGAAGGTATTTAAAACAACAACAACAACAACACTCGCCATATTCCAATGTGTTTTGAGATAAAATACCATTTCATTGAGGAAATGGTATTTTGAATGGATTAGAAGCTCTGTTTGCCTTTTCCCCTCAGCCTATAGAGTGAAATATGGCTCCTTGGGATATACATGTAGGGCATTTACAATAATGATGCCTCAGAGAAGCATTATTTCATCTCAGCATAGTCTGGGAGTTATTGAACAATGTTGTATTAAAGAACACTGCACTCATTTGGATTGCTTTCTTCTCTGTTGGTCTTTTGACTGTCACCATCTGTAATGGTGAGAGCAGAGGTAAGCACAGTTTTCTTTCAAAGAAAATATGGTAAATAAATGGCATACACCTGCTTTTGGGGCTTTAACACAGATCTCTGAGGAATTTCTCACTCAGCCCAAAGATGGCACTTAAGTATGGGTCAAAAATGGTTTCTGTGAATATTATGAAACACCTTCCAATCCTTCCTTGTTCCTCAATAATTCTAGCACATATATACACATGCATATAAATGCTTCTACTGCCAACAACAGGAGAGGAAAAGAAGAGAGGATGAAGGACCATCTGTTTTTCCTCATGCCCAGAAAAAAATTTTTGATCGTTTCCCATGGTTTGAGTTTTAAAAAATAAATATGAAATCCAATTATGATTATGTAGTGGTTTCTTAATTGTAAAAAGATTTGTATGAGAGGCATTGGAAATCTAAGGGTGAATCTACATGAGCAAATAAAATAGTCTCACTTAGTTTTCAAAGCAAACTGTCCAAATAACATACAGTATGACAGGGACTGAATCTGGGCCTTTTCATTGACCCAGGACTTTAATCCAAAGGGGTGGTGGTGGAGATTTAGATTGGAGAGTGTGAACTGTGTTTCATAGCAATTTCAGAGTTCAGGTATACATACATTTCCATATATTGGGAAAATGGAGCAGAAGGAAAGAGAATGCTTATCATTGTGTGACTACACATTTTGCAACTGATCAGACTGTGGGGAGTTCAAAAGGGAAAACAGTATGTGGACAGTTCTCCCAAACCCACATCAATGTGTATAAAGAAGACTGAAAAGTCACCATGGATCAGGGTAAACTAAAGGTAAGCTAGTTTTCCTTGTCAGTGTAGACTCACCCTAAGGCCTTCCTGATCTGTAGAATTGGTTGTGTAATATAGTAGCATTAGAAACAAAAACTATCTTCAGTAGGGCAATTCATTCTTTTTTTTTAGAAGATACATTCAGCAGTTTTGAAAGGTTTTCTGTTTTAATTATTTATGCCTTGTATCCTCATAGCAGTATATGTTAATGGGTATGATCGTAATTAGTTGATTAGAATTCAATAACAACAATTCATTTAAAATTCTTTTAAAGCATTATTTTGTTCTGTTTATTATGTTGTAGAAATTATAGAATGTTAATAAAAATGAAAGTACACTCAATTAGCATCTGTTTGTTTTTAAAAGAGAGGAAGTTATTTTTTAAAAGAGAGGCATCCCTTTCCATCCTTTTATATCAAAGAAGGCAACTATGAGTGACTAAGGAAACATGTCAGCAACCTAGGAAACCTTGGAGAACTATGTTTCCCACTTCACCTCTCACAAATAATGAAAATAAAAATTCCCTCTCATGCTACAATGTTCCAAAATGCTGTCTAAGGGAATGTGGGGACCATTTTCTATGATTTTTTAAGTGCCTCTGTGCCATTTTAAGTCCATGACATTCTTTTTAACATTAAAAAAGAGTGGAAGTTATTCTCTGTGTTTAAAATAAAGGCATTTCCTAGACCTAAAATTACCAGAGGGTTTAAAAAATGCTCTGCACACCCTATAGAGGGCCCTTGGGTTTTTTTGTTTTTGTTTTTGTTTTTGTTTTGGGGGGTGGTGGTGGAGGAAATGCTGAAATTTTTTTTAGGGGAAAATGGGGGAAAAAGATACTCTTTTCTTTCCAGAGGGGGTCCATGCATTCTTCAAGGTGCACTTTGCCCCATCTTGCTTTATATAAGTACCTAGATCTAGGGTGACAAATCTATGGACTATGACCAGTCCACATAAATCATTAAAAGTATAAAATATTGTCTCCATGATTCATTCCTCATCACACTTGTTAATCTACTGCTGCCAGTTTACCACTATTTCCCTAGCACTGCCTATAACCTATATCATGGAATTTATCTTTTCCCATGCCAATAATACCCCATCTACTACCAATTATTCAACTGCTCTCCCCAGACCAAGGTTGTGTTTATACTGCAGAAATAATTCAGTTTGATACCACTTTAACTGGCATGGCCCAATGCTATGGGACCCCAGCATTTTTAGTTTGTTGTGTCACCAGAGAAGGCTAAATATCTCACAAACATAGAAATTCCAGAGTTCCATAACATTGAGCCATAGCAGTAAAAGTTGTATTAATTTTGTAGTACAGATGCAGTCCAAAACCAGCATTCTTGTCTGACTCTCCTTTTTTTGCTATTTGCTGCCTTCCTTTCCCTTCAGGACAGTCTACCCCCTGGTCTCTAAAGGCATGCCTTCAGAGTGGGGAAGACAGAGCATCTTTACCACGACTCTGTCACCATGTTATAAAGTAAAACCAGATATGCTGAACTGCACTGTCATGTAGTGTGTATGGTTTGTGTGACAAGGTCAGGACATCTGGAAATTAATGTCCTTGAGGAGGCCAGACACTTGATTGTCTGGACTACACCTGTCTGTATGACTAAGCATAATGAAGTAATGTACAATGACGTAATGTATTGCCAACCCTGCACTGAGGTTTCATTAGACAAGGGTATATAAGTCCCTTTTACTGTAAACAATTATGGGCCAATAGTTGTGGATCAGTAGTTGTGGATTGTAGTTGGAGAGTCAGTGCAGTTGGAGATGGCATAGTGAGTATACTAGAGAGTTCAGTATAGCTCTGTAGCTCAGGAGGAGGAAGAGAGTGTATAACTTCCATCCTGGAACTCTGTTCTGTTCCTGCATCTGTAAATAGTCATCTTCCTTATCACCTGTAGATATCTTCACTATGAACTGTCCAATCCTGCTTCCTGATTTCATCAAGGTATCTCAAGGTCTGGCAGAGATACTATATTTCACATTCACACCTCAACCTCAGCATGACACTGTCATTTGCTCCTGGATGTCTCTCTTCTTGCTACCATTTGAATGCTGCTGTACTTTTTAGGATGACAGGAGCAGATTTCTTAAAGGATGTGTAAAAGCAAAACATTCCATTCCTGAGATGGTGCAGGGGAGGGATTTGTGTGAATTAAAGGAAGTAATTAAACTGCAATGCATTGGAAAGAATGAAGAGTAACGAAGTACTGCATGTGTTTGTTGCAAGATTTAAAAACAGATGCACAGACGCACCCTGGTTTTTGATGCCTAAATAAGAGGTGTGTGTATAGTCCTAGGTCCTCAACCAGTGCATGTGTGTGTATGGTCCTAGGTCCTCAACCAGTGTTGAACCTGAAGGGGATCAAAAGGTTATGCATGTATGACACATATAACCTTTTTTCCTGGATTTACAGCATCTAACTTCATGTTGTAACAAAAATGGGGTCATGGACCCTGAAGACCTTTAGTAAAATACCTTTATTCAAATTGACTGTGAAGATTTATAAAGTGTTTAATAGCTCTCAGACAGTTTGATTTGTCTGTCTTTATAGCTCACCATGCAGCCTTACAGTGTGCATCCAATTGAAAAAGGCACTTGTTAATTGTTAATGTTGGTAGAAAAATGACAGCTCTCTCTCTCTCTCATGTAGCAGAAGTTGTTTGATCCTAAAAGGCTCTCAAAGGCATGGCATCAGATGGAAACACTGAAATGCTTAATCAAATATTTAGAGGATGGTTAAATGGATCCCCAAGGGCACAAGACTTTGCCAAGTAATTTGTTTTTCAAACAACTTAGAGACAATGTTTTCTAAGAATTACAAGTATTGATGGGAACAATTAATGAAGAAAAGTTAGAATGACCATATTCCACTTCTAATTTTGGTCTGTTATCGATAATGCATTTTTCTGAATTTTGGTGTTTATGAATTCCACAAGGCCCCAGATGGACTCTGCATCAAACTCCATGTGCTTCCATAGCAGGGCATAGAGGTCATGCCCAGGTCAATTGGAAAACTGTAAAATTCCCAAATCACAGAGCCAGGCAGACAGTGTGGGAGTCGCAAATGGGCTATCATCAGCTCCATAATCAGAAGGTTGAGAAATAATGGCCAAGATGTCTCAGCTGATGGGTTGGCCAGACAATCAGTCCCTCTCATTTCTCTTTGAATATTGCCAAACCAGATTTCCTCCACTAGGCAATCTAACATCTTTGTCTAAACCTCAGCCAAACAATCTAATTTATAGCTAAGCAATCTAGCGAACCTTAGCCAAACAATCCAAGCTATTGTTAAGCAATCAAACTTCTTTTGTCTAAGCTTTTAGCCGAACAATCAGGTACCTCACCAGAGGCTAGATTTTACCATTAAAAACCCCTGGTTTCTTCCCCTCAGTGTTCTAGTCTGAGTGCAGGGAGACCTCATGTCACTCTGTTCACTCATCTGGTTACTGGCACCTCCATTCAACCCATGCTCTCGGGATGGTTGTGTCTCATACTCCTTCACCCAATTGGACTCCAGAAGAGGCTTCGTCAATAGTAAATATCTCTGTAGCACTGCCTTGGCCTCTAACCCTTGATTTCCCTAAGCCCAATAAGAGTGTGTGTGTGCTTGCATGCTTTGCTGTGTGATTTTCTACTATTCAATAATACTTTAATTGGAGAATCCTGCCTCTACATCAACTCTCAGATTCACCAGACTCTTGGTATACACGTGGAAGATGGTCTTGCAGGGTCCTTGTAGCTGACCTCCTCTCGATTTGAGCTAAATAAAATTCCCCATAGACTTTTGGCTACAGGCGCTTGAGATCCAGTGTGATATAATGGTTTGAACAATGGACTAAGACTCTGAAGACCAAGGTTCACATTCTTGTTCAGCCATGGAAACCCACTGAAGGACTAAACACACTAGCAGTAAGGGCTGGCTTCCTGGCATCTTGGGGGCATGGTGTACACATGATGCACATCCCCAAGATTCTGGGAAGCTGGCATCATGCTGCCTTACTGACCAAACACTGGGCAGCATTGCATCACTTTGATAGCACAGCATTTAGACATCGCATGCTGCTGGAGCGCCAAAAAGCCAATGCTGCACAAAAAGGAGCAACTTTCTGCTTTTTTTTTTTTTTTTTTTTTTTTGCACTGGGAAAATGCTGGGTTGGGAGTGTGGTATGCAGCTGCCATAGCCCTGACCCAGCACTCAAAGGGGCATCACTAAGCTGCCCCTTTACAGTTGTCTGTTTCAGCCGTGAGTGTCCAGGAAAGTGGCTAAGTATGTTGATAGCCATAGTCAGAGCAACACAAAACAAAACACTGTGCAGAGCTAAGGCACCCAAGAGTTCTGTGCACACAAACAGTCATAAAGTAAAAATCTTGTAGCAACAAACCAAGGGTACATCCAGACAAAGTCCAGGATACCAGAGAAAGATGAGTCATGTAGGCAATCCAAGGTCAAGGAGTCCAGAGAGACAAGGCAAACCAGAAATCTGAACATTAAGGTTTCCAGCCAAGATGACAAGGAAAGTCAGGATCAAGCGTGTTTTCACTAGGACAATTTCTGACAACTATGCTGACACCCATCACCTGTTTATATTATCAGACAGCAAGTGCTCAGCTGTTGTTGATTGCTCAGAGTTTCTCATAAAGCTTCCTTGAGCACCGGAGGCCCTTCCTTTCCTCTCTTAATTGAATGAAGGTAGTCCCTTCTCCCTCCTCCATGCCTGAAGGCTGTTGCCAACCTGTTTAATCTGTTTTAATCTATCAGCCAAAATTAATGCCATGATCTTATAGTCTGTATTCAATAAGGATATTGGTCTTTAATTTCCAATTTCTTTTTTGTCTTTACCCTCTTCTGGTAGTAATACAATATTGACATTCTTCCATGTGTCAGGTATCCTTTTTTGTTTATGTTATTCAAAATTCTTAATAAAGGTATTTTTAATTCTTCCATAAATGTTTTATAGTATATTGTTGTGAATCCATCTGGTCCTGGAGCGTTTTCTTTTTTCAGTCGCTTGCATTATTTCACTCTCTGTAAAATTGGCATTTAACATTCTCTGTTGTTCCTGGGTTATTTTCCTGATCTTTTGATTTCCTATATAGTTAACTATCTCTTCTGGATTGGTATCTTCAGCTTCGTATAAACTTGTGTAGTATTTTTTAAATATGTTTTGGATTTCCTCCTGTATATGTAACAATTTATATCTTTCTTTTATGTTTGTAATCAATCTCCTTTCTTTCTCTTTCCTTAGTCTGTATGCCAACCATATTCCAGTCTTGTTAGCAGATTCAAAATGTCTTTGTTTGATGAACCTCATATTTTTTGCTATTTCATCCATCAATTCTTATCCAGTTTTGTTTGTTTGTTTGTTTGTTTTTGCCATTTCAAGAATTTGTTCTTCTTATCACTTGTAGGATCCTTGGCAAATTCTGCTTCAACTCTTGAAATATCATTCTCCAATCTATTCAATTCTGTGGCTCATAGCTTTCTAATTTCTACCCCCTTTGTATCAATAAATTGGATATCATTGCTTTACTGGCATCCCAGATTACTTTTGCTTTTGTCAAGTCTGTTGTGTTTTCTAAAAAATATTGTTTCAATGTCTTCTTTAATTTGACTGTAAAATCTTTATCATTTAGCAAATCATTGTTCAACTTCCAATAATTTTTTTAATTATGTTCTCCATCTTTAGTAGGATGGTCTGATATGGTCTTAGGTTGTACTTCCATATCTCTGATCTTGAGTATTAATTCACTGGAACATATCAATTCAAGAAGAGGACTTGTGACTTTCTGAGAAAAAATTAAATCCATCTTTACTTGTGTGTACTTTTCTTCAAATATCTGTCAGATTCAGTTGATCTTTTAATTCAAAGAAGGAAGCAGGTGGTTTCCCTTGATTCTTTTTTATTCTCTTTGTTGAATCTCTATCACTCTTTGAGTCAATCACACCATTCCAGTCATCCAATATAATCACATTATTGTATTCCATCTCTATTTTCAATATCTCTTCATGCAATCTCTTGTAAAAATCTAATTGTCTTTCCACTGGACTATATATACTGATCAAAAGATATTTCATGTTCTCACTTTGTACCTTTAATCCAATGTAATGCACCTCATGGTCATTAAAGATTGCTTTTGCCTTATATTTATTTTGGACATACACTACTACTACTCCTTTCTTTTTTTTTCATTGGCCAGTATAAATATTTGTCCTAGTTTAGGATTGTTTATATAATTAATTTCATTTTTTTCTGATTTTAATTTCTTGCAAACATTTACTTCTACCTTTGTTTTTAGTTAAGTAATGAAAGGTTTTGCTTCTTTTAAATTTTGAATTCAGACCCTTTATATTCCAGGAAATAATAAAATTAATTCCATCCAGCCTCTGCTTAAAGACCTCCAAGGAAGGAGACTCCACTAC
>JAIPUX010001232.1:47211196-47227720 GCA_020142125.1 Phrynosoma platyrhinos | reverse complement strand
ACTTATATTCCTTTAGATTAACCAGATGTTTCTGTACTATCTCTTTACATATTCTATGCTGAAATTCTCGATTCTGTCCTCTGCTCCATTATACTTAGGTTGAGCACCCTTTGCCTTTTCTGAGACGACTGAAGCAAAGAAGGTGTTGAGTAATTCTGCCTTTTCTCTGTCCCCTGTTAACTTTTTGCCATCTTCTCAATGGGTTGTCCCTTGGCTAGACTAGGGCTAGGAGTCAAATCCTCCTGATCCTTTTCACTAGGAAGCTCTGATGCTGTGCACCACGGAAGCTCAAACAGCAGCCAACTTTAACAACACCAGGGCTTTGGTACCCCAGCTAGACTCCTGCTCTGAGTTCTTATTATTATTCCACCTTTCTATCATCTCACCAGAGTGTCACCAGAGTAATCTCAATGGCTCCACTCTGCTTAGGGAGGTTGGACTAGATGTTCCTGCCTAACTTTCTAATACTTTCCTTGCAAAAGTCCCTAACTCTGGAATAGCAAAATGGACTCTGGAGCTAATCAAGAGAGGCGTAGACTACCACAAGCAGCCCAGTGAGACTTCCACTCCTTATGGCTTGGTAGTCACAGGGTCATGAATGTCCACTGCCCCAAGTTTAAGCAGACACGTGGCCCATAAAGGTTGGAGGGCCCCTTCAGGAAGCTCTTTTACAAGGATTTCAGTGCTGGTTCTGTGATGGGTCATCATCATGATTGGGGAGAACCCATCTAAAAGGTTACAGAGCCATCTGCATAAATGATTCCTGTACACTTCAAGGAAAAGTTTGCCCTCATTCTTGTCAAGCAACAGAAATACAAGCTTTCTGTACAGTGCTAGAGTTTGAAAGCCCCAATGTCTCCTTAGCCATGCTGGCCACATGATCATAAAGTAGTCTCTGACAATGCTGGCTCTTCGGCTTACTAATGGAGATGAGCACCATCCCCTATGGTGGGACATGACTTGACAACCTTGTCAACGCGAAATACCTTTACCTTTACTTATAAGATCAACACCAATGACCTCCATGTCATTCCAATAAACTCTATGATTTGGCCCAAACCATTTTTATCAATGAAGTGATTAACAATAACCAAGTTCAATAAGGATGTCAGTTATTACTATTTATGGTAGTTATTTTTTTTTAAAAAAAAATCTGATATTTAACATTATCAAATTAATTGTTAAAAATTCCATTCCACGTTCAGGAGATTTCTTTCAAAAGAAACAGGAACTTTTATCAGAAACAGTGATAGTTGATGGCTCCGATATTAGTAGGGTGGTGAATCCCCTCTGGCTATTAATTTCAACTTTCAAATAGTTATCCAAATAGCTGAATTTATGGGGTTCAGCACCTTGGATGGCATTCTTAAAGTTCAGATTTAAAGCCAGAATGAATTCACTGTTCCATTCACATGAAAACCACTAGCCACAATTACTTTGAAACAAGGAACGGTTGGTAGGCTTATGACATATTAAGTGCTGAAGGAAATTAACAATTTCCACATTTAACATTATTGGTTCTGAAGCTGGAGCTGCAACAAATTAGAGGCCACAGGGAGTATGGCACGGTATCTAGTGACAGTAAAACAAAGTGTGTTGTAAATATTTCTGTTAATGAAATATGTTTGAAATGAATGACATGTGGAAAAATAAGCTAAAACTACATATAAACAGCTCAGGTTTTTAGTAGATGTGACCATTGCATCACCTTGCTAAAAATAAGCAAGTGCCAAATGTGGCTGCTGGTTAATTATGGCACATCTAAAAAACCAGTCAGTTGCTGGCATTTGTGGATATTGCAGGATATGGCAAAAAGCCAGTGGAGCCATTTCTGGCTGCTAAAAGCCATTTAGGAGAAGCTGCCAGCATAAGAGACTGTGTAAAGACAGCTGTGTGCATGATTGCTACAAATATCTACATCAATTCATTCTGGTCAGTCAACTAGACTATTTTGGGATGCAGTATCCTGGCTGAAGCTGAAACGTTTTGGGATGACATATTTAGTTTTGAACAATGTGAGGCAAAGTTAAGTATTTGTGATCATTAACTTGTGTTAGGCCTATTGAACTTAATTTCTCAAGTATGACAATATTTTTATTTTTCCTGAAGGGACATACAGATTCTAACTTCATAAATCTACTGAATATCTTCAATTATTTATATATCTATATTAACATTGATCTCAATATCAATATATATCTTAGTTTAAATGTACATTTTTTTTTTGTCTCTCTGTATGTAACAGAAGAGAAAACATTCAGGTGCACACTTTCCCCTTTTTTGAATTGAGACCTCCACGTTGTAAGCTAACAACACTACATCAGACAATGGACCATAGGGTACCTGAAAGAGTTTTTCCAAAGTAGATCTGATGAGTGGGGTCAACAGTTGTGTGAATTCATTGCCACTGATGGATACTATTTTTAAATAGTACCAAGTGGTAGATAAAGTGTTAATGTACACATGTGTGTAAGCGCCTATGTCTCATGTTGTTAATGAATAGGTTATGAACTGACAGATATTGCCTTCAGTATGAATCTATATTAGCATAATATTCTAATTTATTCACCTATCTCTTAAAGTAAATCAGTTAACTTAATAATTAATTCTGAAGTCCTTCAATACTTATGTGGGAAAACACTCTGTTGACCTCTGTGGGACTTACTTGTGAGTAGACAAATATATATTGTACTCTCTCTGTATATATAACCTCTATGTGTGTGTCCACTGTGGGAAGGAGAACAAAACTCTTCTTATCCTCTATTTAAACAACAAAAACAAACAAAAAAGGGCCTTTTCTGTTGTCGCCCCTAAACTCTGGAATGACCTGCCAGACGAGATCCATCAGTTGACATCATTACACAGCTTTAAAAAAAGCTGTTAAGATGGATCTTTTCCAGCAGGCCTTTCCAGACTAAATACCCCAGCCTTGGGTCCCTTGGGCCTCCTGGTCCCTGTCTCCTCTGTTCCTCTCGTGGCCCCATCGGTTACTGATGGATGAGAAATGCAGCAGAGGCTGATGGGGACACTGTAACTTTTTTAATGTTTTAAGGTTATATGTTTTATTGTTATGTTTAATTTTATCTTGTTATTGTAATTATTTAATATTTAATACTGTTTTAAGGAGGTGGGTTGGTTTTTCTTTTGAAATATGTTATTTGGATTTTATTGTAAGCCGCTTGGATTGTGGTCAATAAGCGGGGTATAAATAAATATTATTATTATTATTATTATTATTATTATTATTATTATTATTATTATTATTATTATTATTAAAATATCCTGACAATTAAGATGAAAAAGAAAAAAAAGCAGCACCCTTATTTCTAAGAAATATAATAAGCATAAGTAGAGTTGTACATTTTATATGGTTTGCTCTAATGGACTGAATTAGCCTTTATATTCCCACAGAACTACTGACTTCAACTATATATGTATTGATTTTACATATAGGAATTAAGATTTAAATATAGATGCAGACACAATGAAAATTGCCTTCAGCCTGCATTATTTGTAGTTCCAAAGCTAAAAAATTCACATTATTCTATTCTTACTTTCTCTTACTCTCATTTTCTCTCCTTTGACTCCCTTTTTAAAAAAGAACTACAAAACTTTTTTTAAAAAAAATCATATATTAAATTTAAAGAACTTGAGGTTATAAACAACTCAATTATGAAATAAAGGCCTGAGACAGATGAGCAGTGTTACAATAACTGATTTAATATAAAAACCAAACCCCTTTTTGTGGGTCCCTACAATGGCCCTGGACTGGAGGAACCTAACCGCCATGGATTCAAGGCAAGCACATCACATAGGCGCCTAAAGGGTCACATCTGCACTTACAACAATTTGCAGGATCAAAAGGGCCGGGCCTAGGAGCTGCAAAGCAGAACATTTGCACCTAGGAGATTTATGGGTACCAGTCAGAATGTGTCTGGTGGAAGATGGGATAACATTAACATCCCATCTCCTCTCCTTGGAAATTTTATACCTCTAAGAGTAGTAATCTAGAATCCTTTCATATACAATAGGAACTCTTTGCCTCAGGCTAGGTTTAAGGGTATAAAAGATGCCCAAAATCTCAGGTACATTGGGTCTGATTAGATTTCATGGTTACTCTGAGCCACTGTGAACTTGGGTCTCGGCTCTTTCTGTTGTCCTTTCCCTTCCATAATGGTTGAGTCTATTCATCTTCATTCATCGTTGGAGCAGCCTCCTGCAGGTAATTATCACCATTAGAAATCTTTCTGTTCTCTCTCCAAGCTAACTGCTTTATTCCTGAGTTCTTGTGTGTATGAGTGAATGGTAGAGTTCCTTTGTATGTTTGAATCCCCAAATAAATTACAGTTCATTGGAAAGCTTTGTCTCTATCAGTCTGTTCCCTAGCCACCTCTGTAAACACAGGATAAAGATCCCATTGAAGACTTGGACTTTAGTAATTTCCCAAATTCAAGTCCTTCTTACAGCAGGAAGGAGTGATCAGAGGCCACTCCAGCCACAAGCAGGCCACAACTTTGGCAACTACACGACCCACTCCAAATGCGGGCTGCCACCACTGGCCCCAACACACACCACCAAAGCCAGATTATCCCAGCTCCTATTAGCTCCAGTTCAAAGGGCTGGAGCACAGTGTCAGACTGTCATATAAACACCACACCCCTGAAGTGGCCAGAAGCCACTTTATTTTGCCTGTCTGTTCTGGGTCAAAGGTAAATACAGAAAATATTCCAGTTGGGCCAAAAGCTTTGAATACTTTAACTCCTGGAAGAATTTGACTCCTTATGAATTCAACCGTGTTTGTGGTTCTGCCTTAGGGTTACTGTTTTCCCCATCTCTCTAGATAGGCTCTCCATCCTCATCAACTGCATGATAGGTAGGTACAAAATGATCTTCCCCATGCTGGGGATAGTGCATATGGTTGAGAATTTTGTTGTAGATGAAAATTAACAAATACTTGTGATACCTTTTAAAACAGTGGAGAGATATGCCTTAATAATAATAATAATAATAATAATAATAATAATAGGCAAGCAGAACTGACAAATTAATCCACCTTTATTTATGGCCATATTTAATATAAAAACTGATTGGAGCCATGTTCAATATTCCCTCCAATTGCCTTTGAGGAGGCTTAATTCTATTGTTATTCCCAACCAATTGAATCAATTTTTTCCCAACCAATTGCAGCCTAATTGAATCAATTTTTAGATGGTGAGACAATGCATAGGTAAATCTGGTATATCCCATTGGTTCAATGGTTCTGCTCCAGTTCAGAATAACTAAATGCATCTAACCATGGGATTTAGGCCCATGACTGTTTCACATTTACAGAGGTTTGATACCTTTGTTATTGGAAATGATGGTGTACATGGCAATCTTAACTGGTAGACATTGCTGTTACATCATCCATGAATTTATCCAAACTCCTTTTAAAGCAGTAAGCAACAATAACTGCACCCTGTAGCAGTCAATTCCAAAGTAGCTATGCCATATATGAAGAAATATTTTATTTGGCCTTTCTTCAGCTCTTCATTATTTAGTTTCAGTGAATATCTGTATAGATAAATGAGATAAAAGTATCTTATTTTTTCCCTACACAATGAATAATTTTATTCATCTCTGTCATGTCTCCTCTTATTTCCCCTTTTTGATGCTAAACAACCCCAAGCATTATAGATTTTCTTTCATGGGAGTTGATCCAGGGTCTGGATCATTTTGATTGCCATTTTTGCACCTTTCCCAGATGCATAATACCCCTTTTTTTTTTTAGGAGCAATGACCAGAACCATACACTGTTCCATGTGTGATTACACTATTGATTTATAAAAAAGAAATATGCTGGCAGTTCAGTTCCTTTTCTAATTGAGCCTTACATGGATTTATTTATTTATTTATTTATTTATTTCAAAGCATGCATGAAGCTATCTGTCACAACCTCAAGATCATTTTCTTGGCCATTTACCTTCAGTGTATCTTTAAAACTTGGAATTTCCTTTGCCCTAATACCCGTAATTTTATATTTTTAATGTAAATCCCCCCCACTCTCTTATCTCAGTTTTTCCATTTTTGTTCTTATACATAGTGCCATAGTAAACAACTACCTCACTATTCAGCCCTATGACCAAGTTAAAAAGCACTATTACTGATACAGATTTTTGAAGACTCCACTGCTCATATTCCACCATCATATTAACTAAGTTTTTTTCTGATCTCCACTTCCTGTTCTTTAATCATTTAGGATTAAATATAGAATTATCTCATGTCTGGTTAGGATATCTAGAAAATTAACCTCTTTGTCATGACAGGAGTGTGTTTATTCATTCAATGTGAAGATAGTTGAAGTCGCCCATTATTGCAACATTATGTCCTTCAGATGCCTCCCTGGTTTCTTTCTCCATCTAAAGACCTCCCTGAACATGACCTTAGCATTAAGTTAATTGTAGTGCCTGTCACTCTCACTCACAATGATTCTATCAAAAAGCCAGACCATTTTGAAGTTTCTATTTTACTGCACATGTTGCTATCAGTACTATATGGAGCAACACCAGTATTTTGGTCAAAGACTGTAAATAAATTCTGTTCTGTTCTGAACAACACCAGCACAAGTATGTTGTTTCTTTCTGTGACTCCATTTGCATTGCAGAAATAATCCAGTTTGACAGTACTTTAGCTGTCATGGCTCAGTGCTATGAAATTCTGGGAATTGTAGTTTTGAGAGACATATAGCCTCCTCTGTCAGAGAAGTGCCCCAACAAACTACAAATCACATAATTGTGTATCATTGAACCATGGCAGTTAAAGTTGTGTCAAATTTGATTATTTCTGCAGTGTAGTTTCAACCTCTGCCATTCCTATATCATTCATATCCAGAAACAACTGTATCATATTGGTTTGCTTGATTCCACCAGCTTTCTATTTTGTCCACTGTACCTCTATTGCAGCCCTGTGGCTGAAGATGCTACTGGATTCAGGCCAAAAGAACATTCAGCTCTTGATGTGTTTAGAGCTTAAAGGAAAGTTTGAAGCTACACAACACATATTATAAGAAGATGCAATATAAGAAACATGAATCAAGGGAAGCTACACATAAAAAAACAAGAAATGGAACACATAAACATTGCAATTCTTGGGGTGAGCAAACTACAGTGAACAGGAATGAGGCAATCAATAATTACACAGTGTTTTACTTGAGAAATTAAAATTGAAGAAGAAATGAGATGTCATTAATAGTGAGGAGATATGTTTCAAACTACAGACTAATCTTCCTCTTAAACATTGGTTATAAAATCTATATACTAATCATTGCAAATAGATTTGAAAACATTTTGGGGGAAATCATTCATGAAGACCAGAATTTTTTTTACCATGTTGACACATAAGGAATAATACAAGGACAAACATAATTGAATATTGTAATATGAACGTTGTCAAGATATTAGCATTGATTTTTTTAGATATCAAACAAGCATTTGACAATATTAGATGGGAATTTATGTTGGAAATTTTACAAAGAATGGGGATGGCCAAAATTTTCTTGGAAACATAAAGGTGATATATAGTAAACAGCATGCTCAACTGATAGTAAATGATGAAAAAAAAACTGTAGAACTTTCAATTATCAAAGGAATGTAGCAAGGCTTCCCTCTCTCCCCACTTGCCTTTATTCTTGTATTAGAAATTATTGCTAACAAAATTAGAGAGCAAATAAAGATCAAAGGAGCAAGATACAAAGACCACAAAAACAAATTGAAATGTTTTGCCAATGATATGATCATCATTTTAGAAGACCCTTTGGTAGGCATTGAACAGACAAAGATGGGGATAAAAACATTTGGAAATTATGCAGGTCCCAGCTTAATAAAGAAAAAAAAACTTTGATATTAACCAAAAATATAACCAAGCAAGAAAAAGAATTATTACAAAAGAAAGTGGGATGTAAGATAGGGGAAAAATAAAGTACCTAGGAGTATGGTTAACTAATAAGAATATAGATTTATTTAATAACAACTATGCAGCAATATGGAAAGACATACAAAAAGACATCCATTAATGGAATAAATGGAACCTGTCACTGCTTGGAAGGCTTGCTATTATTAAAATTAATATAGACTCTACATTTATTTATTTTTATTTCTAAACTTTCCAATAATTAACAGAGACAAGATTTTTACAGACTGGAATAAAGAACTTAGGAAATTCATTTGCAAAGGTTAAAAACCTCACATAAATTGGAACACTCTATAAGACTTAAAGGAAAGAAGAGGCTGCACATTACCTGATTTAAGACTATATCATCAAGTTTGTTGCACAGTTCAGATCCAAGACTGGATAAAATTAACTAATAAAAAAACTTTGGGATTTGGAGGCAGCAAATTTAAGGTTTTGTCTACATGCTTTTATTTGATATGATAAGATTAGGGCACAGAAAGATTTTAAGAACCACACAATAAGAAGTGCACTATTTAATATATGGAACCAACTTTAAAAAAAGGTTTTACCTAAAAATTCCATTGTGGGTTTCATCCCAAGAAGCCTTCTTTGGAAGATGGGAGAAACCACAAGAATGGTTAACTTATAAAGACATATTTAACAAAGGAGAAGAAGGCAAAATAGATCTAAATACTAGAGAAGATTTAGAAAAAGAAAACAAAAAACCACAATGGTTTGGTTACCACCAAATTTAGAGAAAATATATGGAAGAGCTCAAAGTGGGATTTGAAGAAAATCCCAACAAGTTGGATAGAATCCTCTGAACTAAATACAAAAGTAAGATCTCTAAGATTTACAAATTATTACCTGTTAGAGAATTAGAAGCAGATATTATCAAGGACTCTGTGATAAAAAGGACCAAGAACTTTGGCAGAATGATCCATTGGAGGTGTGGGAAAATACTTGGGAAAAGACCAATTACTTCATGGCTTCCCAAGACTTAAAATATTTTTTTTAAAAAAATCTAACAAATGGTATTATACACCATGGAAATTACACAAGATATATAAGATTAATGATAACAAATGTTGGAAATGCCATAAGGAAATTGGCTCAGTATTTCATATGTGGTGGTCATGCCCAACTATTAAAAAGTTCTGGACAAATTACATATGGAAATACAAAAAATATATAGTATTCAATATTCATTTAGCCCAGCACTTTATCTCCTGAAGATAACATCTATATTAAAGAAAGAAGATGAAAATAAGTTTTGCACTTCTGGTTTTGGCTATGGCAGCATGAGGAGAGACTTTGATGAGGTCTGTGAGTCTCCCAAAATGCATAGTAAAGAGCAGTTTGTAAATCAATCACAGCTGCTTGGAAGGTGAGCTGGATACAGGTCACTCGAAGGGCTCCATGGAGATTGAATTTCCATCTCTGGCTTTCCTGACTTATAAGGAAAAGAAGTTAGTAAGAAAAATTGGAGGGGAATGAAAAATAGCAGAGGAAGAAGAAAGAGAATAAGGATTAGTAGGAAGGAGAAAGGAAAGGGGAGGGAGATAAACAAGAGAGAGAAATTTAGATTTGGAAGATTTGGATTATGAAAATAATCTCTTAGAATGTAAAGGGTATAAACTCTGGTCAGAAGAGAAGGGAGATTTTTCATTATTTAGAAAAATTTAAGCATGAAGTTTTATGTTTACAAGAGATAAAAATAAAGAAGGGAGAAGAAAAGTTTCTAAGAAATAGAAAATTAAGAAAAGAATTTGCATTATTAGCTCAAAAAAGAAAGAAAGGAGTGGTAATATATGTAAAATTGACAATCCAAGCTAAAGAAATATTTAAAGATGGAAAAGGACACTGGATAGGGGTAGAAATAGAAATCAAATTATTGATTGGGGTATTTAAAAAATATTGATTGGGGTATATGGTCCACAGGAAAACAAAGACAAATTTTATAAAAATAAATGGAATGATGCAATTTAACTACAATAGAATTATAATGTTAGGGGATTGGAATGGAGTAGTAGAACCTATAATTGATAAAAATCAGAATTTTTTTTTAATAAAAAGATAGAGAAGACTTCCCCAAAACTTTTTTTGTTATTGGAATGTTTCTCACTGTGTGATGCATGGAGATTTAAATATGGAGAAGCAAGAGAATTCACTTTCTATTCTGAGAGACATGCATCCCTTTCATGTATAGATATGTTCTTCATCTCTAAAGCAATATGTAAACATCTGGTAAGGATAGATGTACATCCAAGAAATTTAACAGACCATCATCCAATTGTCTTAATTATGAAAAAAAATAATAAACAGGATTTCAATTGGCATTTAAATGATAGACTGTTACAAAATGAAAAGATAGTAGAAGAAATGCAAAGAGAATTAAAATCATATTTTAAGGAAAATATGATAGGAGAAACAAGTATAGAAATGGTATGGGAAGCAAAAAAGGCAGTTATAAGAGGTCATCATAAAAAAAGCATTGAACTGAAAAAGAAAAGAATAGAGAAAATTCAACTTTTAAATGAAGAAATTGGGGGAAAGGAAAAAGAATTGAAGCGAGATAGTAAAAATAATAAAGAAATAAAGAGACAAATAGAAATGCTAAAGAAACAATTTGATTTATATTTGGTAATGGAAATAAAGAAGATACTTAAAACAGTCAAACAAAATTATTTTGAACAGGCCAACAGACCATAAAGGTGTTTGGCTTATAAATTAAAGAAAAGATGTAAAAAAAAATTGTTGATCAACAAAATTAGAGATAAAAAGAAAATAATAACATCACAAAAGGAAATTAAAAATATATTTCAAAAATATTTTAGTAAGATATATAAAGAACAAGCAGTTTCTGAGAAAGACATAGAAAATTATTTAGACAAATAAATGATTAAAGAAATAACTGAAAATCAAAAGGAAAGACTGAACTCTCTGATTACAAAAGGCAAAGTAGAAGTGATTAAAAAAATGAATGTAAATAAAACTCCAGTTCTGGATGGATATAGTGTGCTTTATTATAAAACATTTGCAGACCAACTTTGGGCCTTTATAGACTGCCAGAAATGATGCAGCTTGAAACTGCTTTAACTGTCCTGGCTCAATGCTAGGGAATCATGGGAATTGTTTTTTTTTTTCTGGGACATTGAGCCTTCTCTGTCAGAAAGCCTAGTGGCACAATAAACTACAGTTCCCATGATTCCTCAGCACTGAGCCAGGACAGTTAAAGTGGTCTCAAGCTGCATTATTTCTGGCAGTATGTAAAGGCCCTTTGTCTTCTACTTCAAAAACTAATGACTGAATTAAAGAGTAAAAATATTCTGTTATCATAGAAGGAAGCAAATATTTATCTGATCCCAAAAGAAAATAGAGATAGACTGGAAACAAAGAATTATAGACCCATCTCCTTATTAAATGTGGATTAGAAAATATTTGCATTTATATTGGCAAAGAGATTTAAAAGTGTATTACAGGAATGGATTGGCAAAAAACAAAATTGTGTTTGACCAATAGACATCTGAAAGATAATTTTAGAATAATTGTTAATTTGATAGAATATGCAGAAAGACCTCCAGATAGAAAAATACCCTTAATATTTTTGGATTTTGAGAAGGCATTTGATTATGTAAATTTGGACTTTCCTGGGTCAGAGTAATTTATAGTACACAACATGCAAGAATTATAATTAATGGGGAAAGAACAAACCCAATTGATATATATAGAGGTACTAGGCAAGGTTGCCCTCTGTCGCCATTACTATTATGTGTAAGTGAAATTCTTATTATAAATTTAAGGGATAGAGAAATTCAACGTATAAAAATTAAGAAAAATGAATTTAAAATAAGGGCATTTGTGGATGATCTAGCAATTACTTTAGAAGAATCTCAAGACAGTATAGAGAAATTAATTAAATTACTGGGAGATTTTGAAATGGTATCAGAACTGAAAATCAGCTAAGACAAAACTACAGTAATAATAAAGAATATGACTAATAAAGGGAAAAATTAATGGAAAAGACAGGATTTGCAATTAAGAATAAGGTGAGATATTTAGGGATTATATTATCAAAGAACAACTCAGATTTGTTTAAAAATAACTATGAAAAAAACTGGGAGGATTTCAAGAAGGACTTGAGGAAATGGAAGAATTTAAAACTATCATTTTTTTTTAGGAAAAATAGCCACTATCAAGATGAATATATTAACAAAATTTCTTTTTCAATTTCAGACAATCCCCATAATTCATAATGATAAAGTATTTAAAACATGGCAAAGCGAAATATCTAAATATAAATATATATGTTCAAGGGGAAAAAATAGGGTTAAAATGAAAATAGTTCAGGATGACAAAGATAGAGGAGGATTTGGCCTACCAAATTCAAAATTATGCTATAGGAAATCCTGTATAATGTGGATAAAAGAATGGTCAATATTAGAAGACATTGGTTTATTAAATCCAGAGGGGAAAGATTTAAGATTAGATTGGCATGCTAATTTTTGGTTTAATAAAGAAAAAATGGTAAATATTTTAACAATCATTATATAAGAAGGGCCTTATTGAAAACATGGAAGGTGATTAAAGCAAGGTGTTCTCCCCATATACCAATGTGGATCTCTACCCATGAAGCATTTTACAAAAGGGAAAATATCATGATTGATAAATGGATAAAAATAAGGGGATCTAACTGACTTTCAAAAAACTCAATATAGAATAATAACACAGGAAGAATTAAAGGAGAAAGGAATTAAATTGGTTATTATATAGACAAATTAAAGAAAAAATGAAAATAGAGATTAAAAATTTTGATATAGAAGAAAAGATAACAGAATTGAAAGAAAAATAAAGAGAATCAGAAAACATTATCCAAAATATACAAGTTCTTGTTAAAATGGGAGACAGAAGAGGAATTTGTAAAAAAAAAAATCAATGATCAAATGGGCACAAAATATTGGGCAAACCAACAAAAGTCCCTATTGCCAGAAAACCCAAGATCTATGATCAAAAAACCAAACTGAAGGGTTCTGCCAAATATATATATATCCAGGATAAAATAATCCCACTTCCAATTACGAAAAGACAACAATATGATGAAATAAAAGAATAACTAAAAACTGGAGCAGAAAAGCAGAATTAGATAAAATAACATTTCTTATGAAGTATGAAAGGTTAGGGCAATTCACTTTAGTGACACTTTCAATTTTATCCTTAACGATTACCAATCATGTACTTTTTGACTTCTTTGTCAACCAATAGCACTTATGTATATATATATATATATATATTTTCATAACTATATCTTTAATATTTATTTATACTCCTTTTAGAAATTTAACATCTTAATGATCTTACATATACAAACCATGTCAAAAGTTTATTCTCAACACTTTAAGCCATTCATATTCTTGAGTGATGAGATTGTAAAATTGCTCCAACCCAATTAAATTCTGTAATTCCTCTTTTAAAGTCACTTCCGATCTATCTATCCAACTCTTTAATAGATAGTCCAATCGACATCCTAGCTGAGCATATGTTTCATCTCCTTTTCTTTTTAAACCTCTAAAGTCCCTTTGATGATATTCTGGGGTCAATCCATCTCTTTTTTACCATCTCTTTTTTTACCATCTCTTTAAACAAATTATTTTTGTTTAAAAAAAGATGCCGTTTTACCATCTCTTTAAACAAATTATAATCCTGTGCCTCTTCTACCCTCATTTCAGCATATATGTTGGATAATCCTTCACAAATTTGTGATCTTAAATAACTCATTCTTTCCTCATCCTTTATCTTTAATTCTTCATAAGTTCTCTCAAAATTTGTGAAGGAGTAATGTTATCCCCTTTGTAGTATCTTGGGAGTCTCTTCATGTCAATTTGAGGCAACTGACTCTCCCATTTGCCTCAATCTCAGTTGATGATCCATTTTTTTTCCCTTTCAAATTTCCTCTCTCTTAAAATTCTCTCATTTTCAATCTCTGCTTGTCTTAATGCTTATTCTTTTTCTTTATCTCTTTTTTCCAGTTTAGCTTGTCTTAAACTTATTCTTTCCTTTTCAAGGTCTTGTTCCCTTTCTCTTAAAAGCTTTTCATTTTCAACCCTGGCTAATTCCATTTTCCCCTTAATTTTCCAAATCTCCACACTCCCCTAAGATTTGGATACTGAGGTGTCCAAACTTGCTATCAGTTCTTCTCCCACCACTTCTGTTTCTGTCCCAGTGGGTTTTACTTTCTTGGGAGGCATTTTTATAGCATTTCCTTATTATTATCCAAAACCTTTACCTCAGGAAATAGTCTTAAATACTTTTTATTCAGTTGTTTACTAAGGTAACACTTGGATCATAATATCAATAATAATAATAATAATAATAATAATAATAATAATAATAAATTTTTATGCCACCCCTCTGCAGCACAATCAAGGTGATGTACAGCAGATTAAAACAACATTACAAGTTAAAACAGTCAAATAACACCTTCCCTAACTCACCCACCCCTTAAAAGTATATTAAACTATAGCAAGATTAGGCTACTAAATAAAAGAAAACAATACCGTACAAATAAATAGCAGCTTAGCAACAAAAGAGCTGGAATCATTGTCATCTCCTTATACTTTTTTTTGGGCCAGGATGTTATTCAGTGGTTTCCTACTTTACTCCAAATTTTTACCTCAGAAATCACTTTTCTAAGATATTTTCCAGTGTGCTCTTGCTTGGGTACTTTTTCAGATATGGAGTGACTTCACCCACTGTTGCTTTATCTCATTTTTTTCCCACAAGCCCCTACAATTATCTCAGCAAATTACCTCAGGGGCCAACACATTTTCCAGAGTGATCAGTTTCCAAGTAATCTCCTACAAAATACCCCTGACAATTACCTCAGAGATCACTCCTACTGTCACTAACACCTTTACTTTAACTTCAGACTTCTGAACTTCTCTCTCTGAAGTTCAGATTAAATTTTGGGTTTCCAATAACTCAAACTCAGAACCCTCTCACACCAATTTTTAAGCAACCTTTTCAGCACACTTCCAGCTGTATCCCGCCACTGCCATCAATTTATGTCATGTGCACTTTTCCTTTCATTTCATTTGTGGCCACACCATGGAACCTTTTCATCCTGCAGCTGCCACCACCCTATACAAAGAGCCAGTCCTTTGCCAACCTTCTTTTCTAAAACTCTTTGGTATAACCGATCTTGTATAAGGTTTAGTAGCATGGATATTCATTCATACTGTACCTAAGTGTTTCATAAAGTAACAACAAAACTTTATTTAGAATACAAGTAACCATGTTTCACTTGGTCTTGCTGCACTTGTTATTGGCTACAGTTTCAAATAATAATACTCTAAGACACTCCTTTCCTTGGAACACTTTCAATTACTCCCACAGGACACTCAGCCCTTCTTGGGGCACCTTTACCATGATTTCTTAACAGCCTCTAAGGCTATCAATAGTCCTCAGGATATTTTTTTTTACTAACTCCCTCTCTTGGAGTTTAGTATGGGTATTAGGCCCCTCTCTTCTGGACCTTACCCCTGTTCCACTCTGGAACCTTCTCCACCACACCCTCACTGTCTGGAATCTAAACCCTAAGTCTGACTTCCAACTGTTCCTAATGGAATTTTTCATCTTACAGCCCAACATTCTATTGGCTGTTGCCAGTGCAGTCCTGATTGGTTGTCACCAGGACTGGCTCTAACCTGCCTTCATTCCACAGGGGTAGGACAGGTGGTGGAGGAGGTGGAATTTCCCCAGGGCCTTTTTGGTACCACCCCAAGGGGAAAGGGCATGGGGGGGTGAGGGGAAAGGGCCAGCAACCTTGCCGGCCTCACATTCCTTCAGGATTCCGACTTAGATGCCACTGTTGTAGCAGAATCTAAAGGCTAGGTGTCCAGTGAATCCATCAATGAAGTTATTCTGGATCAGCTGCAATCTGTGAGTACTGAGGACATGGACAAGCTGCTTGGTAGGGTGAGGAAACCGACCTGCCCTCTCGACCCTTGCCCATCATGGCTGGCCATCCAGGGGGGTGATGCTTTGAGGAGATTCCTCACAGATATCATCATTGCATCTTTCAGGGAACGACATGTTCCATCTTGATTAAAGGAAGTGGCTGTCAAGCCACTTCTAAAAAAAACCTTCCCTGGACCACCTGGACCGCTTGAGGGGGTTAGGTATCAGGGGCACTGCTTTGCAGTGGTTCTGGTCCTTCCTCTTGGGAAGGTCCTAGAGGGTGCTGCTTGGGGACAGTAGTTCCAGTAAGAGGGAGCTCACTTGTGGGGTCCCTCAGTGAGCTATTTTGTCCCTGATGTTATTTACCATTTAAATGAAGCTGCTGGGTGAGATTATACGGAGTTATGGTGCTGGGTGCTAGGTGTTATCAGTATGCTGATGACATCCAAATCTATTTCTCTGTGTCTCGTTCATTGGCCTCAAATTCTAATGGCATCTCTTCTCTCAATGAATGTCTTCGAGTGGTAATGGGATGGATGAGGAAAAACAGATTGAAACTGAATCCAGACAAGATGGAGGTGCTCATAATAGCGCCCCAAAACCAAGAATTGGGTTGCAACCTCCAGTCCTGGATGGGGT
>JAIPUX010001232.1:47200384-47211096 GCA_020142125.1 Phrynosoma platyrhinos | reverse complement strand
TCTGCTGCAGCCACAAAAATCGAGGCTTGCGGCTACCTCCCAGAGGGCATTTTCAGTTGTCACCCCCAAACTCTGGAACGGCCTGCCGGACGAAATCCATCAGTTAACATTGTTAGACAGCTTCAAAAAGGCTGTCAAGATGGATCTCTTCTGACAGGCCTTCCCAGATTAATCATCCCGCCCTAAGGTATTATGACCTGCAACTGTTCCTAACGTGGCCCCATCTTTAGATGGACGAGGAACACTGTTAAAGGCTAAAATCGGGTGTTGTATTGTGTTTTTATTGTTTATATTGCAATTTTAATTATTGTGGGATTTAATACTATTTTAAGGGGGGGAGGGATTGCTTTTTTGATATTTGTGATTTTAATTCTGTAAGCTGCCTTGATTGGATCCCCAAATAGGTGGGGTATAAATAAATTGTATTATTATTATTATTATTATTAGGATCTTGGCCTTGAAGACCTGAGGCATGTCCTGGGCAGACTTCAGATTTTGAGCATCAGAAGCCACTCAAGGACCCATTGCCAGTATCCTGAAACTGATTATGTTGCAGAGAGGTGGGATATAAAAATATTATTATTATTATTATGATGATGATGATGTTTGAAGCCCTCTGCCAAAAAAGAAGCTGCCTGTTTGAAGGGGTAGCTGTGTAAGTGGTATCAAGCTCTCAGAGTGCATAGGGTGGGGGTGAGATTGAAGCAAGACTGGGCAGTTGTGGCAATATCACTTTGGACCCCCAACCCTCCGGCATCAGAGCTGCCAGCTCTGTCCTTTTTCCTGGAGGCTGCTGAGGTGGGGTGTCCTGCCCGAAAGATCTGGTGGGAGCCTGATGGTTGAGAATACACCAGCTTGGTGTGCGGGCCCATGCATAGCTCACAGCAGTGCTCAAACTTGCACTGGGCCCACATACGTTTGCCCACATTGAACTCACAACACACAACTCTGTGGGGGTCCCTCTTGCCTGTCCACCTGGCAGGCCTGTCAGTTTGTGGCCTGGCATGTAGGTTGACCTTGACCAGCCAAATGTCACTGTCAATGAGGTCCTACCTGTCAGTGTCACTCTGGGATGCCCGCTGGTGAAAGGTAGTAATAATAATAATAATAATAATAAAATTTATTTATACCCCGCCTTTCCAAAAAGGATCAAAGCAGCTTACAAAAATTAAAAAGGCCAATATCATACAATAATACAATACATACAATAGTATTATAAGCAATGGCTGCAACTTCTCCCCCAACAGACCTGGCTTTCCAAACATTGACCATGTGATTGATCAGGTGCCAGGCCCCCTCGGGATAGGACATGACAACCATGTCCATGAAAACCCTGAAACATTCAACCTTCATGTATGCTCCACTGGTTGGACCCTGGCCCCTTTCTTGTACTTTTTGTTGAAGGTGTCCATGTCCATGAAAACCCTGAAACCTTCAGCCCAATTGATGAATGTATGCTCCACTGGTTGGACCCTGGCCCCTTTCTTGTACTTTTTGTTGGAGGTGATGGCTTCAGCCTCCTCCCCTGTGGGTTTCAGCAGGGTAAAAACATCCACATAATATTTCTGAAGGAACTGTTTTCTACCCTTCTTGGGCAGTGAAGGCCTGGGGGGTTCTCACCTAGTGAGAATTTGGGAAGGGCAGCTGCCTGGTGATCCACCCACACACCCTGCAAACCCAGACACCTGACCCTACACCTGATGGCCCAAGCAAGCATGGGACCAAGGGTCCCCCCAAACCAATAGTCATCCCTGCCCAGGGACATAGCAAAGCACTCACCATCCCCACTCCATGCCCTCTTGGATCTCCCGGCACTAATCTTTTTTGACTTTTTCTTGACAGCACATTTACACTTCTGTCCCTTATACCTGCTGGTCTCAACTGATGCATCAGGAGTCACACTGGCCTCAGAACTGGTGGTGGTGGAGCTGTCACTGGATATAGATTAACTGCTGGATGAACTGCTGGAGCTGCTGGTAGAGGTGTCCCGAAGTGTTCTTCTGTGCTGGGAGGAGTGACTTCGCTTGCCCACACCCTCAACAGGGAAGGCTAGAGAAAGTGGCTGGAGAGCAGGCAGCACAGGGGCAGGTGGTGTGTTAACACTTCCAACCTGCTCAATGAATGCCATTATGGTACAAGTTAAGCTCACAATGGCATCCTCCATTGGCCCTGGTGTGGCTGAAGTATGCCACCTCTGCAGCCTGGCAGCTGAGTCTGCCCAAGATCTCCTGGGCTGACCTGCCTGGCCCCTCATGGTGGGGTGGGCAGGCACCACCCTCTGCCTTGACCCCTTCAGAGGCATTATCAAAGGGGTTGGATCTCAACAGCTGCTGCTGAGCCGAAGACAGGGGGGTCAGGATCTGGTGACTTATAGAGACCCAGCTGGGGCTGCAGACAGCTTTCCTCGCCACCGCTGGGGCTGTCACAGCCTACCCCTTTGCTGCCAGGGCTATCTGCTGCTTTCCCTTGCCACTGGGGCTATCCAAAGCCTTCCCCTCACCATCAGGGCTTTTTGCAGCCTTCACTCCTCTGCCAGGGCTGCCCATGGCTTCCCCTTGCTGCTGGGCTATCCACAGCCTTTGTGCTGCTGCCAGGGCTGTCAGTGGCTTTCTCCTGACCACCAGGCTGTCCACAGCCTTCACACCACTGCCAGGGCTGTCCGTGGCATTCTCCTCTCTTTTCCCGGCATTCTCTTACCCAAGAGAGAGCCAATCAAAATGGCACCAACTGGCCCCACTTATATAGGACCATCAGCCAATTGGATTGCCAGAGGTCCCAAAGTTGCTGTACCTTCTGGCCTCCCAGTCAATCTACTGGCTCCCTGATTCCCGCTGAACACCAATGGAGTGGCACTTCTGGCCCCAGAGTATACTGGGAATCGTAGTGTTGTTTGCAATGCAAAAATACCACATGCAAATTTTGCACAGAATAAAAAGCAAACTGCCAATACTCTTCAAAAACTGTGCATTTTTTTCAGGATTTCATCACAACAAGAGCAAAATTGTGGAATCACTTGTTACTTCCTCCAAATAAGAAATTAACAAAGAATTGCATCGCTAGGCTTGCAAACAGTAGTACAAATGACACAAGGCAGGAAAGCTGAGTTTGTCTTCTATTTCCATCATTCCATGAGATAGTAAACTGCAAAATCTCAATAAAAGTGTCATTGTACTGTGACTGGAATTTATCTTCCACATTTTCCCAGAATTTGAGGATAACCATGCCTATCTTCTCAAATCAAGACAAGCATGGATACAACTAAACTAAAACTAATAATTAATTTAACTTAAATTTATGTTTTAAGCTGCATCTGCTGAGCTATAGCATAAGGTTGACAATATTGATTTCCCCTGCCATTCCCAATGGCAACTCATTCTATTCTTTCGGGGCTTCAGAAATATTTTTGAGTAGATGAAATCAGATAAGCTATTCTGAAGAATATAAAAGGAAGTCCCAATTCTGTCATTCATTTGCTTTTTACGGTTTGATAGTCCTTTACCATACACTTAAGAGAAACTGTGGTATTGTCTGTTTTTTAAAAGAATATCTTTAGATTGTCTTTAACAATACCCTTTTTAAAATTCATTGACATCATCCCACAAAAGTTACAGAATCTTTGATTTCAGCCTTCATCAGAGCAGCTATTTATTATTGTAACATGTGGATGATGATTCCCTCCTTTTTATCAGTCTTTCTAAGACTCGGGGCTATACAAAAATACTGCTACTTGAAATTAGAGTAGCATATGATTAAATCAGAACAAGATTAAATCTCAGTGGTATGATTTTGTCTGATCTCCATGACTACCTATCAAAAGCCATACTGACATTAAACTTTTCCTCTCTGGTAACTCTGTTTTTACTGTGATGATGGACAAAAAGTAAAGTGTCAGTACAGGCTCAGCAGTAACTGGAACAACTTTCAAGGCCTTACCCTTTCAGGTGTCAGTCAAACCAGATTCTGGGTTTATCAAAATGAAGCAAATCCACTTATGTTATTATGGGCCCTATGGAATCTGGTATTTGCTGATTAGGGAGAGTTATTTAGAGATGAAAACTTTAGTGTCTCATCCAAATACAAATCCCAGGATTCCATAGGATGGAAATATTGTAATTAAAGACAAATCAAAGTGCTCTAATTATGTAGTGTCTATACATTCACCCTTAAGCACTCAGAAGTATATGGGAACTACCATCCTATTGCAAGCATCCCCTTTGGGGGCAAGATGCTTGAGCATGTGGTGGCTGGGCATCTTCAGGCACTCTTATCTGGATTATAAAATAATTTTATAATTATCTGGATCAATTTCAGTCTGGTTTCAGGATAGGATATGGCACTGAAGCAGCCTTAGTTGCTGTGATTGATGACCTACTCTGGGGTAAAGACAGAGACAGTGATACCCTGTTGTTCTCCCTGGATCTCTCACTGAGTTTTGATGCCATTTTGATCATGCTATCTTACCGGAGCAGCTTTGGCAGATGGGAGTCAGAGGCACTGTTCTAGAGTGTTTTGGTTCCTACTTGAAGGGCTAATTCTAGATAGTAGCACTGAAGGATTGCTGTTCATGGCAATTAAGCTATGGGGTGACACAGGTTCCATCTTATCCCCCTTGTTGTTCAATATATACATGAAACTGCTAGATGAGGTCATATGCAGGAGGCAGGGGTTGGAGTTTGGTGCAATCAGTGTGCTGATAATCATTCGGCTCTTTTCATTGGAGTCAGCTGGGGTTGTGAAGATGCTGAATCAGTACCTGGATGGTGTAATGGACTGGATTAGGACAAATAAACTGAAGCTGAATACCAGTCAGATGGATGTTCTATGGATTCTCAGGTCTGGGAATCCTGTTATGGATGAGATTGCCATCCTATGTACCTTGAAGGAATTGGTGCATTGGAAATGACTTGAAGGTACATAACAATAACAACAACAACACACTTTACATGGGGCTGCCATTAAAGAAGACCCAGAAGGTGCAACTTAATGTCTTGAGTGAGAGGAAGAAACATTTTCCCCTTTGGGAATACTGATAATTAGGACTAAAGGATGGGGCAAATAGGAGTAAAAAATAAATGTTTGCAATATGATATACATCTGAGGTCTTGCTTGCTGGGTATCACATGAAAATATGGCTATAGCAGCTCTTTTATCATGCTGAAGTATGCTGGACAGCAGTGCTTCTCAACCTGTCTTATATGGGACTAACAATTTGTTTTTTCCCTGATGTGACAGAGACTGGTAACATATTTGTATCATATTTAATTACAATTGTTTCATTCCTAGAAACTGACTGCAGACTGCAAGCCAGTTTCACAGACAAGCACTAGTCTGGAGACAGCACCTGGAGTGGCATTACAGTATCACCTCAAGCCTCACTCTTCATCATTCTTCCAAACTACTAATTCTGATATAGTCACCACTTGGGATTTCATGCTTTCTTAACTTGATGATATAGGATAGTACTTAGAGACTTTGTTTGTTTGGTTTGCTTGCTATATTATTTTAAGAAAGTCACTATTTATCCTACAAAATTCTGGCCTCTTGCATTCTATATTTCATTTCAAAGTTATGATCCACTTTTTTCTGTCTACTTTTAAGACATTTTAAGTCAATGATTTATAGCATAAGCACAGTGTAAATTAGTCAGTATAAATCAATCAACAAGCCTTTGAAGTTATGGAGTGCCATGCATAGCATACCATGTGTTTGGAACCTCATATTAAATATATTCATGAGGGCATCTGTGCATTGCTGAAGCACAACTTCTAGATTTTACATACATGTGGCTTGGTGTTCTTTTTCTTGCAGAAAAAAAATAAATAAAATTGTCACCAAACTAAGCCTAAAGTTCAGATTTTGAGTTTAATTTGAGGGCTTTTCTTCAAGATGAAGCAATTTGATAAGTCCACTGAAACTTCCAGTATGTGTGTGTGTTGTGTCTGCCCATCCAATTTGACTGAAGGCAATATTTTCAGACATATTTAAAGGTTTCTACTTATATAAAACATCTAAGAAAGGTCAAGAAAAACAAGAGATGCCTTCTGTGTGTCAAGATCATGTTTGAAATATTGAAAAAAATGATATATTCATAAACCTGAATTATCTGCATATAATGTGGAGAAGTCAGGTCCATGAACATCTCATACACCTCAATATATTTTATCCATGTAATAAAAAAGGTCACAATAGGGTTGATGCACTGCTGAATAACAAGTAATGTGAGATAAAGCCAAAAAGTAGTTGGCTTACTTAAAAAACAAACACACCAAGAAATAAAGGGAATGTGTGACCAATAATCAGCTACAACAACCTGGTTCCTTACTTTTCTTTATGTAATGTTTCACTTCCCTCTAAAATTCTAGGTAAGCATGTCAGCATTGTGATGTGATTAGCTCTGAACTTTCTTAAAGGTACATCACCAAAGCCTTCAATAGTTCCATTATGTTTTCTTCAAGGACAATACTGAGGGAAAATCAAACACAGAAGAAGGGGAAATTAATGACTGTGGTGAAATGTATCTTTTATATGAAGTTGTTATTTCAAAGAAGAGAAGTGATCTTTTGCTTATTGAGTACCAGTCACATAGAGATCTTTGAAACACAGGACAAAGGCAAGCCATAATATTCTGCAGTCAGTAGGAAGACAATGGGGAGAAAAAGGCATCTGGGGCTTGTGAAACTTCAACTTGTTTAATTCATTTCTTTGTAATATTCCAGGCTAGAGGAAAAAAAGGTATCCATCCCCACATTTTTCTTGTGTTCTGTAATATATATTGCAAGGATTTTAAGAAACAGAATAATTCACCATACTTTCTTGTTTGCCCTCCTTTGTTTATTTAATAATAATAATAATAATAATAATAATAATAATAATAAAATTTATTTATATTCCACCTTTCCAAACAGAAGCAGCTAACAATAATAAAACAGCATTAAAATACAGTAAAACACCATATCTCATAAACCTTCCCATTGATAATAAAAAAGTATATTTTAATTATTAAAACAAAACAGGGGCAATTAATGGGAAGCAACTAAGAGGCTAGTCTGGGAAGGCCTGTCGGAAGAGATATGTCTTGACTATCTTTTTAAAGTAGCCAAGACTAGCAATTGTCAGATTTATTTATTCTGAATAATAATTGAAAATAATTATAGGTCTATTTCCTACCTGAAAGGAATGAACCATAAAGTGATGTATAAAATAAAAAAATAAAATCAAAGGAGGGAAAAAAAGGAAGTGACCCAAAAACTTTGTTTTAAAACAGACTAAAATACTTTTAAAAGTCAAGGTCTTGACAAAGTAGCATAGTTTGGACTGCTTGTTGTGAGACCAATATGGATGGAACCAGCTTGATTTCCCTTGGGAGAGAGTTCTACTGTTGGAATACTGTTATAGAAAAAGCCATGTTTAACCAGTCTAACCTGTCTCTAATCTCTCCTTTTGCTGTATATAGATCTTTCATAGGTGCAGGGAACTAGAGAAAGAGCAGAAACCTGGTACACATATAGTGCTCAATATAATAGTCCCTGAGTAAGATACTGCTGCATCTTTTCTCACTTTCTCCTTGTAAGCACTGAGACAGGTCATCTGAAGGAATGATAGGACAATGCAATTGGGAACAGAAGAGAAAGCATACAACTCAGTGTCATTCAAAATACAAAACAAAACAAAAAACCTACAAGTGCATTACCCATAAGGTTCCAGCCACAACAGGGGATGATTACTGAAAGCTGATAGCACATTGCACACTCTTGACACCTTTGGCAAAAAAGATGGGACTAGCTGAATACAATGAGACTTACTTCAAAGTAAACATGTCAAGGCTTGCACTATAATGCCCTAAAATGATATACACAGATTCTTTCTGATCACACAGAGGCAAAATAGACAAGAGCAGAAACCAATGTAACAGTGGAAAGGTCAACAACACTACTTTATATCTCACCTTCAAGATGCCCCATCACACACACGATAGTCAGAAATAAGTTGCTTTGTTTTTCCATTTCTGTACTGATGATCTGTAGTGAAAATTAAGAGTAACCCATGACCTCTCATTTTTCTTTTGCTCCAGTGAGCTCATATGTTGCTGCCACACAGAACAATAGCATTTGACACATACATCTGTGCATTTTCAGCCTTATGTGTGAAGTATACCTGAGGCAGTGTGCCCATGGGTATGGTAATGAAATGGGACATCTTTCAGAAGTCATGACAAATTTTTGCTATGGGGTTTCCTATCTAGTGTCAGGATTAATTCAATGTAACTTTTTTCTTCTTTTATTGAACTTCATTTAAGCTATAACCAGGTTTTTACTTGTACTAGTGGGACCTGAAACATAACCTGTGAAACATGTTACTCAACACTCTATTCCATTCCTGGCAGGGATGTAAATCTTCACTTATTTTATTGTAACATACATGGATTAATAATTTCAGATTTTTCTCTGGTCAAGATTAAAGGTGTTTGAATATATTTTCCATGATTTTTCACAATCTAAGGGCCTTTAGAGAATGCCAGAAATAATGCAGCTTGAGATGACTTTAACTGTCCTGTCTCAATGCTAGGGAATCATGGGAATTGTAGTTTTTCTCTGGGACATTGAGCCTTCTCTGTTGGAGAGCTTTGGTGCCACAATAAACTACAATTTCCATGATTCCTTAGCACTGAGCCAGGGCAATTAAAGTCATCTCAAGCTGCATTATTTCTGGCAGTCTGCAAAGGCCTATGACACTTTTGCACCAACATTTTGGTACAAATTTTGTATTATTATTATTATTATTATTATTATTATTATTATTATTATTATTATTATTTTGAATATTTATACCCCACCCTTCAGACAAAAGGCTCTCAGAGTGGCTTACAAATGATTAATTATACATTTCCTTGCCCTCAGGCTTACAATCTAAAAAGACATGACCCAAAAGAAGAAGGGAATGGCAGTAGGTAAGGGGATCAGGTCCAGTGGTTCTTCTCTCTGTGGACTGGGCAGATGGACTGGAGGGAGGGCCCTTCTTCATACTGTGACTAGGCATGATGGAGCTGGCCTGCCCTTCTCTCCCTTTGGATGATGGTGGATGGATGGAGGGAAGGCCTTCTTCTTTTTCAGGATAGGCCCGATGGAGCTGGCTTGCTCTTCACTTCCATAATAATAATAATAATAATAATGGATGCAGTTAATGTGGATGAGCACAACATATGGTATGTATGTTTTATTTTATCATTTAAAAATTCACAAGAAAGTCCCTATATGAGAAATATCACAATCACCAGTTGTCATTTGTTTTGATAGAGTCTCTCATGTTATAAAGATAGCCTTCATTATTAAGAATGAAAATATTTGCAATAATTCTTACATCCCTATTATCTTGGTCTTCTGTTATTCCTCTTTCCATAACCAATCATCATAATGTGGCTATAAATCATGCTTAGTTCTCATTTGACTTTGGGGACTATATTTCTTTTTCATAAAGTTCCTCCTCCCTCCCCCCCCCAAAAAAAAATCCTTTTCATATTTCTGCAAGTATTCAGTTTTCTCTGATTCTATCTTGTCTTTTGTGTGTGATGGGTGATCTGAAGATATATAGATATAAAGTCTTTACTGCTAAAGCCATAATAGAAGATTATTGCATTGCCTTTGCTTTCATGATAGATGTAGGATGTAACCCGGGCTTCTCCCATATCTTTCCAAGAACAGAATTTTCTCATTCTTGAAAAGCTGTGGCAGAAGCCCAGGTTGCAAATGGGCTGCATACTGCCTGGCAACAGGTAAATGCAATAAGATTCACCTTATTAAAGCTACATTTTGCTTCTGTCATGGGAGCAAAAGCAATGCAATAATATCCATAATTGCTCAAGGCCCAGCAGATATTAATTACTTATAATTTAAAAAAAACAAACTTGTAAATAAGTCAAATGCTAAAGGCAGCTTGGCCACTGTTGCTTCACTCTATTTGTATTTGATCATGGACAGTTTGAGGGAGGGTACAAGGCACCAAAGTATTGTTCTGCTATATTCGGATAGCCAAAAGCACAATAATGTAGCATCCTTAAGAACTTAAGGAGTTCCAAGAAAGTCCTACTAGAAGTCATTGTTATGTGACTATCCGAATATAGCAGTACAATCTTTTGCTGTTCCCCAGGAGGAAACATAGTACAACAGTGAGTCAAGGGATGGAGGGAAGAGATGTAATACTACCTCTCCTTGTAAAGGATCTCAGGATTATGACTTCCCATTGGGATTGGGATTTCAGCAAGGATCTCTTATTACCCCATTTTCCCCTCCATATTCATTACATCCCTACACAGCAAATCAGTGCAATAGCATCCTTGTGCCCCAGAAGGTGTAGGTGAGCATACAGTAGGAAATCATTGGCATCTACTAAACAGAATATACAGCATGCTTCATTGCACCCTGAGCCTCTGGGATAAAATAGAATAAAAATATGGAGGTTACTCTAGGAAGGTTAAAAAACAAAAGTTACTTCATTGTTGCAAAGAAATCCATCTAAAATAGGAAAGTAGACAGTCAAAAGAAAATTTTACCTGTATTTAGTACAAGCGTCCCTAAAGCTGATTCTCATGATTGGATAAAGTGGCATCCTGAGGAGGAGCAACCTCATGAATTCTTCCCTCTCAGAGTGCCAGAGAGGGAGCACCAGATTGGGACACCGGATCAGGGCCATGACAACCACACGGTGCAGCCCCAATC
>JAIPUX010001232.1:47130687-47141069 GCA_020142125.1 Phrynosoma platyrhinos | reverse complement strand
ATCTCGGTAAGTATCGCCATTAGTAACACCTGCATTTCTGTTCCAAACAACAACCTTGATATTCCTGAGCCTTGTGTGTGTGTGTGAGTGCATGTTCTGTGAGTGAGTTTTCCCCTATTTTAATAAATTAGACATCTAGTGGTTAACCAATATCTGTCTCAGCTCCATTTCTTGGGATTCTCTGGTCTCTTGGTATAAACACCGGGAGAGCGGTCTCATTGGGCTGTTGTAGCAAGCCTACTCTCGCATATTTGAGCTAATAATAAAATTTCCCTAAGGATTCGGTGCTACAACACAACAACAAAATCTAACAAATAACAATTATGTCCAGCATATATGATCATGACCATGATATTAGATGTCATTTTTTTAAAAAAAAATGAATTTTATTGATCTATTAACAATAATAATAATAATAATAAAACCTTAGTATTCTGATGCATTGCAATACATGGTGGAAAGAGCTACTTTTTCATGATTTAATAATAATTATAATTATAGTTATAATAAAATTTATTTATATCCTGCCCCTCTTCAAATGCAATCGGGGTGGCTTACAACAATAAAACACCACAATGATTTCTTCCATTAGTGAAAATGTTGGAAGTTAAAAAGATTTTGATATATATGTCAGGTAATCAGTGGAAGGCATAAAATTCACATGGCGTGTTCGTGGTGGTTTTCCTTCTCTATTTCAGGCCTCTATTGTTGTCCTCTTACTTGTTGAGATTGCTTCTTGTTCTTCAAAAAACATGCTTTTCCCTTTCTCTAAGAAGGAGGCAGCCCTGTCAACTCCATCTCTAGTACTAATGGCTGCTAGCATGAGTCCCAGCTTTATGGGCTCTTGTAAGTCATCCTGAGATCCTTGATGTAGGGCAGGAATAAATATTTTAATAATAAATAAATAAATTGTAACCAAATACAGATTAACTGTCCTTGGATATCTTGAGAAATATATCTAAGTTTTCTGTTTACCTTACTATGAACATCTGAAATGATTACTCCAGTTTTTATCTTAAGCTCATGTTGCCATAGCCTATTGTTGTCTACATGAATAAATACCAAATATCCTTACAAAAAACACCAGACTAGAGGGATCTTGCTAAACAATCCCTTGTTTTTTTACACATTTTTTTCTTATTTAATATTTGCATTAGAACTTCTTTCTTCTTCTCACAGTCATTTCCACATCCTGCACAGGGAAATAATATAATAATAATAATAATAATAATAATTTTTTATTTATAACCCACCCCTCTGCACAGCAATCAGGGCAGCTTACAACAGATTAAAATACAACAATTAAAACATACTGTCTCCCTACAACCTCCACCCGCCTCCCACACCCCTTAAAATTGAATTAAACTTAAGAGGATTGAAATATAACAAATGTAACAGTTAAAAATCAATAATTCAATAATTCAATAATTAACAGAGCAGCCATCATACCATATTCAGCAGAGAGATTGGGGGTAGAATAAAATCCAAATATACTCTTCCCTCTGATGGTATTATTCCGGGAAGGCATAATACCAATAGCGTGTATGCTTTCAATAATGTTCCTGAAAATGCTGTTTCAATAACAATCTTGTACTCCCTTGGTATCAAGGGAGACATTATGTGAATCCACAGTAGGAAAAAAAATATTGAGCAGGATAATGTGATAAAGCACAGAAGCTACCAGTAGTGTGCCGACAGAAAGTATATATTCAATATATAGCTGTAGGTAACAATGGCAGGACCTGTAGTTTGGTTGCATTGCCTACCTACATTATTTTGTTTCTTTTAGTGGTCCATAGAAACTCTGATCACTTAGATTAATATAAAAGTGAAGAAGATGGGAGTGGGGTGTTTTAGCATTAAAGCTAAAATATCACTAATATCCCCTGCAAAATAACCTTCTTAGTCAGAACTTCAGCACAGGTTACTTTCACATTCATAGCCACCCCAGGAATGTATTTGAACAGGTAAAGATGCACACCATATCCAACCAAATGTTCTGAATTGCTTGGGTCCAGTTTACCAAAAGGACTACCACTTTCCATATGAGTCTGCCTAAAATCAATTGAAAAGACTGTCATGTGCGCCTCACCTTTCTCACCAGCAGGAAAATGGAGACTATCCAGCCCAGATGATATAACTCTGTCACTAGAGATCCATCTGAGACTCTAATGAATTTTCATTGTCTCTAAAGACCCATTTGTTCCAGCAATCACTTTCAAGCCTGTTGGGTTGATTGTATTAAATTCTTTTACCTTTCTGTCAGCTATTGAACAATTTGATTGTTGATTATTTTAATCTTATTCAAGTTTTCCCCATATTATAAATATGACAGGCATTTTAGGATGGAAATTCTGAGTATATATTCCCTAGCATAAAATAAAAAATCCTAGCCACAACTCTGTAAAAGAAGCCTCAAGCTGTTATTTTCAATTTACAAATACAGTAAGAGAGGGGAGAATTGGCTGAAAGAATAACAACTCAAGGACTCTAGCAATGTTCATAGCAGATCTGAGATTTAAATTGTGAGCTTCTCATTTATAGAAGATAGGAGCAAAATTCCTTCGTCCACTGTATAAAATAGCAAGCTTCAGGAGCATTCCAAATCTATGTGGGTTGTAGGAATCCTACCCAAAATAGGTTTGGAAATGACACTCTGCCAATTGCAAAAGGGACCACAATGTCATTGCCTGGAGCTAAACTTTTACATGATGGCCAATGTTTTGGAAAGTGTCACTTGTTGTTGTTGTTGTTATGTAGTGCTTTGAAAATTGTCTTAGACACTAATGTTGTCATGTCACAGTGAGTGAAACAGGGCTTGGCCACATTCTGTCTCATACAGAACTATTAAATTTTGAAAACTTTGCCATTGTTGCTTTATAAGCTGTACACATGAATCAGGCTCTCTGCATATCCTATTTACTTTTTTATTTTTCTATTGATATTATTTGACAGGAGCTGTCTTAACTCTTGTCCAATGGGGTTAATTGCCTTTCCTTAGTTAATTCTATTTCCATCATATATGCTGTGGTACCACGACTGTTTACTCAAAATTTCATGTCTCTCAATTTAGTGGGGTTTAATTTCCAAATAACTGTGCATCACAAACCCTAGATTGTGAAACTATGGGGGATGAAAGCATATGTGACTTAAAATCATGTTTCAAAGAGAAATATACTTGGGCATCACTCTATAATAGGTCTAGGACATTCAAAAGATGTTTTTTTTGGGGGGGGGGATACCTTTTTGCTTGTTTCTCTTGCTTTCTGCCTTGTGGCTGATCTTGAACTATGATACATTTTATAGTTATTTCCAAGCAAATTTTTAGAACAAAGATTCACAGCCATTTGCCTATCATATGGTGAATTTACAATGAAATAGGATTAAGTTGTCTTAAATATCTCTCTCTCAGTATTGGCATCAAATTATTGTTACCCACCTTGAGCTATAAACATGAATGACCTTTATAATAAATACAGAACAACTCTAAATGTGAAACTAGTTCCACAAACACAAAGAGGCTTGCATCTTTTGTTTCTTGGACTTTTTATTTTCAAATGTGTATGTCAGAAAATGAGTCTCCTCTCCCCCAGGCCTCCCATATCATTTACTTTATATTTGAAAGTATGCCATGGGTCTTCTTTAGTGAATAAAATACAACATATGCAATAGTTTGTCTATAAATGAAATAGTTAATAATTCAGATAATTGTACTATAAATGCATATTACTTTGAGGATATATTCTGTTAAATAATTAGGAGTCTTGCCATGTTTGTTTATATGAAGAAAAATGAATGGTTCATTTGGGAGAAATGTTTCATATCTTCTCCCATGCTTCTCCTCTCTGAAGAGTAATCTTTATGTTATTGTCAAGATCATTTATCTGAGGGATTTTCTAAAACAAAGTAACAAAGAAATTATTTGTCAGCATAATTTATCTGTGTATTGAGTTAACTGTTAGGAGATAAGATTAAATTTTTGTTGGCACTTCATGTAATGGATTGATACCAGGTTGGATTCAAAGAAATATATTTGTAAATGTCTTCATGAGATCCACTAAGTTTAAAAGACAGACTCTGATTATGAGAAATAGCATTGCAGTGTGGTGATTCCTCCAGTCAGCTTAAATATAACATTTGGTTGAAATGAAAAGTACCAATCTTTTTTAAGTGAATAGATATGAAGAATGAAGACTGTTATATCAACTCAGTCCATAGTTTTATCTAGCCCCATGCTCCAAATATATTGATGCGCAACAAGTCTCCACAATATAAGATGGAATTCTTTTCTAGACAATGTCAGGGTTTAGACCTGAAACTAAGGAAAGGCAATTCACCCCATTGGATAAGAGTCAAGACAACTTATGTCAATTTTTCTTCAAGCAAAGGAGGTTTTCTACAATTTATCTAGGGGCCTTCATTAATGAGTAATAACTAACTAGTTCCCCACCACCATGACACTATTTTTAAGGAGGTTGGTGTTCCTATGAGGTAAGAGACTATGCTGATGGGAGCACTGCTGATAGGTTCTCCCACATCAGACCAGCTTTTGCTGAAGAACCATACTAAAGTGCCAGGCATCTAATGGGCAGAAGCAGTAGAAAAGGATAACACTGGTAGAGGATATGTCAGAGGAAATGGCAGTGATGCTATAGCTAATATAGCTAACTTGAAAGGAGCTAGTACAGGACAGAAGATGGTATTGATAAGCCACTTTTGAAGCACTTTAGCTTGAAAATATTATGATGAGAAAATTCAGAATGAAACAAGAGATATTGCCAGAAGATAAGATACCCAGGGAGGGGGACACTCAAACAGTTTCTGATGAAGACCAGATTCTCCATATATGCCCATAAAGGAGACTGAAAGGAGACCACACACTGAAAGGAGACTGTTATTTTGATAATTATGTTATTAATTGTGGGCAATTGGAATACAATAGTAGGAAACAGAGCAGAATCAAACACTGTGAGATCAAGAAATAAAGCTGATGAGGTCAATAGTTTGGTGAGGCCAATAGTTAGCTCAATACAAACACGTTTTTCAAACAGCCTAAGGGATTACTTCTGGTGACATGGGCATCACCAGATGACCAATATAGAAATCAAATAAAAGATGGTGAAGATCCATTCTTTCTGGAAAAATTAGGCCAGGATTATATTGTGGCACAGATAATTCACAGCTAATATCAACAAACAGAGTGAAGTTTAAAAAGCACACAGTCCACCATCATGTCAAAATTCAACCTGGCAAACACTGCTATATAATTTAAAGGTCATTAAAAAAACACAACATATTTGCTCTACTAACTGACCTGGCTTGTATCATGGAGATCTGACTGGATTAAGCTGGGGGGAGGGGTAATCTCTTCCAGCTTTGTCCACCTGGTTTTCCATGAAGCAACAGCCAAGGCCTGGGAGGGCAGGGAGCAGGAGTTGCAGTGGTCTATGAGGATTCCATCTCTTTACTAGGTGCCCTGTCTCACAGTTTGCTGGATATATGTGTGTCTATTTAAAGGTTGGTGGCTGGGATGAATAAGGATTCTGTTGGTGTACCGCTGCCCCCACTGCCCAACAGTCTCTTTTCCTGAGCTGGTCTCAACAGTGGTGTTAGAGTCTCGTCAGCTGGTTGTTCTGGGAGACAATCATATCCATGTGGAGGCTGCTCTGTCAGGAGCACCTCAGGACGTCATGTCCACTATGATGACCATGGGTCTGTCCCAGGTAGCATCTGGTGCAACACATGCTGCCAGACACACTCTTGACCTAGTTTTTTTGTGCAGGGCATGATGTTGATGATCTGGGTTGGAGGAACTTTCAGTAGTTCTATTGTCATGAACAGATCACTATCTAGTGAGGTTTAGATTCACTGGAACTCAAGAGTCTCTCCAGGGGTGGGGAGCCAATTAAGATGGTCTCCTCCAGGAGACATATGGATCTGGGTGGATTCCTGATGGTTCTTGCATAATTTTGTGCTACCTTGGCAGGTGATCCTGTTGAAGCCCTGGCTTATCTGAACAGGGAAATGGCCAGGGTGGTGGACACAATTGCTCCTCATTGTCCCTTCCACAGAGTGGAGCCAAGCAAGCACCCTGGTTTACCAGAGAGTTGATAGTGATGAAATGTGTGGGATGGAGACTAGAGTGATGATGGCAGAAGACTTGGAGTCCGGCCAAACATGGGCTAGAGCGTATTGGAAAGTCTGTGCCATAGCAGTGGTGGCAGCAAAAAAATTCTTTCTCTGCCATCATTGCATCCATGCAGCACTGTTTCAAGTGGTCAGGGGCCTTCTGCATTCTTCCCCACAAAAGCAGTATATAAACCACTCGGTTGCCTGTTCTGAAGAGTTTGCACAGCACTTTGTGGATAAAATTATTCCGATCCACTCTGATTTGGATGCTGTAGTTGGCACATATCTGTGAATGTAACCTTGACCCCTGTTTGCCCAGTTTTATTGGATATGTTTCAATTTGTGACCTGAGGATGTGGACAGAATTCTTGGAGTAGTAAGAGTCACCATGTGCATAATAGACCCATGCCCATCTTGGTTGTTTAAAGCAGCCAGAAGGCAAACTGGTTGATTGGATAAGGGAAGTAGTGAATGTCTAACTTGAGCAAGGCAGGGCTCCAGTTTGTCTAAAAGAGGCTGTGGTAAGGTCACTACTGGAACAAATATTTCCTAGATCCCACTAAATTGGAAAACTATTGGCTAGTCTCAAATATACCTTTTTTGGGAATGTGTGGTGGCTTCCCAGCTCCAGGGCTTCTTGGATAACATGGATTGTATAGATCCATTTCAATCTGGCTTCAGTCCTGGCATGGGACAGAGACAGATTTGGACACCATGGTGTAAGACTTACACAGGGAACAGGACAGGGAGTGTGTCCCTGTTGTTTCTATTGGACCACTCAGTGGCTTTGGATACCCTCAACCATGGTATCCTTCTGGGTCACCTCTCTGGGATAACACTGGGCTTGGGGGCACTGTCTTACAGTGGCTTTGATCCTTCATGGAAGGGTGGACCCAGAAGGTTGTGCTGGAGGACACCTGTTTGACACCCTGGCCACCCTCTGATGTCCCTCAGGGTTCAATTCTGTTGCCTTGCTGTTCAATATCTATATGAAACTGCTGGAAGAGGTCATCTTGAATCTGGGGGTTCAGTGTCACCAATATGCTGATCACATTCAATGCTATCTCTCCTTTCCATCTGACTCCAAGGAAGCTATCTCTACACTAAACGAGCATTTGGTGTCTGTTATGGACTGGATGAGAATGAACAACTTGAACATTTATCCAGGCAAGACAGAGGCATTCCTGGTCAATCAGAAGGCAGATCAGGGAACAGGGATTGAGCCTGTGCTGGATGGGGTCACACTCCCCCTGACACCTCAGGTTTGCAGCTTGGGTGTGATCCTGGATTCGAATCTGAGTCTGGATGCCCAGGTTTCAGCTGTGGCTAGGAGTACATTTCCACAGTTAACTTCAAAGACGAGTCTTACCACATTCTCCCGTGCAGCCTGTATGCAGCCTGTATGCAATCTGGATTTATCCCCCAGCTTTTCAAAAACAGGATAAATACTAAGTCTAAATGACAAGGAACCAGAATTGTCCAAAGCCAGGGAGATTTTCAAGAAAAATTATAGAAACATACTCTCTATACCCCATCAAAAAAAGAAAAGTCTCAGTGGATAACTGAGGAAACTATTCAAAGAGATAAATAATCTTTTAACCATGACTTATATTCCCACTACTAATTGTGAATAATTCTGATCATAATACAAATTCTGCAGAGCCATAGTGAAACTGATAACTTTCATCATCTACATTTGTATGAAGTGAGAAGTTACTTAAAATAATTTTTGTAAACTTTATTGAAAAAATAAAAAACACAAACATCATATTACAATAACCATAAACACAACAATCATACCAAACCAATCAATATAACCATGCCATCCCCCATCACCTACAATAAAACAAAACATTAGTTGACACACTGACTTTCTGGACTTTGTTCTGATCTTTTTCCCTTTAATTAATCAACTCAATTGACCATTATCCTATCTATCTTCTCCAACCACTGATAGTGTTAGAGTGGGTTCTTTATATAATTCTTTATATCTTCTTTATATATTTCATTATTTAGTTCCATCCTAGTTGCCTCTTTCATATTACTATCTTGTTTGTTGCTGGTACCTCTATAAAAATAATAATATTCTCATATATCCTAATTCTCCCCTTTCTTTTTGTAGGTAATTTTTCAGTGGGTCCCAGTCCCTCCTACTTTCCTCCCAGGAGTCTCTTCTCAACAAACAGGTAAGTTTATCTATCTCAATGTAGCCTGTTAACTTATTCGCCCAATCTTTACTGTCAGAGCATTCCTTTTTCTTCCAAATACTCGTGAATAATATGCAGGCTGCAATAATCATATAAAACAAAAGCTTACCATATTTGTTTTCAACTAAATCATTAGTAACCATGCTTAATAAGTATAATTTGGGATCAAAATTCAAATTACATCTCAAAATCTCTATAACTAATCCATGTATAGTCATCCAATATTTTTAGTCTCTTTACATTCCCACCAGACATGTATAAATGATCCAGTGGCTTTCACACATTTCCACCACTTATTGCTAGCTGTTTTATGCATCTTGGCTATTCTTACAAGCATTAAGTGCCACCTGTGCTGCATCTTATAAAGGTTCTCTCTAAGATCATAACTTAGAGTATATTTTAATCCCTTACCCCAAGTTTTTCCCCACTGTTCCAAAGGTGTATTTAAAAAGGCTGTTAAGACAGATATCTTCCAGCAGGCCTTTCCTAAATAGATACCCTGGCCATCAAAAGATAGCCCAACATGCTTCCTGACTCTGCTGTAGTTATTGTTTATTTGTTTACTGATTTAAATTGTTATTGTTTAATAGTATTTTAGCAGATGGATGGGATTATGGGATGTATTGTATATTTTAATATTGTGACCCGGTTGTGTTACGCAGAGGGGCAGGATAAAAATAAATTTATTATTGTTGTTGTTGTTATATTTTGCTTCAAATTTTGGGACCATTTAATCACACTATTCTTAATGACATCCTGTTCCTGATCCCATTTCAAAAGAAGCTTATAGTATTGTGATATTTTATGAGTATCTTTTGATTTCATTATATTATCAAATTCCTGTTCAGCATTGGCAATAAAAAAGGTTGCAATATCATAGATGAATCTTTCCCTAAGTGTCGATAAATGAATCAACTACCATAATAGCCCTCTTCCTCTAATTCTTGTTGTAATTTAAATCTTATTTTCTTGGTATCCATATCTACTTTAGTTAATTCTTTATATGTTAACCATTTATTCTTAGCAACTCTGGTTTCTCTGAAAAAAACATCATTTGGAGAGGCCCATTCAGGAATACTTGACAAATCCTAGTTTTATATTTTAGCCATTTATATTTATATTTTATAAATTTATATTTTAAATAAAGCTTCCTAATGAAATGGTTACTAAAATCCTTGTTGACTTTTTGCTTATCATAAAATAGATATGCATGCTATCCAAACCTATTTCCTGCCCCCTTCAAATCCAAAACATCTTGATTCTCTAACATGATCCATTCCTGTAACCAATCAAAGAAAACTGCCTCATAGTTTAACTTGAAATTGGGCAAAGCAAGTCCCCCTCTTTTGATCCCATTAAACATTACTTTCATTTTGACTCTAGGTTTCTTCCCCTCACCTAAGAATTTTGACAAATCTTTATGCCATAAATTAAGCAGAGTGACATTTGTAATAATTGGGATATTCTGAAACAAAAACATCAATTTAGGCAGTGTACTCATCTTGACAGTGGATATTTTTCCCAGCCAAGACATTTGCAGTTTGGTCCACCTGTCCATATCTTTCTTAATTCCTAACCATGTTTTAACATAATTATTTTTTAACAGGTCAATATTTTTGGAAGTTACAATTACTCCCAGATATTTAACTGATTTAGCTAATTGCAGATTAGATTGTTTTTCTTAAGATCAGTTTTTCTTCCTTGTTTACATTCAATGCTATTATTGATAATTTATCATTATTTATATGTAAACCAGAAACCACAGGATAATCTTCCAATTTCTGTAATGCTAAGTCTACATTATTAACTGGATTTGCTAAAGTAATTAGGAGATCATTTGCAAAGGCTCACACTTTATGTTGCATCGGCACAAAGGACTTGAACGCATTGTTATGGGTAAAACACTGTAGGCCACAACTTTATTTGTACAGGGTCGTAACAAATTAACCATTTATTCTATGAATATTAGTAAAAATCTATATCAAATATTATTTGGCACATGCGTATCTGCGATTAAGCTACTCGCCATTGTTTTAAACCATCTTA
>JAIPUX010001232.1:47110985-47121422 GCA_020142125.1 Phrynosoma platyrhinos | reverse complement strand
ATTGAAACTGAATCTGGACAAGATGGAGGTGCTCACAGTAATGGCCCCAAAACCAAGAATTCGGTTGCAACCTCCAGTCCTGAATGGGGTCACACTCTCCTCCAGTGACTGTGTTCGCAGTCTGGGGGTGCTTCTAGACTCATCACTCCTGATGACAAATCAGGTAAATGCGACAGTCAAGAGCACCTGCTATCAGCTTCGGCTGATATGCCAGCTGCGCCCTTTTCTGGAAGTAAGTGACCTCGAGACTGTTGTGGTAACCTCACGCCTTGAATTCTGTAATGTGCTCTAAATGGGGCTACCCTTGTGCTTGTTTTGGAAACTTCAGTTGGTTCAAAACATGGCAGCTAGGCTTGTGTCGGAAACATCCAGGAGGGACCACGTCACTCTGGTTTTGAGGTCCCTCCACTGGCTGCCAATTGGTTTCCGGGCCCAGTACAAGGTGTTTGTTATCACCTTTAAAGGCCTAAATGACTTGGGTCCAAGCTATCTCAGAGACCGCCTCCTCCCATTCAATTCTCTCTGGTCCTCTGGGAGGAACTTGCTGCAGCCTCAAAAATCTAGGTTTGCAGCGACCTCCCAGAGGACTTTTTCTGTTGTTGCCCCCAGACTCTGGAATGGCCTCCCGGACGAGATCCATCAATTAACATCTTTGGACAGCTTTAAAAAGGCTGTCAAGACGGATCTTTTCTGGCAGGCCTTCCCAGACTAAAATATTCTGGCATCGGCAAACCCCTCCCCTCTCCTTAGCAATGTCTCAATCTCTCCCCTTAGAACTGTAGTTACAGGGGGTTTAAAATTGTTATTATTATTCTCTGTTTTTAATTTGTTATTGTGATTTTAATTGATATATAGTTTAATAACTTTTTAAAGGGGGAGGGAAATATATTGTTTATGTTGTATGTTTTTAATGTTGTAAACTGCCCGGATCAGTTCACCAAAGGGCGGTATAAAAATAAAATTTATTATTATTATTATTATTATTATTATTATTATTATTATTATTATTATTATTTATAAACAGCATCATTCCACCACTGCTTAGTTATGAATGGTTCCATATCATACCATATAATTCCAAGCATAAGGTGATGGTTTGAAATAATTAGATATTTGTAAAGTAAATGATTCAAGTTCTGCATGATTCCTGAGAATACCCACAAGAAAAACCACAACACATCCCAATTGGAAGGAAAAGGCCACAACGTTATTGACAACAGCTGTAATGTAGGGTTGGCCTGCAAAGTATGAGGTCTGGATCTGTCATCAATTAATCCCTGATTGATCGATGAACCCATTTGTTTGGTCACAGCGAAACTTCGGGATGACAAAGGGGATGACTAGTTAAAAGTCCATCCACATGTCAGGTAACTGGTTGATTGAATATTTGCATCCCTGCCCCTTGTCATTGGGAGACACTAAATTGGTGTTGCCCCTCAATGACAACACTGCCACATTCCAGCACCCCCAGGTCCTCATTGGACTACTGATCTAATGCTATGCAGCCCTGGAAACCATGCCCACCAGATCCAAGCCCTGTGCTACCACCTGTGACATCATACCCCTTTTCCCAACTAGAGGGAGGGAGGGTGGGAAGAGCTGAGCTGGAATCACAGGTGCTGTCTGCCTGTGACGCTGCCTAATTGGGAGGAACTTCCATCCCCAGCACCCTCTGGGAATTGTAGTCCCAGTGTCGGGGGAGGAAATACTGCCTTATTTTGCCCTGTTGGCCAATCCTGGCCCGGCTATCCTGACGCAAGGCCTGCTGGGGCTTCGCCAGGACCAGGCTGCTTCTCCAGCCAGTGGCTCATCCCCTGCAGTGGCAATAAGGCCAGCCTGGTGAGTCAGGGGGGCCTATTTGCCACAGAGGAAAGTCGCCACAAGAAAGATCACAACATATCTCAATTGGAAGGAAAATGCCACAACTTTATTGATAACAGCTGTAATCTAGGGTAGCTTGCAAAGTATAAGGTCTGGATCTGTCATGAATTGCTCAATGAACCCATTTGCTTGGTCACAGCCAAGCTTTGGGATGACAAAGGCAGTGACTGGTTAAAAGCCCATTTGCATCTCAGGTAACAAGTTGATCACATATTCGCATCTCTGCCCCTTGTCAGAGGGGGATGCTGAATTGGTGTTGTCCCCACAATGGCAACACCACCACATTCCCAGGACCCTGGGTCCCCATTGGGCTACTGATCCAGTACTACACAGCCCTGGAAACCATGCCCACCAAATCCAAAACCTATGCTACTAGCACTGAAGGCTGATCCCACCAGGGGGACACCTTCTGCCAACTCTAACCAGCTGTTGGTCCACCCTTACGAGAGTTCTGGACAAGAGTCCATTCCACATAAGCCCTGGATTTCTTTCTGCCCAGCCTTTTTATAGAGTCCACTGGCAATCTGCATCCCACAGCCATGGTAGCAGCCCCAATGTGGAATGAATGACTCCCAAAGTCCTTGGGCAGCAGCCCTTCATGCTGCAGAATGAAGCACAGCACTGACACCACCTGGAACTGTGTCAGTGGCAAACCATCAACATGTGTGAACAGAGGGCCTTTGTTCTGGGGGCAGGATGCCACATATTTGCATAAAGTCTGTAATGGGCACAGATGGGTGCCATGGAGCCTTTGCAGCACAATGGAGGATCCCCTGCCATACTGGTCACATTTGGACCTGTGGAGAACTATATGAACAGTGTTTCTGACAAAAGAAACATTCTTTCTCTGCATTGCCTGCTTGGTGTCATCTGACTTAGATGAAGGCATGAGCTAACCCACCCTGAATGTCCCAAAGAAAGCTGAGGTGTACACCTGGTCAAGCTGTTCAGAGAGCCTGGATAGTAACTTGAGACAAATAGGCCTCATTCCATCCCCACCACCCTTATGCACCCTCCTCCATCCCTCTAATGTCCTTCTGGCAAGGAAGGATGTACAAGGGTCCCCAAACCCCCTAATCTTGGAAAATAAAAAGATCCCAGCCAAGTGGAATGACATGGTCCAGGGTGCAATCCCAGCCTCCCTCAACTAAACCAGGAATTGAAGCACAGTGCTGGACTGTAGTGGCCAGTGGGCCCGGAGGCCTGATGCCACAAAAAAGGCAGACAGCTTGGAGATAGCTCTTTTGTAGACTTGAAATGTGGCTGGACCCAATGAAGACAGGATCCTGCACCACAGCAAATTTCTAACTCCCACAGTTCCTCCCAGAAGGAATGGGTCTGCTCCAGGCACAAGCTGGCAAAACCTGGCCTCCTGGAAACTAGAGAGAGAGAGAGAGAGAGAGAGAGAGATTCTGCAATGTTATTTTGGAGGCCCAGCACAAAATGGGCCTTGAATGTGTTGTTATTGCGGAGACAGCAAAGTACAAAATGGCAGATCAAAAACATGACTCTCTCAGACCTGGAGCTTTGGCAGTGGAGGATCTTGACAACCGCCTGGTTGTCACACCAAAATAACACCATCTTTTTGGCAAAGGCCTCCCCCAAAATGTGAACCACCACCACAATGGGAAACAGCCCAAGGAAAATGAGGCCATGAAGATCCCTCCCTGAGCCCAGTGAGCAAGCCAGCACTAGGCACACCAGTGTCCCTGAAAGAAAACTCCAAAGCTCAGGCTCCCAGCATCATCTGAATAACCCAAATCCCATAGTCGCTGCCATAGGGAGATCCCATTGTAATCTCTGAGGAACCTTTCCCACAAAGTAAGGTCCTGTTTGATGCCCTTGGTGAGGCGGGTGTGATGGTGAGGCGCCTTTACCTCCATCGTGATCCTGGCTAGTCAAGTGCAAAAGGTGCTGCCCAGTGAAATCATCCTGCATGAGAAATGGAGGTGACCCAAAATGGCCTGGATCTCTTTTAGACCAAGAGAGTGCCCTGTATTTTTGAGTGGAGGGGCTGTAGCTTGTCCTCAGGCAGGCAAGAAACACCAACCACCAAGTCTAGCTGTATTCCAAGGTAAGTTAGGGATGTTGCTGGGCACTCCGTCTTTTCAGCCTCTAAGGGGACACCCAGCTCAGTGGCCAGGGCTTGGAGTGTGGCCAAAAGCTTAGCACAACCATCACTTCCAGCCTCACCCATGAATAAGAAGTCATCAAGGTAGTGGGTGACTAAGGGGGAGGTGGCCCTGCACTTGACCTCCTATTTGAGGCAGGAGCTGAAGTTTCCAAAGGCAGTACAGTTGACTGAGCAACCCATTGGTATGGCCTTGTCAAAAGACCACTGGCCCTCAAATTTGAAAGCCAGGAGACAAAAATCATCAGGGTGGACAGGGAGTAGTTGGAATGCGGACTGAATGTCACACTTTGCCAGAAGGGCCCCCCGCCTGCAAGAATTGACTTTTTTTTTGGCTTTCTTTGTGAAGGTAATGGCCCCAGCCTCTGCCCCCTTTGACCTCAACAAGGTGAACATCCACTGAGCTCTGTTTCCTGACATTTTTGATTGCATGGTCAAAGGAGGCATAGAGAACAGAGCAAAATTCCAGGAGGATAGCATCATTGACAGATGATCCCGGGAGATGGACAAGTAGTGAATAAATTGAAATTCCTCCGGATCTTTCTTGAGCTCCACCTCTAGGGGACATCTTCAGGATGGGCATAGGCAGTGAGGACCATGGGCAGTGAGGCCAGCTACCCTGCCAGCTTCACACTCTTTCTGAATCTTAGCCTTGAGGATTTGGAAAATTTCCTGGGCCGATCTGAGGTGCAGGCATCTGGGGCTCTGTGAGGGCTCATCGCCAGTATTCTGAAAGTGTGTTAAGCCCCTTGCAAGGAGAGAGGCTTTTTCTTGGAAGGGTTGGCTGTGTAGCAGGGGAATCAAGGCCTCAGAGTGCACTAGTATTGGGGCAAGGTCAAAAGGTGGCTGGGCAGTCTCAGCACATTCATTCAAAACCATCCAACCCTCCAGTCTCTGAGCTGGGGGCTCCATCCTTTTTGCTGGAGGATGCTGGGGTAGGGTGTCCTGATCGAAAGGGCTGCTGAGAGCTCGTCAGATAGAAATACACAAGTTTGGTATATGGACCCATGAAAAGCTCACAGCAATGTTGCACTGGGGGCAAACACATTTGCCTGTGTTGAATTCCCAACAAATGAGCCTACAAGAGTCTTTTTTTTTTCATTCATTTGGAAGATCTCCTTGTTCTGGCATGTGGGCAATCAGATGTCACTTTTGATGAGGTCCCACCTCTCTGGAAGACTCGCTGGCAGAAGGCTGTGTTGTAAGCAGTGGCTGTTGCCTTCCCCCCCCCCCCATGAACCTGGCCCCAAGGACAATGAGCATGTGATTTATCAGGTGCCAGGCCCACTTGGGATAGGACATGCCAACAACCTCCATGTAAACCTCCAAACCCTCCATCCAGTTGACAAAAGAACGTCCCCCCAGCTGGGTCTTGATCTTTTTTTTTTTTGCTTTCTTTGTGAAGGTGATGGCCCCAGCCTCTTCCTCTTTTGACCTCAATAAGGTGAACATCCCCTGAGGATCTGTTTCCTGACACTTTTGGACAGGTGGAAGCCAGGCGGGTATTCCCCACATGAAAACGTAGTAAAATCAGAGGCCTGTTGATCCACCCACACACCTCCCCAGTCTTCACTTGGCATGTCCTCACTGTAGGAGAGCCAAGCTGGAACAGTGCCAGCTTCAGATGCCACATGGCCTTAAATAGCCCCAAGGACCAATCAGGAGCTGGAAAGAGCACCTCTCCCAACCTGCCCACCAATCACAGTTGCCACCTGCCTGTGACACCACCCAATTGGGAGGCACTTCTATCCCCAGCTCCCTCTGGGAATTGTAGTCCTGACACCGGGGGAGAAAATACCATCCCCTTTTGCCCTGATGGCCAATCCTGACCCAGCTAGCCCGGTGCAAGGCCTGCTGAGGCTTCACCAGGGCTGGGCTGCTTGTCCCTTGCAGCAGCAACAAGGCTGGAGTGGTGAGTCCTATTTCTCCTCAGTTATTGAAAAAGTAAATATGTATGATCATTCACATATTTTACCTTTCTATTAAATACAACCCCTGATATTATCAAATTCCAGTTGTCAGGACATTGTGTAGACTGTAGACACTGTATTTGGATTGGAGAATTAATGTGAAGAGCCGACATGAAGTAGTGGTTTGAGCATTGGAGTATAACTCTGGAGACCAGAATTTGAATCTATGATGAGCCATGGACACCTACTGGGTGATCTTGCGTAAGTAGCACTCTCTCGGCCTCAGAGGAAGGTAAAATCAAACCCCCACTGAAAAAATCTTGCCAGGAAAACACCATAATAGATTTGCCTTAGGGTTTCCATAAGTTGTAAATGAGATAAAAGCATACAATAACAATTATTGAGATATGTATTGTTCCTCTGTACCTTTCTTTCAAAAATTTAGTATGTGCAATAAGATTATCTACCTTCTTCAGAAATAACTTTTGCTTCAAGTGTGTATTTTAGTGGCATTACTAATTGGATTCCTGGAATGATAGTTTGCAGGAAGTCTCCCTCAGCTTGCATAAAAGAACCATTGGAATAAACATGAGGTTGTAGTGGACCAAAGTGCTGAACTCTGAAGTCACTTTGATTTGTGTGCAAACTTTATCTTGAAGAGACTTGGGCTAAATCCAAGCAAAACACTGGTAATAAATCCAGGCACAGAACAATAAAGAGTCCCTGAACATTTGCTTCTAGTGTGTTTTGTACTATCAAAGTATTTCTAAAGGTGCATATTTTCCAACTATTTAATGCTTGGCAAATTTGGTGGGAGCACTATGTACTGGATGATATTTGGACATAAAAAGAAAGAACAGCACATTATTCCATAGGAGAGAAGAAAATAATTTCGTAATTTTTTAAAAAAAAATCAAGCATTTCAAAATTTAGGCTGCATTAGCTGAGCATATAGAGGACAAGCATGAGTTAAAAGAGCAAATTAAGAGCCAACTGCTTGCTGATGTTGTTTAAGGGCCATTTCACACATTATATACAGCAAGGGTAGAGAGAAGAGACGATAGCATAGTTTTCCTTTCAGAATTTTTAAAGCATAAAAATGTGTGTGCATTTTCAAATATGCATTTTTGCATTGAAATTTCACATCTAAATTGTACATTTGGTTGTCTAATAGAGATCATTGAATTGTAAACTTGGAAGGGGTCGCAAGAGTCATCTAGTTCAGCCATGTGAAATGCAATAATACACAAGACTTATGAAAGCTGTCTATCCAAGCTGTTTTAAGACCTCCAAAAATGGGGCATCTACCACCCTCTGAAGCAATCTATTCCATTGTTGAACAGCCCTTACAATAAAAAACAAACACAAAAATTATTTCTAATGTTTGAATGGAATCTCATTTCCTGTAATCTGAATTGGTTCATATTCTAGTCTCTAGGGTAGCAGAAAACAAACTGACTTCTATGGGCCTCGGCAGACGGCTAATTGTGCCGTCTCTGAGGAAGGGAAGAGGAGGGGCAGCCGCACGCTCAGCGCCCCTTCCTCCTCCCGAGGTTGCCCTCGGAGCCGCCGGCCCTCCGCACGGCTGGCGCTCCGGGGGCAACCTCCCGCCGCAGTGTCCGCACATGCTGAGGAGGATAAGTCAGCGAAAGTGCACCTTACGCTTTTGAGGCACACTTTCGCTGACTTGTGAAAGGAGCACTGATTTAGCGCTCCTTCCAGGGGCACCGACGGTGCACCGTGGTGAGGATGCCTCGGTCCCACGGCGCACTGTCCCGCGGCATCCCATAGCCTCTCGTCTGCTTCCCCCTTGAGTCTCCTTTTTTTCCAAATTACAGTTCCCAGGATTCCCTAGCACTGAGCCAAGGCAGTTAAAATGGTTTGAAACTGGAATATTTCTGCAATGTGTTTTGGATCTAAGGGGCTGAACAGATGGATGGGAAGGGACGGCTTGAAGCCACCACTAATAAAGCCACATTGGGGCCACAGTGAACACATATCACAGCCCCAATCACAGCCCCAAAGAGCTGCTCCTTTGGGGGCAGGCTTCAAGGAAGCTTTGCCACTAACAGAAGCCAGCTTCCAGGTGGTCCAGGGCTGTGCAGTGTATAAATGCCTTGGTCCTGGAGTGCCCAGAAGGCAGCCCACATGTGGGCAGCCAGTCGGCTTCAAAGCATACAGTGTATAAATGCCATACTCTGAAGCCAGCTGGAAGTCAGCTTAAACAGGCCATCTTCTTAGGCCCCAGTCTCCTTTTATTGTTTTGATGTGAATACATGCTTTCCAGGTTTTTGTTCTGTTGATGCTTCTCTGTGGTCATATTTCCAGTGCACAGCTCAGCACTCAGCATGGCTCTTTTTCTCAGGTCATCCTCTCCCTAGTCTTTCTACTGAGACATGGAACACTACATCTTAAGTGACTCATTGGTTTACACTGTTTCTGGCAGTCTGCAAAGGCCCATAGTCAGTGGTGAAGGTGAATATAATATCTTGAGAACCATGCTTTGCCAACCCTGGGCCTATAGAAATGCAAGACTATCTTTTGCCAAATACTACATATGTCAGTCATGGGTTTGGTGGAGGCATTTTCTCATAGAGTGTGTCCTTCACTGTAAAGATCTCTTAGGGCCTTGGCAGACGGCTTATTAAGCCGTCCTCGAGGCAGGGAAGAGGAGGGGCAGCCGCACGCTCGGCGCCCCTTCCTCCTCCCGAGGTTGCCCTCAGAGCCGCCAGCCCTCCGCACGGCCAGCGATCCAGGGGCAACCTCCCGTCACAGCGTCCGCACACGCTGCGGCAGATAAGTCAGTGAAAGTGCGCCGCAAGCTTTTGCGGCACACTTTCACTGACTTGTGAAAGGAGCGCTATTTTAGTGCTCCTTTCAGGGATGGGGAAAGAGCGCCACAGGATCGAGGCATGGGGATGCCTCGGTCCTGCGGCGCACCTTCCCATGGCGGCCCAGAGCCGCCAGTCTGCTTCCCCCCTTAGTGTGGCAAACCACACTACTATTTGTGCACTACTATTAGGAAATGGTTTCTATTGCCTTTTTCCATATTCACTTGTTACTTAGATTTTTTTTAAATTGAGCTGCAATTAAAACTGCCATCAACCCCACTATAGTTACTGTTTATTTAGTTTATTTAAAAGATTGCTTTTTTAAAAGTTGCTCTAAATTTCTCACAGATCCTAAATCTCAGGGTAGAAGAAAACAACATTTTTAATTTATAGATTGGGGTTTTTTTATGTTAGTGACTCTGTTAGGTAGTCACAGCCTTTAAAAGCTTTTTTGATCTACTGATTAAAATTACAACTATTGCATTAAACATAGAAGAAGTGTGACAAGCTCTAAAACAGATTGATTTCACTTGTGCTGTGAACTATGTTGAAATAGTGGATCTTCCATGTTTTACCTCTTGTTCAATTCAATTGCTGCTTTATGTGGCTATTCACACATACATCTCCTCACTATTTTATTAAACAAAGTGAAGCTGAAGGGAAAGGAATATTATTTGAGACAGCTGTGGGATTAAACATGTTTTGTTTTGTTTGAATTTTCTTTTCCTTTCTTTTTTATCTTGTACAAATGCTGTCTTCAAACTAATCTTTTCAATAATTTTCTTAATACTTGAGGTTATTGTGGATGAAACAGTTTTAGGGCCTCGGCAGACGGCTAATAGAGCCGTCTTCCGGGCCTCTTCCTGAGGTCACCCTCGGAGTTGCCGGCCGTTCGCATGGCCAGTGCTCTGGGATGACCTCACGCCGCGGCAACCGCACGCGCCGTGGCGTTTGAGTCAGGGAAAGTGTGCCCGCTGCTTTTAGGGCGCACTTTCCCTGAAATCTAAAAGGAGCACCAATTTGGAGCTCCCTTTAGATTCGCTGGAGGTGCGCCGCGGTGCGGAGGCTGAGCTCCGCCGGCGCTCCAACCCGCGGCGCACGGGAAGCTCCCGTCTGCTTCCCCCTTTAGGATTACATTCTTTTTTACCCTTTTAGGGGGGTTGCAGACTGCCAGAAATAGTGCAAATTGAGTCCACTTTTAGGGTTAGGTTTAGGATTAGGGAATCATGGGAACTGTATTTTATTGTGGCACCAGAGCTCTCTGACAGAGAAGGTGCAATGTCTCAGAAAAACAACAATTCCCATGATTCCCTAGCACTAACCCTAACCCTAAAAGTGGACTCAATTAACACTAAACCTTTAAAACTTTGATTCAAAAAAACTTTGCTTTTATCATTTCCTAAATGTAAGCAAAATTTGAAAATCCTGAAGTTCTTGAAATTTTTGAGCTCTTATATATCAAAGAAGGGGCCCTATATACTGCTTTGTCAGTGGAAAAACCACTTGCCAAACAGAAATGGCAGTAGTTATACAAAAACAAAAATGTAAAACATACATATAGTTGGAAGAATTAAAGCAAAAAGTGTTCTAAAAAAAATTAAGTGACTCATCCTGCCAGGAATAAAAATCTTCACATATTTTATTTCAAAAATAAAAAAAATTAAAAAAACATATCTCCCCCCCC
>JAIPUX010001232.1:47064491-47093079 GCA_020142125.1 Phrynosoma platyrhinos | reverse complement strand
TTTGCCATGGCTTTTCTGAGGCTGAGAGAGTGTGAATGCATATTTTTTTTTAAAAAATGTATTTATTTATTTATTTATTTATTTATGGTGCTTTGGCCCCCCAATTGTCTGAGGAACAGCAACTCGGCCCCCCTCGGCTCAAAAAGGTTGCCTACCCCTGCTATATACAAATGCAGAATAGGGTTCTAGGATGGAAGCAAACACTCTGACTTCCTCCTTAGCAGCTCATAGCAACACAGAGCTATACTTGAACTCTCACAAATACTCACTGACACCAACTGCGCTGACTCTCCATGACACCACAACTATAACCCATACTTGCTTACATTAATTTCAGCTTTATATATACTTCACTGAAGCAACCTTCCAGTACATGGCATTAGACATTACATCACACATACAGTGTTGCAGGTGCAATCCAATACACAATTCAGTGTTGAAGTAGCCAATTGCCTGAAAATTGTATTTTAAAATGACTGTCCGTGATTGCCTATGATTCGAAATCAGACTAGATAATCAACTGGGACTCTAGATGAGACTTTGGAAATTTTTCTGTCTGTCTGTTTCTTTTAGCTCTGTGCTCTGTACTGCATCAAGGTTGCATTGATAACACTGCAGACTCCCTGTACGGTAAACATTTCCTATGTCCTACATAAGACGCAGTGCAAATAACAGCCAAAGAAAACTGGAGAATGAAAGCTGCATGAAAACATTCATCAGGAAACCAAACAATGGTGCAGATGCTTCAGGAAATCCTGATTGAACAGTTGCTAATAATAACAGAACCTACAAGAACTGCAGAGCCTAGACCAACCATGGAAGCAGCCCACAAAGGGATTTAACTTGAAGAGATTTGGAAAATGAACTTTGCTGAGCCACCCCAAGGTGACAAATTGAAGTATTTGCTTGTGTTGGTGTGTGCTTTCTTGGGCTGGACTGAATGTTTTGCTTGCTCCACATACAAGAGCAGTGGACTAACAAAGGAATTTATCCAGGATCTGACTTCTAGGTTTAGGATATTAGAGGTCATCCTGATGGTCAGAGACTGACACTACATCACAGAGCACATCAAGGGAGTTGCAAAGCTTTTGAAAATTGACTGGAGATACCATACTGCTAGGAGACTAAGAAGTGTAAATGAGTGAAAGTTTTGAACCAGACTTTAAGAGACATTTAGTCAAACCCTATTAAGAGGCAAGGTTAAAGTGGCCTGAAGCTTTAATCATTGCTTTGTTATGCATCAGGTTAACACCTAGATTAGGGATGAGAGTTGGCCCATTTCAGATGAAAAACTGTACTTTGGTAATTTATGAGTGATACATAGTAACCAAATGTATGTAATAAGAACTAGATAATAGTTGCTAAATATACAGAGCCTATCTTTTGTTTTGCTTTGTCTTTTTAAACTGTGCCAAGGAATTCATCTTAAGTGAACAGTGATCTTACCCTTGGTTTTATTCAGCCTCAGATGTACACCAAATAAAACCACTCAGTTATCACCATTTGAGTTGATATATAGTAGGCCTCTGCAGATCTTCAGTGGGCTAAGAGTGGACCTAGGAAACGTGGAGAACACCATGTTATATCAAGAGGTTCAGGAGCTGGGGGAAACCTAATAAAAACTGAATCAATATGTTTTAAAACTGATTTGGTCCAAATCAGAATACATTTGTCTAACCCCTTGGTATGGGTTAAAGAGTGGAAAAATAAACCCCTTAACACCCCAGTAGAGAGCACCAAATACTTTCTTCTCTTATACTTTCCACCCCACAGCTGTAAAAGTTGCTGGCATTAAGCCATAGATACATTGGACAAGAGTCAAGAGAGCCAAAGGGGAATGGGTAGTGATAAGAAACCCTGATAATCCAGACGAAGAGTGACCTCTGATTCTGGCCCTACTGAAAAAGGGCAGATCTACAGACAATGAGACCAGCAATAAGCCCAGGGAAAAGGGTGAGTTGACGTACAACTGAAAAATCCATCCAGGGGGAGAGAAGATTCAGGCTAGACCCTACTGTGAGCATTCCAGGAGGCTGCTCATTCAGCATACGGTCAGACATACAACTGGAGAGGACAAGAAGAAGGGGACTAGGCCTTGCTGCAGCTGCCCAGAGAAAACCTGCCCAGAGTATGGCTAGATCCCAAAGATAACATCATGCAGAGGATTATGCTTTACTTTACTTTGTGTTTGGTTCCCCTGGTATTTATAGTAAATGGAAGGCTTTTTACCCAGGGTTCAGAAAACATATGGATATATCTAGCAAACATTTCTGGAGTGGATCATTTTTGTCTGTCAGAAAATTTAGCTGGTGGAGATCTTTTAAATTCCTGTATCATCCCAGTCTATAAACATCCCCAGGTTCAACAGGATACTCAGTTTGATGATTTTAATATCTCTTTATATTATAAACACAATGCAAATTGGGGAAGAGCTCTCACAACTCTTCTACCTTTCATATTTGCCTTACACACCCCTGTGGTGGCTAGTGAGATAAATTCATCTTGTGCCTAAATGGTCAATTGCTCAACCAGGTTTAAAAAGTGTAAGACCATCTCTGGACAATCCTTTAATTGTACATACATCCAAAATATAAGTTCCAATTATGCCTATGTAGTTTTGCCTCATGGGTGGTTCTGGACCTGTGGTGCCCAAACTTGGTCATACTCACTCATGTTGTTTGAGCTGTTTGCATTTACTGTCCAGAGGAGAACAAATAGTGTTGACAACATCCCTGGTTTGGTTTGGCCTTAGAGGATGGTATGGAGATCAAGGAGCTTGCTTGTGCCCTGGTTAAAAATATAAATGTCTCTTCACGCGCACTATCTTTGCTTAACAAAGAGCAGCGAGAACAGAGAAATGCCATCTTAGAAAATTGTGCAAGTATAGACTATGGACGTTATCACATGGGGAGTCACGGGGAGAAAGTGGAAATAAACCAGACGAGCGGAAGACTTTAATTTACAGGATTTGTCCCGTTCCGCCTCGTCTGATAACTAAATTCTAATTTAAAAGAGGGATAATTCGAATGAAAACCTGATCTTTTCATTTTCGGGATTTTTGAAGAAATGAAAAGATCAAGTTTTCATTTGAATTATCCCCCTTTTAAATTCGAATTTAGTTATCAGATGAGGCAGAACAGGACAAATCCCATAAATTAAAGTCTTCTGCTCGTCAGGTTTGTTTCCACTTTCTCCCTGCTACTCCCCATGTGATAACGTCCTATCTCTTCCTGCGCCACCACCTAGGTTGTGAAACACATAAAAAACTCTGTTGTTTTAACTTGACTGACAATAGCAAAGCTATAGATGCCCAAATTGATGATTTGCATGAGATAGTGGAAAACATAGAACAAGAATCAGATAATTGGTTTGATTGGGTAACATCATAGTCATAAGGATTCTGTATACCATGCCTCTTACTCTGTTTGTTGGGAATGTTCCATAAGTCAATGTCCAAAATTGCTGCTTTGTATGCACTCATGGCTCAGAATGATATTAACTGGTGCTATCTTTTGTTTTTATGATATTGCTTAAGGTAAAGCTATAATTGCATAGAATTATGCTTTAAAGGAGGGGGGAATGAAGTAGACAATTGCTTGAAAATTGTATTTTAAAATGACTGTCCATGATTGCCTATGATTCGGGGTCAAACACATATATTGAAGTTCTCCCTCCCCTTCCTTCTGTTGTCTTTTTCCCTCTTCTCCCTTTCTTCCATTTTCCCTTCTCCCTCCTTCCTTCCTCTTTCCCCCTTTCTCCCCCTCTGAGGCTTCTGTCCCAGGCTTGGCTTCAGAAGCAGTTCAGAGGTGGAGGGTGGAGGCCAGAGGAAGCCAGAGCAGGAGCCCAGACTTGGGGCTTGGAGCCTCCCCCCACTGTAGGCCCAACAATCAGGACAGAACCTCCAGGCTGTGAGACCCAAGCCCCGGGCCTGGCTTCCTCTGGCCCACGGGGCCCCAGCCTCCACCTCTGAACTGCCCACGAAGCCAAGCCTGGGGTAGAAAGCTCAGAGAGGGTAGGAGTGGGTGAGAGTAAGGAAGGAAGGAAGGAAGGAGAGAGAGAGAGAGAAACAAAGGAAGAAAGGAAGGCCTTGTGGCACTCTACTAGTCACCTCTCTCCAGGATGAAGAGAAACTATTGGCCAGCACCCTCCCATCTCTGTTTAACCCTCATGTCTAATGAAGGGTTATAAAAGAAAGAAGACTTATGAATAATAAAAATACATCAGACTACTTTGCAGTGATTTTTTAAAACAACAGTCATCCCTCCCAGTTTCCAGGGGATGTGATCCGGACCACCACCACCCTGGTGAATGGGAAAAAACACAAATATTCCAAGGCTATTGGTTAAAATGGGCTTGTGCTCCTGCATGCACGCCATTTTCTCCCTCCCCACTTGCCATCCGCAAAAGAGTGAGACCGCAGACTCCAAGTCCACAAGCAGGGAGGGACAAGTGTAATTTTCTTCATGAAGCGAGCAGTGAGTACTCTTTACATTTTCCCTCCCCATTTGCCATCCCCAAAGAGTAAGACTGTGGATTCCAAGTCTACAAATGGGGAGGGAACAAGTGTAATTTTCTTCATGAAGCGAGCAGTGTGTATTCTTCACATTTTTTTCCTCCACTGCAAAAATGTCTCCAAAAACCATGGAGGTGTTTTGCAAATTCAAGATTTACCCTGGGCATGTGCATTGTTGTTTAGCACATAAAACAGCATTTTCTGGCTGGAAATTTTTCTGGGTGTTTTCCATGACAGGGGAAATGCAGTATATATCTTATTTCCTCTGACATGAGGCTATATGATTTAAAATCTCCTCTTGGTTCACAATTATCCTTTTTTGTTTTATTCACTCAGTTTCAGTAGTCATTGTTATTATGTGTTTCACTGCCTGTAGCTGGAATCTGAGTTGGTGTTTACTTCTACCACAGTAAATTAATCTATGCCCAAATTGTCTCCTTTTCACACACCCTCTCCCTCTTCTCACACTTCAGACTCTCACTTCCAGGATTATTGCATATGTTTTGAATGCTATTGAACTTTATCTCACTTTCTCAACACTTTTATAATTCAGAAACTTTTCATTTAGGTCACCCAAAGAAAATAAACGTAACATGTTTACTTCATAATGCTCCTGAATTATATTATCTCTACCTTGTGCTGTTTGCTATCTTGGAGCAATAAAGCTCTTCTTATTTATTAAAAAATAGGGGGAAATAATGGGTGGATAACAGGAACAATGTAGTGCTCTTGCACAAAAGAGGTAAACAGAAACTATTTCTTTTTTAAGTATGGTATTTTTTTTAATTTTTATTATCTCTCTTCCTATTCAGTCTATGATTTTGTGTGCCTTTTCTTAACTACAGCACTAAATTGGGATAATGGTTTCAATAATTTTTGACACTTACGAAATGAATTTCTTCCTGGAAGAGTTTCTGCATTACATTTATGTGTTATAAATGTCCCAGAGTTAATTTGTCTGTTTTTACTATGAATTGCATTTACTAGTACAATTACCACAGATCCTTATGCCTTATCCTCAGGCTTATTATTATAATTATCTGCTATTTATTCTTCAGTTTTGCAAACCCACAAAACATAATTACTATTATGCTCTTCATTTCTCTTCCTTGTTTTCCACAGTTACAGCCCACTTGTTCACCAGAATTGTCTGTGAGTGGTCTCATGGGACTACACTTCCTGCTGATGCCAGCATAGCCATTGACCATGTTACACATGGTATCTACCAATCTGTGTCAGTATGCAATATACAAATATACACATGTTGTACTTTTCCAGTTCACTCTAAAATCCTTCCATCCAACCTTATAGCACATTATGCAATGCCAAGAAGCTTATATTTTGAATACTCTTTCTACAAAGTATACAGTATGGTGGCAAAATCTAATGTTGCTGGATGAACTTGAAGAATAGATTATCTCTTCTCTATAGTCCCCTTATGTGTATCACCTTCTGTTCTGAAGGATTGGGGTATAGCTGTATATCTGAAAAGGGCAAGGGCAATGTCCACATCTGCTCTCACGTTGTCAAACTGGGAATAATTAATCACCCTTTAAAAAGTTGTTGGCCTGTACAGTCTGACTTGGATATTCCTAGCAGCTTGTGTGTGAATGTCATTTAGCCTAGCCCCATATATATTCCTACACATATATGGAGCTCTAATCAGCAAATTTCCCATGAACAACTGTGATACACATGTATTTGCACAGTAATTCAGAAAACTCCATCTATGTTGCACAGTTTTTCAAGTATGGCTGCATGAAATCCATCCAAGCAAAACATTATTATCCATATAGCTTTTGTTAAAAGAACAACAAACCCTGAAGCATGGTGTAATAGAGCTTTAATGAATACAATTAAACTTAACTTTTGTTTTAAAAAAGTTTCTTTTTTTCTGGGGAAAGGGGGTTAGTTTTATGAACCGGTACTTGCAAGTTTTGATCTCATGGTTCAGAGGTGCTTTTTTCCATGATCTTTTGTTTTGTATAGATATTAGAAATTGGAACTTTTTCCAGGATGCTTTCAGAAAAAGTGTTATATAGGCAGCATGCATCATTACAAGTCCATTTTGTTTGGGCTACTTGAAAATATAATGAAAGCAAGGAAGACAAGAAGTATTGTCACCACTCTCACTGCTCTTATTTGAAATGGATGAATGTTTTCTCAATTTTTACAGACCTTGCTCCTCCAGACAAATTGTCCAAACAGGGAGGAAGCATTTCATTTCAGCTCTGTTTTATAGCCACTGTTTCAAGGCAGATTTTCTCTTAGCTTTCCATATTTTGAGCTCTCTTATATTATCATTGCTTTTTTTTTAGCAGCCTTGAATTCCTCCTGAACTCTCAAAATTTAAGTAACTCTTCACTTGTAACTTACTGTGAGGTCAAGTGTGAGAGGCATTTTCTTTATTCTTCTTCCACAAAGTATTAATGATCTTTGAGGAAGAGAAATGAACTCTTTTTACTCCTGAGATCTGCTGTTCATCTATGATTTTACCTGCTTCATTTTAAGCTTGTATCTTCTATATTCATTCAAAAATCTGCCATGAACAACCTACCAGCATTTGCATAGTTATTCTTATAATGGCTTGTCAAGACTATGTGGCACCCTGGTCTGGAAAATGACATGGATGTGGCCACTGAAAGGAACTGAAGCAATGGTAAAAGGGTTACTACAGTTCAAGTGGCAGGTGCATGAGTCAACATTTGGAAAGCTGTGCATCATGGAAGGTCTGATGCAACATGCACATTAGGTGAGACCAACAAGGTATGCATCATGGGGTGCCTGATGCAACAGGCACTGGGGATGAAACCAGTCAGGTTTCATTAGTGCATGGCTGTCACATGTTCTTAAGACCATCTATATATTGGAGAGGGACATAATCTCCGTTTTTGGTTAGTTATAGTTGGTGGTTGGCGAAGCACTTTGTTGGTCTGTATAGCTGTGAGTATGCTAGATCCTGCCTGTCTGCATACCCCAACACGACTACAGGCTAGACTTGCTTTAATCATAAAATTAATCACAGTGTTAATTAAAATATTTTAGTTGATATATCAATGTGGTGGTTTTAATTGATAAATGCATTTTTTTTTCTTGAATCTATTTTGGTGTTTTTATTTTAATTGGGAGTGAAAAGACAATGCAAAACAGTATTTTCTTCAAACAAAGCTTGATGGCATGTGTTTATCAAATCATAAATTAAGGGCAGGATCAATGGAGGATGCTCATTGGCAGAATGGAAGAAATAATGAAATCAGAAAGAGAGTAATTTTCCCCTCCAAAAAAGTTCTTCTAAGTCCCATCCCAGTGATATGTCCCAAAAAGACATAATGGCTGGTGGTACTGAAAGCTGCTGAGAGGTCTTACAGGCCCAACAAGAACACACTCACCCTGTCCAGTTTATAATAAAGATCCTCCAGTAAGGTCTCTCATGACCACGGTTGAAACTACACTGAACTTGATCATGAGCATGATAATCCATTTCATGCAGGCACCTCTGGAACTGGGAGGCTATCACACACTCCACTATCTTGCCCAGAAATGAATGTTGGACCCTGGCCAATAATTATGTATTGTATAGGGATTCAGGGAAGGGTTTTCTATCAGAAACCTTACCATTGCCTCCTTTAGCATGTTAGAATCCTTGTAAGGGGCATTGATTACTCCCTTCACCACTCAGCTAGTCTTCCTTTAAATGAGCCAAGAAGGGTAAGAGTCTAGGACACATGTGTTGGCTTTCACATCATTAAAGATCCTGTCCACATCCTTGGGCCACACAAATTGAAAATAATTCATTTTTATTGAACAATAAACATGTATATTAGGGAAATATATAACTATAGTATCCAGGTCAGAATGTGTCTCAACCATTTTATCTGCCAAGTGTCAGGCAAATTGTCCACAATGGGCTATTAAGTTATTTGTATTGTCTTCTTGGAGGCTGAATGTAACAGACCTCTAGCTAGTCAAAACATCTCCACAAACAGTGATGCTGTAGAAGAATAATTTCTTTGTCTGCATTGTTACAGAGTAGGCCTTCAAACAGGCACTAGCCTGGCCAGATTTTCTCCAGGTCTTCTGCAAGTATCACTCAAGTCTCCATCTCACTTCTTCATCAAAAGAGATGGGAGAAAGGAAGAGGAAATACTGGTGGTTACAATATGTTTGAGAAAGTAAGATAGGAATTAGGGAAGAAACCAGCATTGAAAGACAAGAGGAATCTGTTTAAAATAACCTTCAATGGCTCCCCATGTGCCTCTAGTGTGGCAACTAGTTTAACAATGTTTTCTCCTTTCTCCTTTCTTTTCTCCCTCTCCATCTGTCAGTTTGCATGCTTTCTTTTTCCCCTTTGCCCCACCGGTGGAATGGGAACTGCTGTCCAGACAGAATCTCCCTTCCAATTTCCAATTTTCTTGTAATTGTTTCTGGTTTTGTTTTTTTCTTACTTAGTCTCTTTCTCTGTTTATTTCTCATGATCCTCCTTCAGTGGGCAGATGCTACCAGAGTCCAAGCAAAGATGCTGAAACAGTAAAGGCAAAATTGTTCCAGCAATGCTGGTCATACTTGCTATACATGTGGGCATGCATGTTGGTTCTGGGGCATGACAAAGTGGAGCAGAGGCCAGAGAGAGGGTAAGCACTACTAAGAGGAAGTCAAACCAAGGCAATTGCCAAGAAAAATCAAAAACGAGCCAAATCTCAACTCAACCAGCCAGTGCTAGTTGACTACAACAACTGCTGTCCTAGCTGGCAAGCACTTCTTTATTGATTCCCGGATCATTTGCACCAAAGGAACCATTGACAATCTTGCCCTGAGTCATACAGATCGGGGGGGGGGGGGAATGCTAATATCACTCAGGAAAACTGAAAACTGCATAAGAATGGGTGCAAACAAATTGCTCATACGCCCTCCCTTACACAGACCCAACTGTAATATTCAAAAATCTGATTCCTAACACATAACATATAATGAAAGGTCAATATAGACATGGTATTTAATAAGTTTTATGGAGGGTTTTTTTTTAAAGGAAAAATTTCTAGTTTCCAATTTCTAATTTTAGAAATGCAAATGTCTGGCTGTTTGTGTCTGAGAGTATATGAGTGAGAGAGGAGCACAGGAAAGAGGGAAATATGGATAGATGACTAGAATTGTACCATGATATAAGAGTTTATCCCACTTTTCCTTTTCTACAATAAAAAATGGCTACTCTGAAAATACTATTTATGTTGGACAGAATGTGAATAGTGGATTTCCTTCCGAGATAAACATACATTTGAAAGGAACAGTTTTCATTAGTGAAGGAAGTGTTTATTATTAAGAAAATATATATGAATTATTATTACCCTCTCCATCAGTGTCTGTTATTTGCATTCTTGTTTTAAAAATGTGTGAGCTGTAAAAAAAAACCTTCAATATTGTCTCTAGCTTTTAAAAGTGCATGCTCCATTATTTTTGTTTTGAATGGCAAATCATGAATATTTTTGGTATCCCTAATCACAGTGTGGAAAGAATTCTGACTATATTTCTACATCACTTTAAAATCTTACACTGCCCTTCATTAAAATCAATATACAAACAATAAATCAGGGAATTAATTTATTACAGGGGAAATACAAGCAGAGATGAATGCGGAAATAGAAAAAGAGTTATGATATGAAAGACACAAATATTTTTGAATGCACAAATAAAACAGGGAAGTGGTTAGAATATAAACTAAGGAGGGAAAGAGAGAAAAGACAGATATTGGAAATTAAGAATGGCTCTAAATTGGAGATAAGTTAAAAAAAATCAAAGGTCATCTCAAGGTATTTTGTAAATGTATACAATGATAAAATGATGTCAGATCATAGGAGAAAAGAGATGTAGACTTTCTTAGACAAATGAAACATTCCAAAAATCAACAAGGAAAAACTTCAGATGTTAAATCAAGAGATCACAATTATAGAAATGCCAGAAGTGATTAAGAAATTGAAAACTGAAAAAACACCAGGCCTGAACAAATTAACAGGAATGTATTACAAGAAATTAAAAGAAGAAATAATAGGACAGCTACAAAAGACATTGAATGAGGTATTTATAGGAAACAATCCAAAATCATAAGATATGGCAGATATAGCACTCATCTCCAAAGAAGGTAAAGATGTGAGGGGATCCAGGAATTAGAGGCCAATTTCTCTTTTAAACCAAGATTATAAAATTTTCATGTTAATATTGGCAAATAGACTCAAGAAGATTTTACAAAGGTGTATACATTAGGATCAAAATAGCTTCTTACCTAACAGAGTTATAGAGTGAGTATGTATTTGTATTTAGGAGGTGTCTAGATTATGTTATGTCATGTCACAATATGTATAAGTGTTATTTTAGCTAATAATTATTTTTTTAAAAAGTTAGACTGCCCTGCTGCAGTAGTGATTTTATTGGCTGCTTAGTCAAGTTACCAAAAGTAGTGTCCTGTAAAGAACAGTTTTGTATCTGAGATTAGCATTCTGATGTTCTTTACTCCTTTACTTTTTCATTTTCTGTAGTTTTGGATTTATAGATTAGGATGGTAGACACACTAATTTTGTTCACATTTTAATATAATCCAATTTAGTTAATTAAAATATGGTTGTTACCTTTTACCAGTCAACCCCCCCAATATACTTGGAAACTTGCATACTAATATCCTAGCACCACATCATAAAGTGGGGAAATGCCCTGCACAAATTTGTGTATTGGTCAAAGCGCATAGACAAAAAAAAGGGCATAGTTTTCTACATATGCAAATTCACACACACAATCATACAATTTTAGTGCTTAAAATATGCATACATTGATATGGAAATGGGACAGAATAGATGTGTATAGCCTGCCCTCCATATTCACTGATTCTTTATCCATGGATTCAGCCATCCATGGCTGGAAATTTTACTAAATAAATAGATTCCAAAAAGCAAAGCTTCATTTTACCATTTTATATAAGGCAGCATTTTATTCCAAAATGCAAAGCTTCATTTTACCATTTTATATAAGGCAGCATTTTATTTTGCCATTGTATTTAATGGGACCTGAGCATCCATGGATTTTGGGATTCACAGAGAGTCCTGGAACCAAATACAGTAGATACCAAAGGCCCACTGTACCGGGGGGGGGGGGGGGGGGGGGGGGAGGACTGGAAAATTATAGGAAACACAAAGAACAGATTGATAGTCCTCATTACAGGGAAATGGGATTTACACCCAAAGACAAAATATTTGGACCATGTATGGATTGCATCAATGCAGTTCACTGCCAGAGAGATGTAGAAGAGGTGTACTCAAAATGAATGCGAGACAGAGACAGAGGTGATAGAGTTGAACTGAAGCACAACATAGAATTTGTGTTATACTCTTAGAGGGATAGATGACTCATATAGATGGAGTTAGAACTGGACAGTTCTTTAATATCTGTACCTAGTAAAGGGCTGTTATTGTGTTACTACCTAGGTCAGCCAGCTAAGTGGCAGATGCACCCTTGTGCATTGGTCTTTTGGTGCATCACAACACCAGCTGGAAAATGCCAATGCACATCAGGTCATTCTTGCTGGTCTTCCATTGTCCATCTTTGCAATTCACTAACAGGTTTTTTTTAGTGCCACTACTACACAGGCAAGTATACATAAAGTTATGTAACTTATACCATGATAGAGGATTACAACTTATATTTCAAGAGCTTAATAATATTTCAAATTATCTGTGCATCTACAAGATAGCACAAAAATGAAGAGCAAAAGAGATCAGACTGGTTTGTGTTAAGCAGTATTCACTATGTCTCCTTCCCAATGAACTTCGGCCCTGTACAGACCGGCTGCCTTGACCGCCCCAATTCCGCTGTCACACCACATGCCCCACAGGGGAGGGGGATTTAATTGGTAGCACACACACACACAAAATATTGATATTTTGGAATAATCCATATCCTTTTGTATGACTGTTACTTTGCTAAGTAGGTTAGGGTTTTTATTTTTGAGAAGGCAGAGTGCCAATCTCTACTCTGAGCATTTAGTGAAAGTTTAGTTAAACATCTGTCCAGCAAATGCATAAGACTGGCATTAATCAGTGTAGAATTTCAGTTCACATTTTCATATTATCTCTCTCTCTCTCTCTCTCTCTCTCTCACACACACACACACACGCATTACGACCCTCACAGATCAAGTCAACAGGTTTAGTGCTCTGTAGAAGCTATCTCCATCAACCCTAAAATATGAATGACTGCTTCCTTATACTTGCTAACTTGCCTCATTTATGAGACACAAATTAAAGATACTGATTGCCTAGGAAAGGAAGCAGCTCTGACCAATAACACTTTGCATTCATGACAGATCTCCTTGCATCTGATATTAAGTCTCAGAAAACAGAGTACCTCTATTTTAGGAATTTAATTCCATTGAAGCTTGTCCCTTCAATATGCAGGACCTTTCCAGAATGATAGATCTTCTATAGGGTAGGTGCTGTCAAATCTCTAGCCATGCCTGAATGCACTTTGATAATTTATTTCCTGCTTTCTTTGTGCTAATGTAATGAGCTAAATCATAGCTAAGGCCCAGGGAGATGTAGAAGCTGTTTTTCTTATCAGTATGTTACATATCAGTGTTAGAGAAATAAACCCATTCCAAACATTGACTTTAAAAAAAAATTAAAAAGAAATTCTAAATGTTCTGATCATAAACTCTATTATGTTATATTTAACTAGGGTGGCCATATTAAAACAGGTCAGTCTTCCTGTTTCTTTAACAGTTATGTGCCAGAGTGGATATCAGTTGGTGAAGCTTGCATAACATTCTGCAACCTCTGAAATTCCTTCATCCATGTAACTAATAAAACTCTTGGAACCTTGCCTTCTATTTGATATGAACTTTTTGTTACAAAATAAAACTGTCAGAGTACAAATCACATTATGCTGTTTCTTTACTTTTCCTTGTTCTAGAAATATGCTTTTTTTTTTTTTAACTTTGTTTGAGAGCTCAATAGGTAATAGAGTATGTCTGGAACCTTTGGATACATCCAGATATCAAAGGGGTCATGCAGACTGGTAGCATAGGACATTATCACATGTGGGCCAGAAAACGAAAATAAAGTGGAAATGAGGCATTCCGAAAATAAACGGAAAATAAACCTTGATTCTGCAAATGGCTTTCACACGTAATTACCTTAATTGCGAATTTACAGTAAGCGCATTTAACGTTCACACACAAGTGAGAAAAGTCCATAAATGTACTAGAAATGAGCTTCTTGCACATGCGCAGATAGAGGAATGCTCGCTGGAACAATGGGAAAAGCAGGGAAATGCTCCCAAATTCGCATTTGCTTTTCACATTACGGTAAATGCGAAATTGCCTTAATTTCGCATTTGCATTTCCTCCAAACAACCGAATTTCAAAAGATCTCGGTTACACAAGTTTCTGTCCACTTTTTGTCCAGTTTCTGTGCGACGTCATGTGAATATGCGGGCACGTCCTTAGAGAAGCCTCTGGCCACTCCAGTGCCAATTAAACCCTGAGTGACATGGGCTGCAGGACCACAGCTATTGGATACCTAAGGCGGGCCACTGCTGTGGTCCAGGACAGACCACTGGCAAGGAGCAGTTTTCCCACCCACTCCTTTTGTGGCCAGGTTTGCGCTGTATTAGCTGGCCTTGGAGCAGCTTCCTACTGATCCAGATGCATTCATCATCTGCATGCCACACCCCCAGAACAGCCTGAAGGTGGCACTTTTTGCCCTTAGATTAGATATCTAAGGTTTCAAGCCTTAGATATCTAATCTGAACTGTATATAATCTCTCGCTTTCTCCCCTCCTGTGCAACCCAGGTTTGCTTACATGGCATTTTATTTTTAATAAATACACATCCGTCATTTTGACCTTGTATGTTGTAGAGGAAAAGGCAAAGGGCAAAATAGTTTGATAGAAAATACACATTTCTGCGCAGGTCTGGCGGATAACTAGTGGTGTAGTTTGTGGTCTGAGAACCAGAAATGTGCTGAGAAACTGATAATGCATGGTTTTTCACCATCAAATGATTTCAAATGCTTCAAAGTCTCCATGACTTGGACCTGCAATAAAATTGACAACCCTGTTACATATGTTTCATTATGGTCTGAGTCTATAATAGTGAACAGAAGTGAACAGTAGATAGTATCTATGTTATAAGAGTGGTGTCTGATGTCTCCAATATAAGTTTGTTGATAAATTCACTCCAAGTTTTGCATAGTTACCAAAGGTACTGAACCTATTTTGGATATGATTCAGCATCTTTAAAGTCTGAACTAAAGCCTCCACAGTTTTTTAAATTAGATAGTGCATGTGACCAGTGGAGAGGTGCATTTCCAGGACTGCTTGCTAGCTGAGACTGAAAAAGGTCTTAGGTTGGTCATAAGAAAAATACCCCAGGGCTCCTTTAAGAGTTGTCTAGAAGTGGCGAATCCAGCAGAAATAGCTGATCATGATAGCTCCACCTAGTGCACTTTTCTGTAGTTTTGGATTTTCCACACAGATTTTATAGTTTCAGGAACCCTGTCATAATAGTTTCAGGAACCCCTGTCAAGACGTCTGCTGAATCTAGTCAAACAGAAGGTTAGGAAGTGAGAGCAAATTTATTGGTGGCACTGACTGTGAATGAAATCTTGTGCTTATTCACCATTAGAATAAACCACAGAATCAGTGGTTGAATGGTGAGCCATCACATAGGTGTATTCCACTTTTTCAGCGAGTTTATTCTGCTTGGCATTAGCAATATGATTTGGGCCTGAGTGTTGTTGTTTTTCAGATTTTGTATATGTGAAAAATGAGATGTGGATGTTTCTTAAATCTGCTGCTTATCAGTTCCATAGTACATTATTGTGGGATTTTGCTTTATAGAGGAGAGGAATTAGTTGGTTTTTGCATTATTCACTTTCTCCAGATCATTTGGTCACCATATTATAAATATTTAACTCATTGTGAGCTTAAAGCAGACAGCTCTAGAAAGTAGGAAGTAGCAAGTTTAAAAATATAACCATATATAATTTTGAACAGTATAGATGTATCTATTAAGGCTCAGGACTTTGAGTTTTTACTATTAAAAATAATGAATTTAAAATCTATACATTTGGCCATTGTCCTATTCAGTAATGGGAAAATAAAATTGGGGAGGGAGAGAGCATATGTTCTCCCTTGCCATGTTTCCCTCCTCACCCCAATGGACACTGAAAAAAACATGTCCCTCTCTGAACCTTAAACAGATCTTTTAAAAGTATGCCTAAAGATTCCTTTCACAATTCAAAATTAAAATGTCAAAACATAGTGAAGGTACTCTTTTTCAAAAAGTTGTTCTTTACATAAGGACAGTGAAGGATGTAGAGTGAGGGGGTGTGGGAAGTTAGTGAACCACCACCACTATTGTGTCCACTGAATAATGTTCATGATAGTGCTATTTTAGGGTTGACAAATTTCCCAACATACCGTCTCTGCTAACAGGCTCTTCATCTTTAGGCAAACTTTGAGCTGGGGGCCAGTCTCTCTCCCTCAGACTATTGGAGGGCTGAAGTAAATGAATAAATAAATAAATAAATAAATCCTACATACACTGCATACATCATATTTTGAAGTAAAAAACCAAAATGGGAACATATACAGTATTTAAAAACCCACTTGGCCAAGTCACATTCTCTCAGCCTCAGAAGAAGGCTATGCCAAACCCTCTCTGAATAAATTTTGCTAAGAAAACCCCAAGAAAACAGCACCAAATTAACATCAACATAACAACAATTAATAATATAAATTTTGCCAAGAAAACCCCAAGAAATAATAATCATCAACAATTAAAAATGCTACTTTAAATGAAACAAACAAGCACATGGGTGGCATGGGTGAAGCACGTGTCTGAGGCTGGAGTCTGGAGAGTTGGCCTCTAATTCCTGCTTGGCTATGCAAATACACTTTGGCCAAGTCACATTCTCTCAGCCTCAAAGGAAGGCTATGGCAAACCTCCTCTGAAGAAATTTGGCCAAGAAAACCCCAGGATAGGGTCTCAATAAGTCAGAAACAACTTGAAGCTACACAACAACAACAACAACAACAAGGGAGGCAATAGCAATGGCAACTCCCCCCCCTGCGAACCAACCTCTCTCCCCGTGGCTCTGTCTCTCTCTCTCAGCCTCTGAGGAAGGCTATGGCAAACCCCCTCTGAAGAAATCTGCCTGCCACAGAGGGTGGAGGAGGGCAGAGGAAGAGGCAGAGGGTGGAGGAGGAGGTGGAGGAAGAGGGGGAGGAAGAGGAGGAGGGTGGAGGAGGAGGAGGAAGGTGGAGGAGGCAAAGGGAAGAGGAGGAGGTGGAGAAAGAGGCAGAGGGTGGAGGAGGAAGTGGAGGAAGAGGAAGAGGTGGAGGGCAGAGGAGGCAGAGGGCAGAGGAGGAGGCCGAAGAAGAGGCAGAGAAAGAGTCAGAGGGTGGAGGAGGAGGGTGGAGGAGGAAGAGAGTGGAGGAAGAGCCAGAGGAAGAGGTGACAGGTGGAGGAGGTGGAGGAGGCAGAGGTCGGAGGCCGTACACGCACGAGAAAGAAAGGTGATGGTGGTGGTGGCAGCAGCGGCAGGACTGGTCACGGGCCGGTGACAAGGCCTCGATGGGCCGGGTTCAGCCTGTGGGATGTAGTTTGCTGACACCTGATCTTTAGCATTTACATTGCAGACAGCTACAACATAGTTCTTCCCTTGATTGAAATATCTCTATTAGTTGATTCTGGCAGGCCTATCCATTTGATCCCCTGAATGAATCTGAAAGTTAAATAAGTATTATCTAATATGACCTCCTGAGCAATGAATGATGTTTGATTATTCATTGTATTGGATTTTTATTGTACTGTATTGTATTGCATTGTATTGCATTTTATTGTATTTATTTGTTGATTATCAAAATGTTATGTTTTTATATATTGTATTTTTGTATTTTGTTCTACATTTTATAGTGTAATCTCACCTCGATCCGTAGGGAGAGGCGGGAAATATAAATAAAAACTATTATTATTATTATTATTATTATTATTATTATTATTATTATTATTATTACTACTATTACTACTACTACTACTACTACTTTGGTCAGTACAGACATGTAAGCACACATGCATATATTTTTGGTTGTTTGTTTAACAACCCCCCCCCCCCAAATTTTCAAATGCAAACAATTCATCCTGCCTTCTTGTCCCCTTAAGCTAACTTGCTGCTCATATATTCAATGGAAGTTGCCACCATTTTGTTGTTTTTACTTTTTCTTAATCATTTGGTTTTGACTAATGGTGAACCCATGAATGCAAGATTCAAAAAATCTTGATCATCAGTCCCCCTGCTCAGGTTTTGCAAACTCAGAGCTGCAGCCTCCATTATTGAATGTATCCACCTGTAGTACTGTATTCCTCTTTTCCTCCTGGCTTTCACCTTTCCAAAAATGTGTGTGTGTGTGTGTGTGTCTGTATCTGTGTTTTTCAATGAGTCATGCCATTTCATAGTAATTCCACAGTATGACAGTATTATAAAGTAGCCTCAGTTTAGTCATTTGGCTGTCCTCTTACCAGTGCTGAAATAAAATTCAATCCTCAGTCAGACAATTTGACTTCCATATGTGGAATGGAAAGAGATTCCATATTATTCATGCAACAGAAAGTAATCAGCCAACCTTGGGCTAAAAGAGCTGTAGAAAATAGTCATTGCTTCAATAGAAATTTTTCCATTGTCCCATTTATTCCATCCCCTACAAAAAAAAAAAAAAAAAAACACCTACATTGAAGAAACCAACAGAGAAGCACCAGTGTCCATTATCAGATGGACATTGTAATAGGTTTGAAAGCTTTGACAGATTTTAACCCAGGAAGGCAAATGAAATCAAGATGCAGTGGACAACTCTTTGTTTGGATGGGTGAAAAAAATACAAAAGTTCAGCAAGACATGGCTTACTATCAGCTCCATATATGGCCAGTGGCAGCTATGCATCTGGCTAGATGTGTTACAGATTGTGAAAACCTGTTCAACATTTCTAACAAGTTAAGAAATGTAGACAAACTACCATAGTTATTTTGTCTCCATCCCAAATTGGCAATTCTGGCTTTCTGTGGGACTTTGACATCAGGCAAGCTATGCTTGTGGTCCATCATTCTTGACTTATGGCTATATGACATATCTCTCTGAAAGACCACATGTCAGTGGGCAATCCTCTGTCTCAATATGGAATTCAATTTAACTGTAGTTATTCCCTCTTATATATCCCACAAAATCTTCCACCCATCCCTTCAAAAAACCCACACAAGACAGCTCAGAGAAATACACTTCAGGTGTACAAGCATCCAGAATGCTAGCGACAATGGAATTTTATAATTTCCACCACAATTGCCATACCCAGCAGGCTATATAAATGAAAAGGGAGGGTGAAAGAAGTCTTTAGTTACCTGGAAAAGTCTAGTCTTAGATAGGAAAGAACTCAAGAGCAACAAATATGGCTTCATGTTGAATATTTAATCCTTGTCACTTGTTGAAGGCAAACATTTTACACTAGTTTGGTTGATATTCTGAACTATGAAATGGTGAACTTCAGCAACATTATCTTTAAACATCTGAATAAGTGGTAGTGAAGCCAAGCTGTCAGACTGTTTTGTCATGGCAACTTTCTGAAACTTAACTAGCACTGGTAAAATAATGTTTAAGCTTAACATGCAATGTATACAATGATTATGGATATATATATATATATATATATATATATATATATATATATATATATAGTCAAACATTAAAACTGAGAGGATAAAACTGGGTTGAATGTTCAGAAGTTTGTTTGTTTTTTCATGGTGTTTTTATTCACTAGACCCAAAATTGTTATTTAAAACCACAACAACACCTAGACTCCATCCATTTTGTTACAGGAGGTGCTTTATACTGAGAATAAACAAAGAGGGTTTGCATACATCCACAGAACATGGAAACTCATGCTGATGTGGTGGTAATCAGGGGATAACCATATTCATATATTCATATTCATATTCATATAAAAAGCAAACAATACCCATTAACATAATTAATTTTCAGTATAATGAATTACATTAAAACATTACTTCTTTACATTACTTTTGTGGACCAGAATGGCTTCTTGGGACATTCTGAGGGTATCCCCCCAATTTAAACTATTTTGTTCATTTCAAAGGGTCCCCCCCCCCCCAAAAAAAGAATTCTTACAATAAAAAGTTACAGAATTGTTCACAGCATCAATGAGAACACATTGTAAGGGGTGGCTTTGGAATGAGTGATACATTTCAAAAAAGTTATCTGTACTAGAAATCTCCCAAGAGGAACAGGAAATGATATTAAGAATAAATGACAAGAGAGCACACAGATACCATGTCTACCTTAATAAAGTCATTGTCAGAAACCATTTGTCATCTTCCAAGAAGGGGATTTCTTATTGATTTGACTCAGTGGGGGATCTTCACAAGGCTGGTGTTTATGTACACATGGCAAATGGAAATATTTTAATGGTGGTCCCTATGTAAGGGAAATCATTTTTTTTTTAAAAAAAGCAAACCTTGTGATGTTATGATATTTCAAGAAATATGTCATTAACTGCGAAGTAACAATGATGAAAGTAGTTTCTAGAACATTTCAGCTACATTTTATCTAAAGCATCCTGGCTCATCATCATCATCATCAAGAGCATTAAGGAAAAGTGATAGACATGACACATGCTAAGAGGTGGGTGTAGAAACTGTAGACACCATTCAGTCAGAAGGTTTCAACATTAACTTTGTTAGATGCCTCACATGAACTTGAGGCAGTCTGTGGAGACAGGAGCTTGTGGCCTTTACAGTAAAGTAGTGTGCCTGTACCAAAGCAGAGATGTTTGGAAGAAAGTTGTTCTAGGTTTGGATTTTGTTTAGTTGGTTAGGAACTAGATCAAAACATCCAAATTCTGACAGAGACTTTTGTATAAGGATGTTTAATTCATGTTCCTGGCCTGTCTTCCTGTGTAGTGAAAAATGGGACTAAATTCATTCAAGAGCTGGTAAAAGAATGGAAGAAAAATAAAGTATACTTGCATGATAAATGTGGTGAATTCACTCTAGGTGATTGACAATCAGTTTGTAGATGACCAAGATGAATAATACAACTTCACAGTCCAGCCTAGTAGTAAATCAAATTAGAAAATGGGAATGACCTTGGAGCCATGTGAAGTAGAAAATTAACAGGTGTATGGATTCAGTTTGACAATATACATTACTGTAGCTGTACACAGGTATCCAACAACTTGCACATAGGGATGAGGTGAGCATGGGGGGTATATATGCACACATACACTCCATCTCCAAATGTCCTTGTATGTCCATCACTGCAAACCAACACATGTTAAGCATGAAATTCTCAACATGAGTTTGTAACAGTGTTCATCTGAACAAACAGTTTTTTACCGTGGTTGCTACAAAAGATAAACCACCATCCCTTTGTACCGTCCTTAATTACACACTTGAAATAGTAAATACTTCCACTACTCATAGGGGCCTTAGGAAATCTGTCACTGTCAACCTGTGTGAACGAAGAGGAACACATCCCAGGATCCACTCAATTTAGGTTTGCCACCAGACAAGGTGAAGTTGGTTGTTGGGTGGTGGTGGATTTGCACTTGCAGCAAGTAAATGAAAGACACTTGTGTGACCTATCCTGTGACCCATAAGCTAGGTTGCTATCTTCAGTTGTGGTGAAGAATATTTTCCCATTTTCCAATGCTGACATATTCAACTTCCAAGACAATAAATTTCTGTGCAAAATATAGTAATCTGCCATCTTATTCTTCAACTTGTTCTTCAGACAGCTTGGACTCAATATGATCTATACACTGCTGTCACTGGTGTTATTGAGTGAACAGCTCATATTGAGTCCAAGATGTCTAACGAATGATACTAAAATATTGTACTGTTACCAGAAAAGGTGTGTGTGTGTGTGTGTGTGTGTGTGTGTGTGTGTGTGTAGGGGGTTTACTGAAGAATTGCTTAGCTCAAGGAGGCTTGTGAGAGGCTGGGTAACTTGAATATAATTTCCACTTATTTATACCAGTACTAACTGCTGGTGCTTGGGGGCTCCATATTTAGTGGAAAAAGAAGGTTTTTTATTTAGAAATCTACAAGAGTGCAATCAAATAGTAACACAATAGTAACCCAAACAGTAACACCATACAGAGTTAGCTGAAATGGAGTTATGGAAATTGGATAGTGGAGGCTTAGGGTTGTTGAGGAGTAATATTTACCTATCCTGAATAAGAAACTTCAGAAAGCAGGGTGTGGCTCAAATGATGTCTGTAAGTGATGTAGTAAGTGGAAGAAACTCTCTGTGCACACTATGTATGAGGAGGCTAGGCTTGGGACTGATATTTATACCTGAGATTTGAGGGGTGCTAGGTGCTATTTTTGTTACATTGTAATAAAGACATGACGATCTTCCCAGGGAATAAAAAAAGTGATTCCAGAATGGTTGATGACATTAATTATGAATTAACAAAAACATTGATCGGATTTTGGACAACCTCAAAATAAATGGATAGGAAATTTGACCAGGAACATGGCAGAGGTAGGTAGGAAGTATGGTCTTATTCACAATTGTTATACCCCTCAGATATTAGAATAAAGGACCCCTCTTGATATTAAGTGATAAGGTGGGCATCCTCTGGTATGACCCAAGCCTCCATTATCTCAAGCACTGCATGTCCACAAGGCCAGCATTTTCCTGCAATCACCCAACAGGAGATGTTCTCACATGGGAAGAAGCAAATCCATGCATCTGGGCATTCTGTATAGGAATTCACAACTTTCCTTCCTCCTTTCTGGGAAAACCAAACTTCAAAGTCATATCAAAGACTACTTTAATCTAGTCCATGCAAGCCATGGTCCCTTTTGCCCAGGGCTCACAATTCCTTTAAATACAAAAACTTTTCTTTTGTCCATTGGCTCAGTTTATTCCAAGGCAGAAGTGCTGCCTGAGATGTCCCTCATCACTTCTCTGTCAAGAGAGCAAATGCTTCTCCATTGACCATCTTAACATCAGAATAAGAAGAAGGAGATATCAACATCCAAGTTGTATGTTTCCCTTCTAAGCCTTTTCTATTTCAATTTAACTCTTTGTTCCCTATTCCTAGTGGAAGTGTGTGTGTTTGTATGTGTGTTGTATGTGTGTGTGTTTGCATGTGGATTTTTCTCTTTTAAATAAAATTTGTAACTTGGAGTTGCCTCTGGACTTCTGTATATCTTGTAAACTGGTATATACTGGCAAAAAGATTCCTAATTAACACAGTCAATTCCATTTGAGATAATTATAATCCTCTATATGTACATCTATTGGTTTGGTGAAAGCCTGGCTGTGATATCACCTTTACCTTTGTTTTCAGTGCAAGATGATATGCAGAAAGCCTGAGGAGAGAATGGAGCATTCAGCAAACCTATTTAGCTTTCCTCTCAGCAAACCCATTTAACCTTTCTCTTGTTATTATCTGTGTCCTTTATATGGACGCTATCACACGGGGCAAATCTGTTAGTTAATCCACACAAATCCCAAACAGAAACTGGATTTGTGCCTCGCATTTTCACATGATGTCGCACAGAAACTGGACAGAAAGTAGACAAAAACTGGTGTTAACCGAGATCTTTTGAAATTCGGTTGTTTGGAGGAAATGCAAATGCAAAATTAAGGTAATTTTGCATTTACCATAATGTGAAAAGCAAATGAGAATTTGGGAGCATTTCCCTGCTTTTCCCATTGTTCCAGTGAGCATTCCTCTATCTGCACATGTGCAGGAAGCTCATTTCTAATACATTTACGGGCTTTTCTCACTTGTGTGTGAACATTAAATGCGCTTACTGTAAATTCGCAATTAAGGTAATTATGTGTGAAAGCCATTTGCGGAATCAAGGTTTATTTTCCGTTTATTTTCGGAATGCTTCATTTCCACTTTATTTTTGCTTTCTGGCCCACGTGTGATAACGTCCTATGTCTTCATGCCTATGTGTCCTTCCTATGAGAATGCTTCCTGTTGTTCCAAAGGGCATTGTGCCCTCTTAAGCACATGCCTGGCTCCAGATATTAAAGTATGAAAATATAGAAGCTCCACATACAGTGTGGGGTATGTCAGGTATGCTAACACAGGAATGTTACTAACTACTGTCTGAACTTCAACCCAAGCTGTAGACCATGTAAAATTGGCAGTAGGTAGGGGCCAACATTAAAATAGGTGAAACTTCTTTGAGCCACAGATAGGTTTTAATTAAATACAGTCAGCCCTCCACATTTGTGGGGGTTAGGGGAACAACAATCCCATGGATGTGGAAAAATCACAAATACCCTCCATTTCCAGGCTGGAAGGGGCTTGGGGGGAATGGAGCGTTCCCTTCCTCCGGCCCCTCCCACCTTGAGAAGGTTTTGGAGATGCTTTTCCCTAGCCTTTCCAGTGTGAGAGGAGTTCAGGGTTTAACATTCACAAATAACCAATATCACAAATGTCAAACCTACAAATGTGGGGGGCCAACTATATTAATTAATTTATAATGTTATTTGCTATTAATTAATAATATTAATTCCATCCTCATCTTCTTCTGCTCAGCCCTCTCCTCAGAAATGCGAGCAGCAGAGGAGCTTTACCTGTCCTTCTCCTCCTCTGCCTGGACTTCTCCTCAGGAGAATCCCGAGTGATGGAGGAGCCTTAAGGAGTGAGCACTTGCCTTTCTTCCTCAGAAGAAAGCCAGGCAAAGGAGGAGCCTTGCAGGGTGAGCATTTGTCCCTCTTCCTCCTCCTCCTGGGGAGAAAGTCAAACAGTGGGAGAACCTTGTAGGTCAAGTGTTCCACCATCCCCCTTCTCTGCTGCCTGACCTTCTCCTTGGGAGAAAGCCAGGCAGTGGAGAAGCCTTGAGGTGCAAGCATTTGTCTGTCTTCATCCTCCCCACCCACAGCCTTCTCCTCAGGAGAAAGCTAAGAAGTAGAGGAAACTTGCAGGGCAAGCTTTGGCCCATCCTCCTTCTCCTCTTCTGCCCATCCTCTTCAGGAAAAAGCCAATGGTGGAAGAGCCTTACAGGGCAAGCACCCACCCTTCCTCCTCCTCCTCTGCATGATACTCTTCTCAGGAGGAAGCCAAGCAGTGGAGGAGCCTTGAAATTCTTCAACATTCTTTTTTTTTTATTTTTTTTAATTAAAATAAATTTATTGAATTACAATTTAAACAAACATATATCACACAGTATAGCACACATTACAAAAAAAGAAAACAAAAGAAAACAAAAAATAACTAGTTACACACTACCAATACGCTACATCCCAGGTACAGAAATTTGAAAAATAACAAAAATACCCAAAGAGAAAAAAGAACCAAATTATGAACTGATTGATCAATATAGGTATACTACAAATAGAGAAAAAAGACAAAACTTAAATACTAATTATTCGTTATTTCAGTCATATCAAAATATACAAATTTTAGCTTTCCTTCCTTGCTGATACAGATACAATTTAGCGGGGAATTTCTGCTTTCCTATACTGCCTTCTATACCTTCAAACAATCCTTTCCAAATCTCTTCCAAATCTCTTCCTTCCTAAGCTTTCTCTTACTTCTCTTCTTTCTCAGTCTTCTCTAACTAGATTTAACTTTCGTTCATTCCATTCTAGAGCTCTACCTTTCTCTTTCACTCACTTTCACTCACTTTCTCTAACCCTCAACACTTCCATTTTCTCCCTCATACATACATTCCACATTCCCTCATTTTATTGTATTCATACCTCTCTCTCATTCCCCACACAATGTAGTATTTCCTACCTTTCTATCTCAGCATGGTTGTTGGGAGTAAATAGGTCTCCTTTTCTCCAAAAATCATTACTTTTAATTCTATTCATTTTCCCCTTCGCTCTTACAAAGAGAAAAAGGGGAAAAAAAGAAATAAAAAAGAAAAAAGAAGATAATAATTGTAATAAAATCCTCTTAACATTTGCTGCTACCAAGTGGTGTGTTCTAGGTGAAAACACAATTATTTGTTAAAATTTCAATTTTACCCTTTATAGTTATACTATCTCATTATTTCTTTATTTTATTTTATTTTTGTTTTATTTTATTTAATAATAATACATACAAGCATAAATCTTTGCGGCTCTTGTGCCTCAAGTCTGTTAGCGTTACTTGATCTCCCACTAAAAACAAAACAAAACAAAAAGCTTATTTTCCATTTAATTAAAATTTATTTTAAAGATTAATTTATTATTTCCTAATGTATTTCACTAAGTTTTCCACATTCATCTATCTTCTTGGTTCGGTATGAAAATGTTGCTAATTTTCCCCATTGTTTCTCTAAGTAGTCTAGAACTGGAATCCAATTGCATAAATCATCTTCTATATTTTTACCTCTAAGGTATTCCATCAGAATATCCATTTCAATAGCATCATAGAATTTAATAATCCATTCGTTCATATTAGGAACCGTATTTTTTTTCCAATGTTGGAACAGAGTGATTCTTGCAGTTGTTATTAAATAAAATAGGATTCTACCCACTTCTTTTTCTAATTCTTTGTCCCAAATGTTTAGCAAATAAGTTTCGGGGTAGCATTTGATATCTTTTCCAAGGATCAAATTAATTGTTTCATTTACCTTTAACCAATAACTTTTAACTATTTTGCATGTCCACATACAATGATAAATTCTTCAACATTCTTGTGGGCTGCAACAGCCCTCTGGGCTGTATGCTGTGCAGGCCTGCTCTAGACAATGCTACAGTGTTATTGCAAACCACCTCCATATTTGTGTAAATTAATATATGTAAAAAACAAAACACTAATACAGAGACAATGAAGTGCATATGCTTTTGCATTTGCTTTTGTGTTGCTATTGTTAAACATTTCACACTGAATAGAAAAAAACTGAGTTAAATTCTCCTCTTATTTATAAAGGGGTCAGTTTGTGCCCCCAAAGATCCCTGAAGCCCACAACTCTTTCCAAATCAATGACTGAGAAACATTACTTTAAAGCCACCACAAGTACTCGTAGCTTTGATTTCACCTGATTCCTCCACTATTCTCGAACCTCCCACAAACAAACTTTGTTCTCCTGCCTTAGAGATTTTGACCAATTCCTAGAACTAGATGTGATGTCATGCTACTTTTATTCACCTGAGAGCAGCTCTGTGTCTATGATGTGGGGAATAATACTTCCAAACTCCCCCCATATTATCTCATCCCTACTTTAGTAGACAGGTGCTGCTATGGTGGCTATTGAACCCTCTTATGATAATTGGAAGTATAATATAAGATGATACTTGACTAAAATAATCTTTGATTTGATATTGCAGGAATGAATATTCCAAAGAATGGTCAACCAATTGTTTGCATACACATCACCTATACATTTAATTCTAATTGGCCTGTGTGAACATACCTATACAGACACTATAGAGCTACGGGAAGGCATTTACATAGAAATTATTTCACCCATATGACTGGAAAACTGTTCCTATAGTGCACTGTATATTATTTTGCAAATCTTACATTAAAAAAGAAAAGAAAATATCATCTAATAAAAAGTTTTCACTAACCTGTTTTGTCTCTCATTCTTCAGTGCAATTAAAATGCCCATGGAAGTTAAATTTATTTTAATGGCCAGGTTCTTCAGCTGAAGTAAGTGATCCCAGAATATTCCCTTCAAATAATCCCGATGTTTGTCCAACATCCAATTTGAATTAGTTCAAAATGTATTAATTCGTGTAGCTGTTTTATAGGTCGGTTGCTATGGTTATATTCCAGGAGACAGAACAAAATGTTTCCCCCTGTTCTGTAAATATTTTTATGAAGTTGGCCAATTATTTTAGGCCATTAACTTAAAACTTTCATTTTTAAGCCCCTTAATTAAACAGCATGCTTCACTTTCCACTTGTTAATTTTGTTTGCTGTACATGCACTTAAAAAAAAAAAAAGACAGCCATGACCATCAGCTAACAGATATTGACATAAGCAGAGCTTGGAAGTAACAAGTAACGAATAGCCTTCTCTATGGTGGCACTCATCATATGCTTCAGTCTGCCCACTGAGACTAGGTAGGCCTAGAGTGCTGACATCTGTGCTATCAAGTAAAGATATATTTCTTTATCAGGGATGTTAACCTTAGAATTTCTCATTCCTGACAGATGTAAAAAAAAAAAGCAGTCATTTTTTTCCTATAGTGTCAAGAGGAAGAGCCAGTATGGTGTAGTGATTTCAGCATTGGACTACAACTCTGGAGATCAGGGTTTGGACACAACCCCTCTCTGGATGATTCTTGTCAAGAAAACTCCATGGTAGGATCACTTTAGTGTCACTACAAACTGGAAATGATTTGAAGGCACACAACAAGAAGTGTTAAGTCATTTAGGAACTTATTTCTACAGTTATGGGAAATTGTAGAACTTTCTGAGGAAAGCTATGAAGCTTTCTAGAAAGCAGCATAGTTTTCTGGAATCTGTGTTTTGTACCACAAGCATGCCATTTTCAGATATTTATGTGTTGTTGGTTTTTTAAAAAATCAAGAACCAAAAAAGTAAGGCTTTTTTATTATTTTCAAGAAATTGGAAACAAAAATTTCTTTCAAAAAATTCACTAATAATTATAACTAGATACTTTGTGAAATATTAAAACATAACTTATAACTAATTACTTTAACATTCTAAACTTAAGCAACAGTTATATTTCTGACCTGGATCAATGCAGACCATAAATGATTATGCAATATTGAGTCCAGTGTTTCCTCAACTGTGGTGTGACCTTAACTATCCTCCTGAATAAGCAAAGGCTTCAAGATGGATTGAAGTGTAGAGGAAGAAGGTCTTTATCATCTTCTACCAGCCAACAGCAAGGTGGACTATATTTTTTAAGGATCTTAAACTAAATTTCTGAAAATGACTGCACATCAATACCTCAACACTGGCCAATGGCAGGATAAGACATATGTTCAGGGAGAGTTGTTGCTTTGAACTGTGATAGAGATCCTGCTCTTTATTTTCTCTACTATGAGAAAGAAGCCACCCCGACTCGTTGGGAGGGGCTCTCAGTTGCG
>JAIPUX010001232.1:47030505-47045886 GCA_020142125.1 Phrynosoma platyrhinos | reverse complement strand
GTCAGGGAAAGTGCACCCGCCACTTTTGGGGTGCACTTTCCCTTAAATTTAAAGGAGTGCCAATTTGGCGCTCCTTTTAGATTCGGCGGAGAAGCGCCGCGGTGAGGCTGCCTTGGCCCCGCGGCACTGCGGACCAGGGCGTCTTGGACGCCCTGCATCCCCCCAATGCCTCCTAATCATGCTGCTTTTCCATTGTTGATGCATGTGTGATAAGTTCCTCCCACTTCCCCCTCCCACTCATCATTCTCAAGCATGCATTTCTTTATCCGTCCCCCAATTTCTCTTGTTTTTTATTTAATGGATTGCCACGATAGTGCAATATTTTAAATGATAAAAATAAATAAATAAAATAAATAAAAATAAGTGAAGACTGAAAGACATACTGAGAAGGGCATAGGGCAGGAAGACAGGGCTATGGAGGCTGGTGTGTGGAAAATAATGGCTAGTACAGAAGCAGCCAATGACGATTTGGAAGAGCTGTGTGATAATGACTGTCTCCAACCTGGTACGTTAGTGTTTCCCAGACTAACATGGTTGTAGCACCTTACAAACCTCATGTGATAAAGTTTAATGTGTTCTTCTATTAGCTTACAGATCTCTATTTCTAGACTATGTAGAAGTGGAGCATCTAACACACTTTCTTACAGAGCCAGTTACAGAACCATGTGTGTAAACAATTTCAGAAGTGAATACACAAGTAATGTAATATTTACCATGATAAAGATCTGAAATGCCTGCATCACATGATGCAGCCTTTTGAAAATTTAGGGGAAGGGCCATGATTTGCATCTTTCTAGATCCTATTACATTCCATTTCACTCCCACAACTATGTAAATATGCTTTATACCTGATCATTTATTATTTCTCTGTACTGGTATACAGTACTCTGTACTGGTAACTAGTGGATAATGGTAGTTAAAATAGGAATAAAAACTTAAAGAAGTAGTAGTACTTCAAGTAGTAGTAGCAGGGATGTTGAGTTCTTCATGTCATTTATAAAAAAAATAGGATATGTGATACTATAATTACTTAATTAATTATTTAAGTGTATATTGTTCCAATGGGGTGGATTGATAAGGCATACTGGGAGAAAAATGGTAAACCAGTATGAGAAAACAGTATGGGATACAGTCGAAAATATAATGCCAATAAAATAGAATAAAAATGTATGTTTGACTCTTCTTGCCCTTTGTTATTGTTTTTTACACTGTAGCGTAAGTAATGACACAAAACTAAAAGGCCTAATGGAAACAAATTAGATAAGGGGAGGCAGCATGTAAAGGTATCTGGCACAGTTTGGATGCTTCCCAAGTTCACTTGTACCAACCAGGTAATTTCCCTGATCTGCCAAATTCCAACATGTTCCACTTTCCCTAATCTGTTTTAATCTAATTCACCAGATTCTTCTGGATCTCTTTTTAAACTAGCTTTTGGACCTGAGCTCCATCCAGGGATATTACAGACATCTAAATTCAGTAAGAGCTTACTACCATGGAACTCTTTCAAAACCAAATGCCAAAACCAAACCCTCTGAGGGTACATCTACACTGTAGACGTAATGAAGTTTGATGGACTTTAAATGCTTTATGCTCTATCCTTTGGAATCCAGGGATTTGTCAGTTCACAAAATCTTTAGCCTTCTTTGCCAAAGAGTGCAAATGCCTCACCAAACTACTAATCTCAGGATTCTGTAGGATAGAGGCATGGTAGTGACAGTAGTGTTAAACTGCATTATTTATTTGGTGCAGATATATCTGACGACTGGCTTTTCTGGAACCAGCATGTGAGGATAGAGAGCCTTTCTACAACTCATGTGCAGAGTTATGAAAATTTCCTAGTTTAATTTGTGTTTCTTTTCTTGGAATCCCACCAGCACTCTTATTCTGCCCCAGTTCCAAACTGAACTTCCCCTCTCCTTCATGGAAATGCATGCATATTTCTTTCTGGATTTTAAAAATCTTCCTTCCTTCCTTCCTTCCTTCCTTCCTTCTTTCTTTCTTTCTTTCTTTCTTTCTTTCTTTCTTTCTTTCTTTCTTTCTTTCGGTAGCCTTTTTCTAATCCATGCATTTCTAAAAAGAGCCATGGACATTTTTTCTCAAAATATTTTTATGCAAGTTATTTTCTTCAGTGAAAGTTCAGAGATATATGGATATCTAAGGCTAAATCCATACTGCAAAAATAATCTGGTTTGACACCACTTTAAGTACCATAGCATTGAGCCATGGCAGTTAAAGTGGTGTCAGACCAGGTTATTTCTGAAGTGTGGATGTAGCCAGAGACAAGATACATTTCACCCTGTTGCTATACTTGGGATATCTGAAACTGATATTTTCATTTTAAAAAATGTGAATTCAGGCATGCTTACTTACTATTCTTATTCAAGCAACAGCTCCATTTTTGCATCCTGCTAAGACCTGACCTACATGTAATTCCCCAACAATTACCTACATAGCAATCACTACTGTAACAAACAGCAGAGTTTATTCTGAGCCAGAGCTGAATAACAATATAAGAAACTGTGTGAAAGGTGAACTATTTTGTCTTTCTAGGGCTTATTCTCACTTACATTTAAACCAGTTTGTGATTTGCCTTTGCTCTGTTTCAATGAATCAATTCCAAAAGGTCCATCTTTCCCACTATGAAAGCTGATCTTTTCATTATTCCCTTGTAATTGCTTCTTTTTTTGGTATGATTGTCATTCCCATTAGTTTGCGCTGCTTCAAAATGCATATCAAGCAACAACACGGTGAGGACAGGGCCATTCCAGGCACCGAGTGGGGTAACTTTAGCAACTGAGACCTCCTCTGCCCCTCAGCAACCCAGGCAGCTCAAGCACACCATTTTCCTTTTGAGCAGCCCAGCTTAGGAACTATTTTTTCTTGGTTTTGCAACTACTTGCCTTGCTGAGCTGCAGTCCACTCATACTTTCAAGTAGTTGCAAATATGATGGATCACATATTCTGTCAATTTTTTATTTCTAAAAAATATATCATGTGCCCATAGGTCACACCACAAGCACAAGGGGGGGGGAATGGCTGATTTCCCAAAAACTGAGGAGCACCCCTCTGTCATTAGTCCCTTCACTCCAGAATGATGTGATTTAGATCCATCATTCCCACTTGTTGAACATGCTTTGGAATCAATTCTTTTTAAAAGAACTGCCCAAGAACTAGTGTCAGGAAACAGTGTTTTTTTTGTGTCTGCCTCACTTCATTGCGATTGAAACCAAGCTCAATAGGATTGGAACTAGTTTCAAGTGGGAACAACAGTCACATAACCCAATCAGCAATTCACTTTAAATCATAGTGGGAACAAGGCCCTAGTCTTTTATTGTCTATCTTCAGTGATAGCAACACTCAGAACACAATGCAAAATCTGAAAAGGAGGGATATCTGTATTGGCTAGCCAAAATGCACAAGATACAGAATGTTTTTGAAGATCTGCTGGCTTCTTCATGAGTGGCTTTAATATACATCAAGACACAAGCAGAAATTTTTCTCACTATCTTTTAACTGGAGATACCACCAGCACAGAAATTGAGATCTTCTGAGTGGAAAAAAAATAATGCATTGTTTTGCTGAGCTATAGTTTCTCCCTGAAAGCCCAAATTTTCTGGGGCTTGCATAAAATAGCAGAACTAGCTTGCTGTTGCTTTTTTTTTTCCTGGAGGAAAAATTGTGATGAAATGACACTCATTGTGATGAAATGACACTAGGGCATGATACAGATCAAGATGCAGAATATCCTAAAAGCAGCACTGAGATTGGAAAGAATAAAGAGGGCAATGATGTAATCAAGATGTGTCATTAAAACACACACACACTGAAGATCGGTGCATCTCCTTCTGGCTTTGGAGTTGTGCCAGTGCAGCTATGATGTAATGACCCCTTCTTGCTTTTAATTGAGGTATATAGAACCTTATAAGAATTTTTTACAGTAAAAGTAGTTTAAAAAAAAAAGACCTCCAAGGAAGAAGACTCCACCACACTCCAAGGGAGTGTGTTCCACTGTCGAACAGTCCTTCCTTCTTCCTTTCTTCTTTTTTCCACCCACCTATTCAACCTTTCTTCTATCATGCCTTTTAGATGTCTTTGTTTATTAAGTTATTAAAATGAAAATCATAGTTTTCTTTGGACTGTAGTGCCTTTGCCTTACACTGTAGTAGTTTATTAGCTTTTCTGTGTTATTGCTTACAGGAGTCATATGCAAAGTATCTGTTTGAATTAAAAGGAGTGCTTCTTCTCTTTCTTTTAATGGATAGCTTGTGGGTGGTTCTGAATTTTCTGTTAAAATAGTACAAGTAAAACTGGAATTCTGTTCTTCATCTTGATATAATTCACATTGGTATTCAAGATATAATAAAAAAATGCATAATTCTTAATTCTACAAGGAAGAAAATGTGTACAGACACACACCACATCTTTTTCTATGTACACCTGGTGATGCCATTTCCATCCTTGTTCTAATTTCAAATGCTGAACTGCTTGAAAGGCAGTGCAAACACCAGGTCTGCTATATTTTTTAATGCCCCCAAACCATGTCTCATGGAGAATATACTATTTGGAACTTTATGGTGCAGTGGCTTCAACTTTAAATTAGTACTATAGGTAGAATAGGCAAAATGATTCTAACAAGTCCCATCAATTGCTAATTGAGACTCTTTTTTTAACCATTTTGTCATGAGCTGAAGAAGAGAATGTCCTCTATGTCATGTCAAGATGTACAGAATCAAAAGTTAATCAAGTTAGTTTGCTATGTCAAGTGTATAACCAATCAAACACATTTCTCCCTTAGTGACAATGTAGACAGAATGATAATAAATTAAAGGGTTAATAGAATTTCATGACACTCTGAATCAGTTGCCTGAAGTAGATGCTTCATTATTCCCAGTATCAGGGATGTCCTTGCTTTGGCAGTTTCACACTGATGTATCCATTGGCTTCTTTCTCTATAAACCAAAAATGAGCACAATAGTCTAAGAAAGAACAGGAACAGATAACAACTGTTACTTGAAGATTAGTGGATTATTGCTCGCCGTCATTTGGGCAATGACTAGTTGTGCAGATGCTATGTGACTAACGTAGCTGCATATAGAAATCTCATGCAAAGTCTGGAATTTACTCCCCCTTTTTTTGGACTAGAAGTTCTGGATTCCCCAAGCTAGCATGACCAGTGATCATTCTGTATAGGAGATTTGAGAAGTTCTAGTCCCACTAAATAATTTCCCCTTGCTCTGGGAAAAGTGGAATATATATGTTTGTGGTGCAGGTGATGATTTGTTTGAGATCATAGGCACTGTAAAAAGCATGAGTGAAAAGGCATTTTCAGTGTCAACAGACCTTCTATGTTAAAGGTGCATATCAAGTATCAGGGAAAGGACAAGGATTGTGTTGGGTTGTTTCTTACCTCTGTAGTTTCTCTTGTTTCAGCAAATGCCTGATTATATCATTGACCTTAAAATGTCAACATTATTGTTAACTATTGCCTCCTGTTGCTCTGTTTATGAAACCATATCAGTTGAGGTTACATTCTGAAATAAATATGTGAATCTCTGATAGAAAGTACACCTTGTTATTTAACCTAACCTTGCCTTTATACCCTTCTCTTCCTCACATGCATACCTATGATAGTGTCTCAGCACAGGCTGAGTGTTGCTATTATTAAGCCATGTCAAATTAAATTTCAATTAAATGGTGCCACATTAAATCTAGAGATTTAAACAAATCAGGTGAAATTAAGTAATGATGTCCTATGAACAGGAGCCAAAATAAAGCTGGAGATCTTTACAAAGTATGAAAGGATTGTAAATCTGAACATAAAGCAAGTGATAGGAATTGAACATTTGATCTAGAATAGAAAATCATTTACAGTTATAGTTTTGGGGAGTTTTAGGGGAGGAAGCAAGAGAAAAGGGCCACCTTCCCTCAACATCCTTCGTTCTTTACTTCTAATTAAGAAAAAGCCTTATTTCCCTTTTCCCATCCCCTTATTAATATTATTTCATATGATACATAAATTATTTTCAATGTGTCTGTCAAACAGGAGCTGTGCAAAAGAGACAACAGGAGAGATTCACATGATAAATGTCCCCTCTCTCTGTATATAGTATTTTGAAGGACACTATGTGCAAATGTTTGTGCATGTATATGTGCACTCACATATGTAGTGTTGGCTATCTATCTATCTATCTATCTATCTATCTATCTATCTATCTATCTATCTATCTATCTATCTACCTATCTATTGTGGGCAAGGGCCTGGCAAAACAAAAACAAAAAACAAAAAACATTAGAACAATCTTCAGTAGCCAAGCTCTGAAAATCACTACCAGGCCTTCTTTCATTGTGACCAAAAAATAACCATTTCAGATTGGACATATGCATTTAGCATTCCTAAGAGAGGCTTGCTTCACACCAAAACTGATCTGAGGAACTAATAGTTTTATTTCTCCACATGATGCTTTAAGCCATTTGATATTCCTTTTAAATGGAATGTGTTAAGAATTATATCATCATGAAATCACTTGACTTCATTTGATTTTACAAGGTAAACTAGATTGAGTCTCATTTATGGAAGACCACCAGGGAATAGCAAGGAGGTTAGGTAAAGTGTTGTGCCTGAAATCCCGGAGAACTGTTGTCAATCAGAGTTGGCAATACTGTTGATCTAATATATGATTTAATACAGAACACCATCCTATGTTCCCAGCACTGGTTTTACTTAAGCATGGGCAGTTTGTGATATTAATGTTAGGGAGATGCTAAATTTTATTCCAGACTCTAAAGGGTCTATCCAGAGTTCTGAACCTAGTTTGAGATGAGATTCAATGCTCGAAAGAGCTCATTTGAAATCCATCCCAGGATGGATTAACTATAGCCTTTCTCTGGAAGCCACCCCAGCGGTCTCTACAGGAATCATATCAGGTGCATGTTTTGTTGGGCTTTCCCCAATTCATGCTTTGGATACAGTCCCAACTCTGGAATTGACACATTTATAGGGGACTGTGTAGAAAGCTGAAAAATTTGCACATTTGAAAAGTGTACTTTAAGATACTATATAAATGTGGTTTAGTTAATGGATTCTAGCTTCATACTTCAAAATGTTAGCCAACTGTTTCAGTCAAAACCCACTTTGTTTGAGAAGTAGAGGCCTGCTTTGGAAAATCTTTATATATTTTCCTTTAATACAGGAAAAAATAGACATATGATTAAATGGGCAAAAGATCTCAAACAACCTATCAATTTGGAGCACTGGGAAAAAACCTGGAATAAAATCTCTCATTATACGGCTAGTTATGACCTAAAAGAAAACATTATAAAAATGCACTGGAGATGGTATTTGAACCCAAGCAAAAATAGCTAGAATCTACAAAGGAACATCCAACAAATGCTGGAGGTGTAAGTCAGCAAAGTGGACGTTACACTATCAATGGTGGAATTGTAAAAAAGCGAAAAAAATATTGGAATACTATCCATAAAACAATAAAAGAGGTTCTGTCAATCCAACTGGAACTAGATCCAAAGGTCTATCTACTAAATATATATGTAAATAAGGAGATAGAAAACAGATTTGGAAAGCTGCTTTTCTACATGATCACTAGCACTAGAATTGCATACGCGAGTATGTGGAAAAGCCAGTTGATACCACATCAAGAAGAATGGTTGAATAAACTGTTAGATTTGATGCAACTAGACAAATTAACTATTATGCTAAGAGGTCAAGATTGGGGAAAAAATGAAATAATTTGGGAACCCTTGCTTACATAAAGAATAAAAAAGCGAAATAATAAAAATAAAAAATAATTTATGAGAGAAAACTACAGAAATGGTATATTAAGAAAAAGGAAAATTGTAAATATATATATAAGGATAGGAAATTTAGAAAATTGGTTTATAAGATTAATTGTAGTCTTCCTTAGGTTAAGAGGAAAGAGGGGATTACTATTTACTATGAAAAGGTCTTAGTACAGGATCCAGGAAGTCTTATATGTTTGTAACTATGACTTTTTTTTCAGACTTGCTTTATGTATGTCGTTTTTATTTCTTGTTTATTTTGATATCATTTTTTTCCTTTTTTCTCTTGTTTTTTTTTCGTTCTTCTATTTTTTTCATGTCTGTACTGTATTATAACTATGTAGATGGTGTTTTTTATTCAATAAAAATTTATTTTTAAAAATACAGGAAAAATAGACATGCTATAGCCATTAGGAGAGCTATCATGATGTAGTGATTTGAATGTTGAGCTATCATGCTGAGTTTGATCATCTGTTCATTTGTGGAAACTCACTAAGGGCTGATGCAAACTGGCACAAAGGGCCAGCCTGGAAGTGGAGTTGGGGTGGGGCAGCTGCACACTGGCCACCTCAACTCCACTCTGACATCGTCCTGATGCCACGTGGCATTTTGCTGCTCCTTTTAGGGGTGGCTAAGGGGAGGATCGGGGCCATGGTGTGTGGTTGCCGTGGCCCTGATCCACTGCTCACAGGGATGGCTCTGTGCCACCCCTTTCGGGCCATCTATATGGGTCCTCATGACCTTAGGCAAGTCAAATATTCTCATCTCCAGAAACATCATGATAGGTTCACCTTTGGGTCACCAAAAGTTGGAAATGACTTGAAAGTGCATAACAGCAACAACAACAAATAACTGTTACATAAAATGAAAGGAATCAAAAGAGGAAAAAGAAAAGGAAAGAGAGAAGGACACAGATTAGGTTATATTTACAGGCAGAATGACACTTAGCAGGGGAAGGGGAAGCCGACACCAAATGAATGGCATGGCATGCAACTGGCAGAAAAAGGAAAAAAAACTTTATTGACTACAGCTAACAGGGAGGGGTTGGCCTGAATGCATGGGCTTGGATCTGTCATTGCCCAACCCATCTGTTGTTCAATGAACCCAAAGGCTCAGTCACGGCCGGGCTTCAGGATGACAAAAGGGGTGACCAACTGGTCTCAAATCCACCTCTTAGCCCCTTTGTCACCAGGGACACTGTTCAGGACTTGCCCCCAAACTGGCAACAACTCTCCACTCGCAGCACCCCTGGGTACCTTAGGGATTTCCAATCCTATGCTACGCAGCCCAGGAAACCATGCTCACCAGATCCATAGCCCATGCTACTGCCCCAAAATGTTGTGACAACCTTGAATCCACCAAGGCTGAGATGGAGGGAAGAACTCTTTGAGCTCTGGCTAGAAATGGCACTGGCTACCCCAACCACATGGTCTTAAATAGGCCCATTGGCCAATGAGGCTGGTGCCAGGCCAAAGTCCCACCCCTCCTTGGCCTCTCCACCAATCAGGGAGGCTGACTAGCCAGATGAGGAGGGACCTCCGGCTACACAGCCTGCTGGGACTTGTGGTCCCTCAGCCAATCCGGGGCCGCCAAGATGCCTCAGCACCTCTACCAGCCTCCTGAGCATGCCAGAGAGACACCACAGTTCTGCCAGCTCCCTCTCCTGCAACCTGGATGACCCAGTGAGTTGGGCAGCCATATTCAGCATACATGTGTTGGGATTTCTATTCTGTCTTTCCACAGAGCTAGTAGCTTTTTCCATCTCTATTTGAATCTTTCATTTGTTTGTTTGTTTGTTTATAAATAGGGATATCTGATGCTTTCCAGAACTGAAGCAAGCAAGCAAGCAAACAAACAAACAAACAAACAAAATAATCAGGGAATTATCCACCCCACCCCCCACTTTCTGGGAGGATGAAGCTGACTAAATTTCAGACACAAAGCTGTATAGGTTTTTGTGTAAAGGTTATTGTGTAAAGATGTGTGATCTTATATTTGGAGTTTGGCAATGTAGACATAATGTTAATAAATTAAAGAGTTAATAGAATCCAACAACATTCTGCATCCATTGCCTGAAGCTATTCTCTATTCCTAATGACAGTGATGTCCTTACATATAAAAGGTGTGTGTTCATCCTCCTTTGTTGAATTGTGGGTGATTTATTTCAAACAAGTCATACATTTTAGCTTGGGTAAACTATGAGAAGAATTTCAAATGGTTAGATACTGGGAACTTTAGTAGTGGGAGACCCTTTGTTTATTTGTATTAGATAATAGGTACAAAAATAGGTGGTATGAATTAAAACAATTCAAGGTTTTTCTGTTCTTTTGGATCAGTTGACACCATGACAGGAAGGCCCTAGTAAATCATTTTATGTTTGAAAGCTAGAACCATAATTCATAACACTGCATTCCCTCTTTCCTTCTTACCTCCCTCTCTGCATTCCCCCTCACCTCCCAATCTTTATTCCTTTTATAGATACCTTGGGAGGGAACCAGACAGCCTGAGGGTTAAACTGAGCATTATTTGTCTAGCATGCAATTTGAGACCCCTGTTTTCTCTACCCGATCTCAGGAGTAGTGTCTCCTTACCTCTTTCTTCTCTTTCTTGCTCGTGGCTTGTATTTGTCTGTTTAATTGTTTTAATTATTTTTTTTCTTGAGATTTAATGTTAATTTTTAATATGTGTAGTTTAATACCTTTTTAATGGGGGAAGGGTAGGGTCCTGGGGTTTGGTCTGTATTTGATGTAATTTTAACTGTTGTAAGTCACCCCAATTGTTTTAACAGAAGGGTGGGTATAAATAAATTTTATTATTGTTACTTATTATTACCCTAAAGAAAGCAAAATTGTTTATGCTCCTCTAAGGTTATTAATTAGAAACCACTCTGTCCAGACTCACACACCTTGGCTGTGTGTTAAGGGCTATTGCCTTGTTGAAATACAAACTTTGAACTAGACCCAATCCCCATGAAGACTGAAACAATTTTCCATGAGTATTGCCCTGCATTTGACTTGATTTATCTTGCCTTCAAACCTGATGGGTTTCCCAGTATCTTCTGAGGAAAAAATGACTTTATAACAAGCACTTTCACCCTGCTTCATCATGGGAATTGTTTTCTCATCTTGGCATACAAATCCTCAACTACTTGTCCTTGTATGCAAAGATGAACAATTATGACCGTTTTCTTCCTCCTTGGGAGAAAACAAATACGTCTTTGCAATATTCTCCCCATATCTTAATATTCCAAAATTTACTATTATGAGGATTGTCATGACAAGAAGAACATGTGGGGTTTTGTGCAATCTCCTTCATTTTCTTCCAGAAAAAGGGATTATTTATTTAATTATTTGCTCTGCATATTGATTCCTCTGCAACACTTCAACACTTTCAGATACCAAGAGAAAATTGTGCTGTGAGGAAACATTTTTTAAAATCTAAGTACAAATAAATGTCAATATCCCTTTTTATCACTGTGAAGGTAAGGAGCACTGTTAGCCTTATGTCAGACCAAGGCTGCAATCCAACATTGCCTAGTGTAGTGTAAATATCTCCATGTTGACATGCTACACTGCACCATATGTGTGTGAATCTGTGTGTGTGCATGCATGCACACACACGTGTGTTTGCATGCATGCACACACACGTGTGTTTGTGTGCACAAACACATGTGTTTGTCTATTTTTTTTTTCTACATATATACAGTTTGAGTCTCCCTTATTGAAAATGTTTGGGCCCAGAGGTGTTTTGGACTTTGGAATTGTTGTTGTTGAATTTGAATATATGTACATAATGAAATATCATGGAAATGGGACCCAAGTCTAAATATGAAATTAATTTGTGTTTTGTATACACCTTATGTATATAGTCTGAAGGTAATTGCATGCAATATTTTTTAATTATTTTGTGCATGAAACAAAGTTTGTGTACACTGAACCATTGGGGGGAGGGGAAGTGTCACTGCCTGAGGCCTTGTCTACACTGGCCAACAGCCCAGAATATCTTGGCCCTATAGTTGCACTGACCTGTCCCATTACCTTGCCCTCCATTCCCACACTGCAGTGGCTGTCTGCATGGACATCCCACTGAGCTGCCTAGTGCATCCATCACTGCCATGGCTTGCTCACTTCTGAGGTCAGAACCAGACATCCATGCAGACAGGTCAGAACATGCTCACCAGTGCAGACTGTTGCTCTGGAGAACACATAGAGGTATAATTAAACGTAGATAGTTTTTTTTTTTAAATTAAGGCTGTTATACCTCAGTTCTGGTGTGAAATGTGCCAGACATTGTCTGGACTGTTTGCATCAAACCAGACGATACCAGAATGGGGAATTGGGGGAATGGGCCTTTTAGACCATGCAGACAAGGCCTCAACTGCCTATAAAAAAAGTTTTGGTTTTTGGAATGTTCCAGATTTCCATATAAGGGAGACTCAACCTGTATTCAAAGCACTGGATATCATTTTTTTTAGAACCCTGCATGGTTTGGATCCAGACTATCTGAGACACTATCTCCCTTTTTGTTCTTAACTGCTTTCGCATTGGTCTCAGCCCACAGCAGTCCTATGGATGAGACATCTCCAGGCCCTTCTGTCTTCTGCTGCTCTGCCCAGTTCCTCCTATTTGTGGTCTCTTTAATAAAGTCCATCCATCAAGCATGTGGCCTTCCTCTCTTTCTACTTCCCTCCACCTTTCCTAACATCATTGCCTTTTCCAAGAATTCATGGCTTCTCATCATGTGTTCAAAGTATGACATGTCATCTTGTCATCTAGGGATATCTCTGGCTTGATCTGCTCTAGGACCCATTTGCTTGTCTTTTGGTTGTCCATGGAATCCTCAGCACTCTTCTCCAGCACCACATCTCAAATGTGTTGATTTTCCTCCTATCTTCTTCCTTGACTGTCCAGCTCTCAAATCCATACATGGTAACAGGGAATACAGTGGCTTGTATGATACTGACTTTTGTGCTGAGTTGTATATCTTTGCATTTTAGGATCCTTTCTAGTTCTTTCATAGCTGCCCTCCCCATTCTTAATCTTCTCCTGATTTCCTGGCTGCAGTCCCCATTCTGATCAATGTGTGATCTTAGATATGAAAATTCCTTTACTATTTCTATTTCCTCATTGCCTAATTTGAATGTGTGTAAGTTCTCTCTGGTCATTATTTTTGTTTTCTTTATGTTCAACAGTAAGCCTACCTTTGCACTTTCTTCTTTGATTTTCTTTGGTAGGTATTCCAGGTCTGTGAGATTTTCTGCTAGTATCATGGTGTCGTCAGCATATTTCAGATTGTTGATATTTCTTCTTTCTATTTTCACTCCTCCCTCTTCCATGTCCAAACCTGCTTTCCTTACAATATGATCTACATTAAGCTGAATAGGTAGGGTGATAGGATGCAGCCTTGTCTGACCCCTTTGCCAATTGGGAACCATCCTGTTTCTCCATGTTCTGTTCTGACAGTAGCCTCTTATCCTGAGTACAGATTCCTCATAGGACTATCAGATGTGTAGGCATTCCCATGTCTTCAAGGGTGTTCCATAGCCTTTCATGATCTATGCAGTCAAAAGCTTTGCTGTACTCTATAAAGCACATGCTGATTTTCTTTTGGAATTCCCTACTATGTTCCATTAGCCATCACATATTTGCAATGTTATCCCTGATGCCTCTTCCTTTCCTGAACGCTGCTTGGACCTCTGGGATTTCTCTCTCCATGTGTGGTTGGAGTCTATGTTGCAGAATTTTTAGCATAATTTTGTTTGCATGGGAGATTAGAGCTATGGTCCTATAGTTGGTGCAGTCTCTTGTGTCTCTTTTTTTGTGGATGGGGATGTATAGCTTCCAATCTGCTGGCCATCATTTTATTTTCCATATCTGTTGACATATGTTGGTTAGTACTAGATCAGTGTGGACAACAATCTATACTATATCAACTATTTCCCTTTATCAACTATCTCCCTATATCAGCCTATATGAGCCTTTAAGATGTACTGTGGAAGTCATGTTTGGTGAGGACACAGGAAACAGCTGAAGCTATTCTGGCTGCTCCAAAGTTGCACAAATCACATCCCCAAGAGATCCCACTGGTCCTCTACCTGATGCCATTCCACTGACAACTAAACACTTATTTTATTAGTGCAGGCATTTGGTTTATAGACAGATGAAGCTTTCAATGGGTATGTGTGGTGTCTTTCTATTATTTTTTAAAAGTTTTTAAATTGCTTTTAATTTGTATTTTATCTCTGTTTTTTAAAATAGAAATTTGGTTTAATTGTGTTTAAACTTCTGTTAGTTTTAAATTGTGTTGTGTTTTAAAATGGCTGTGAGCTGTCTTGATTGCTATGCTGGAAAAGAGGTGGAATGTTTAATAATTAAACCACCCCACCCCAATAAACACAACCTATTGAAAAGCCTCTGAAGCTGCCCTGCACAATCATTCCATTCCATGCTTCACAGTGAGCAAGCAGGATTGAAGAAGCACCTGGTTATGTCCCTATAGCAATTTGTGAAGTGATAACACAAGTACTGATATTTGTGGGTCCTTTAGAGGCCACAGCATTTTGTATCTGACTATGGGGATGCAGCCAGATGCTTCTCTTATCTTATCTGCTCACTGTGAGGCATGGAATGTTTGCGTGGGGTGGCTTCAAAGGCTTTTCAGTTAAGGGGGAGTGTCTTTGGATACTGGAGAATATAATAATAATAATAATAATTTTTTATTTATATCCCGCCCCTCTGCCAAGCAATCGGGGTGGCGTACAATATTCATAACAACAAAACAAATAACATCAAAACAGATAAATAACATTGATCAAATCCCATCCCTCCTTCCCACCCACCCCAGCCCCACCCCTCAAAACAAATCAAATAAACAATATTAAAAAATTGTTAAAGATATACAGATATAAAGATATACAAGGTGAGGGGAAGTGGGCGGGGGGCGGTGTGGCTCGAGTTTATAAGAACACTTTGACCTTGACCAGGATACCTGTCCGGAACATGGCCCATATCGAGTGTATGTACCTTAGCCTGAAGACCAGGGATAGTTTAGGGATTTTGCTAGTCTACCGACCACCCCGTTGTCTAGCAGACTCCCTGACCGAGCTGACACAGCTGGTCTCTGAGCTTTTGTTGGAGTCTCCCAGACTTTTGGTCTTGGGGGACCTCAACATTCTGCTCGAGACCAGCTTAACAGGTGCGGCTCAGGAGTTCATGGAGACCATGATAGACATGGGCCTATCCCAATTGGTCTCTGCGCCTACACATTGTGCTGGTCATACACTCGATGTGGTCTTCTGTACGGAACAGGAATATCCGTGGGCGGAGGTTGTAAATACCTCCGCATTGTCATGGACGGATCACTTCCTGGTCAAGACGGAACTTAGAGCCAACATCTGCCCTGCCGGGGGTGGTGAATCTATTAGAATGGTCCGCCCTCGAAGGCTGATGGAGCCAATTGGATTCCAGAAAGCCTTGGAGGGTTTAATGGTTGGGAATGCCAGTGACCCTGTCGAGGCTCTGGTTGACACTTGCAATAGTGGTCTTACCAGGGCCATCGACACAATCGCTCCCAAGCGCCCTTGCCATC
>JAIPUX010001232.1:47008166-47030405 GCA_020142125.1 Phrynosoma platyrhinos | reverse complement strand
GGTACCCATTGGGCGGGGTATAAATAAATTTTATTATTATTATTATTAATATAAAATGCCCTATATAATTTAAATACATATTTGCATTGTTGCTGGAAAGATGTTGCTAGGGAAGGGTTTTAAACTCTTCCCAGTATCTCTAGCCGCACTCTAGCCACTGGTGAGTTAGTGGGAAAGGTGTTAATCCCTAACAGCCATGGGGGTGAGGCGGTTCAGGGGGCTCAGCTGGTCTTCCTGGCTGCGTGAGGGAGCATCCTCCGCAGCCTCTGGAGCACTGCCTCTCGCCATGTGGGGCCGGGGAGGATGTTGTCAGGCAGCGTTTTAAAGCCGCCAGTGCTCCTCCAGACAGCCGTGGGGGCGGGGCGGCTCAGGCCGCTCAGCTGGTCTTCCTGGCTGCATGAGGGAGCAGTCCTCCACAGCCTCTGGAGCGCTGCCTCTCGCCGCGTGGAGCCGGGGAGGGTGTTGTCAGGCATGGTTTTAAAGCCGCCGGTGCTCCTCCAGACAGCCGTGGGGGCGGGGCGGCTCAGGCCACTCAGCTGGTCTTCCTGGCTGTGTGAGGGAGCAGTCCTCCGCAGCCTCTGGAGCGCTGCCTCTCGCCACGTGAAGAAGGAAGGAAATACCAACTGCTGCAGGCTATCTGCACACATAAAAGATGCTTCTGCATGCCTACATCCCTAATAGAGTACTTACCACTGTGTTTTGTGGCAAGAGAAAAGGTTGAGCTTTTGCCTCATGAGACAAGAGAACCATTTCTCACACATTTGCTATATAACTCACAATTTCTGTGTAACCTCAAAATAGCCATTGATATGGGTTTGTTTCAGCAATACCTTCCTTCTCACCACTTTCCCATGAAACCCAACTTTGTGGAGCATCCAGGTGATAGTTGTTCCATGATATTTCATGCTTCTTAGATGTGGGTTGCTCCAGCTACTTCACTGGTGTCACTGAAAATTTGGTTGTTTTTCTGACTAATGCCCTCCTTACCTGGTTATTCAATTTTGGCAGATGATCTTCTCTAGGCAGAGTCACAATTCTTTCCATTTTAAATGTTTTAGGAATATTCATAGTTTTATTTTTATAAAAGTAATCCCACACTGATGGGTGTTTCTGCATAAAATTAACATAGATTTGTTTGGATTGCTCTTTTGTCTTCCTGATTCATTTGTTTAGATATGCTCTCTAAGGATTTTATCACATGGGGAAAATAGGAAGTTTAAACTGGACAGAGCCCAGGATTATCCAGGGTATTAGGCACAATTGCATAGTTAGTTTTCAGATGACCCTACCTGCAAATCACTTGGAATCCAAACAGAAAGTGACATGAATCAGGGAGTAGCCATTTACGGGATGATACCATGTTTTCATTTCCATTTCATTCACAAATTCACTGTTTGTTTGTTTTTTTTGTTGTTTTGTTTTTTGCACAATTGATGCAGTGTGAAAGCTATTTGTGGGATTGTCCCCATTTTTGTGCTTGTTGAAAGATTTCCCATGGTTCTTTGCTGCTTTGTTGTACTGAGAGGGATGTAACCTTTTATGCTTCAGCCAGGATCTTAAAACTTAAGCAGGCACATACACACACACACACATTCACACATACACACAACCATGCACATCTCAAATGTCTCCTCCTCCTCTAACCTCCCCATTAGCTCTATTAGCTCTGAAAGGAACAGCTGATCAGGGAAGGAGCAAAAGAGAGGGAGGGAGAGAGAGAAGTTTTCTCTTTCCTTTCCTACTTCTTTTGGGTAATGTTCTGTTCTTTTTACTTTGGGATGAGTTTACTTCTTAACTTTGCCATGCCCAGTTGAAAACAGCTTCTGGGGCAAAGAGTATTTTCCTCCCTACTTTCCCTTCCCTCTGGAGCTCATGTGTGTGTGTGTGTTTGTGAGCAGTTTCTGCTGTTTTGGGGAATTTGCAAATGGAAACCTCATCCTTCCTCCTCTAAAACAACTTCTGTGGCAAAGACTGCTTTCCTCCCTGTTTTCCCTTCTCTCTGTATGTATACGCACTTGGAAATGACAGTTTTAAGCATCACTTCTGGTGACAAAACTACTGCTGCTGTGCACATGTGCAAAAAATGTATTTCCAAACCATCAACGGGATTTATCCGCATCTGTCTGAAAATCAAATATGCTTTCTACCCACTTTCTCACATTAGTAATTGAATTTTAAAACTTGGTTGTTTTCTGTGTATGAAAATCAATTGCACATTCTTGTGCTTTTCCAGGATGTGGAAACTTTAATCATTTTTAGGATGAAAGCACATGGGTCCCATGTGATAAACTCCTAACAAACTATAGAGCCATCCAGAAACAGGTGTATTTGATGTGTGATCATGTGGCACTGGAACTGAACTTTGGTGGAATTCATTCAACTCTTTAGATGACTTCTGGGAGCACTTGGTTGTGTAACAGAAAAGAGGGCAAATAATTATGCAACTAATAAATGCCAGTTTCTTTTTGTTTTCTAAACTTTTATGCACAATTAAAAGTATTGTGCACCTTTCCAATACCTCACACTACATGAAATGGTAACAACTCCACTTAAATCAATGGGGGTAGAAATCAAAGATTTAGATGTATTAGTCTGGAAAATCAGTATGCAAAAGCATCTTGAAGCATCTTTGAGTCTAATTGAAAGGAAGAAGCTAGTAGTATGAACTTTCATAGACTTGAGTCTACTTCCTCAGAAGCATGGATCCAAGGAAGTAGGCACAAGTGTATGAAAGATCATGCTATCCATTTCTTTCTTTCAGTTGGGGAGAAGCAGACGGGCGGCCATGGGCTGCCCCAGGAAGCTGCGCCACGGGACCAAGGCATCCCATACCTTTGTCCCACGGCACAGCTTCGCTGCTCCTTTCACAAGTCACCAAATTGTGCCGCAAAAGGCTGCAACAATATGATCACACTTGAAAGAGTCCAAACAAGGTTTCTGAGGAGTATATTTCAGGTATATTTCAGGTTTCCCACTGTGTGCCCAATGCCATGTTATATAGGGAAGCAGGAGTCAGTAAAATTGAATCCAGTTTGTGGATAAACATCTTTACTTATTGGCTAAAAATACATAACATCCCTGGCAGACTGTCCCAGTTAATTTTGGTTGACAACCATAAATCTTCTTAGATAATGGCTATCCATATGAAACTGTGTCTTCTTGGACTCTCTAGCAATAACATCTTAAAGCTAGGACTAGACCAAGCAAAATCAGTTGTAAGGCAAAGGATTCTAGACATTGAAGGTCAGATTGAAACTGCTTCCATATCTAATTACTCATTTGTAAATTTGTAAATAGGCTTTCATGGCCAGCATCCATAGTTTTTTGTGGGTTTTTCGGACTGTGTGGCCATGTTCTAGAAGAGTTTCTTTCTGATTTTCTAGAAAGAAACTATTCTAGAACATGGCCACGCAGCCCGAAAAACCCACAAAAAAAAAATGTTGGTTTCCCACTCTGCTTCTTCAGAAGAGTGCTAACACTAACCTGTTTCAATGTTCTCCCACCAGGAAGGGAAATTTAGGAAAATCCCCCATGAATTTTGACTTTGTCCTTGTGAAACTGGAACAATAGAAATTATAGCTCACATACTTTTGTACTGTCACTTTTACAAGGGCATTTGCCATCAGCTGATCACCCTTCTTCTAACCAAATGTCCTGGACATACTGATGTTTTTTATCTAAGCTATTTGCTGGACAGTAAAAATCAAACGGTTATATTTAAGGTAGCAAAATTTTATTACATTATATGTAAAATACAGTCTCAGATGATTGGTTAGAAGCTAGTCAGGGGTAGGCAACCTTTCCCCTTTAAGGGCCAAAGGACTTCAGCTCCCAGAATCCCAGGAGCTGTTGGTCAACATGGGACAATTGGCCAACATGGCCGAGGCTTCTGGGAGCTGAAGTCCCTCTGCCCTTAAAGGGGAAAGGTTGCCTACCCCTGAGCTAGATGATGGAGATCAACTCTGATTTCTCTTGCTTCTGTATCTGATTGCTTAATGATTGTACATTTTTATTCATTATTTTTATTTAATTATTTTATATATTTTATATTATATTATTTTATATTGGTCCATAGCCAAAATAAAAATTGTTGTTGTTGTTGTTGTTGTTGTTGTTGTTGTTGTTGTTGTTGTAAATCCATATCACTTCCAGGTTGCAACACAACATGACAACTGAAGAAATTGGGGGAAGGGGGAGTGTCACTTCTACAAAGCACAGTATATCACTTTATTTCTTTACATTTTGTGGCTGCACACTTACTGATTGATAGGTAAATATTCAAATTGCCTCAACTGAAATGCACTAGAATCATAGAATCATAGAATCATCGAGTTGGAAGAGACCACAAGGGCCATCCAGTCCAACCCCCCTGCCATGCAGGAACTCCCAATCAAAGCATCCCCAGCAGGTGGCCATCCAGCCTCTGCTTAAAGACCTCCAAGGAAGGAGACTCCACCACACTTCCACTGTTGAACAGCCCTTACTGTCAGGAATTCTCCTAATGTTGAGGTGGAATCTCTTTTCCTGAAGCTTGCACCCATTGTTCTGGGTCCTAGTCTCTGGAGCAGCAGAAAGCAAGCTTGTTCGCTTCTCAATATGACGTCCCTTCAAATATTTAAACAAGGCTATCATATCACGTCTTAATCTTCTCTTCTCCGGGCTAAACATCCCCAGCTCCCTAAGTCATTCCTCATAGGGCTTGGTTTCCAGACCCTGCACCATTTTAGTTGCCCTCCTTTGGACACTCTCCAGTTTCTCCACATCCTTTTTGAATTGTGGTGCCCAGAACTGGAAACAGTATTCCAGGTGAGGCTCAACCAAAGCAGAATAGAGTGGCATTATTACTTCTCTTGATCTAGACACTATATTGATGCAGCCTAAAATTGCATTGGCCTTTTTAGCTGCTGCATCACACTGTTGACTTATGTTCAACTTGTGGTCTACCTGGACTTCTAGATCCCTTTCACACATAGTCTCATTCAGCCAGGTGTCCCCCATTGTATATCTGTTCTTTTCATTTTTCCGCCCTAAGTGCAGTACCTTACATCTCTCTGTGTTGAATTTCATTTTGTTAGCTTTGGCCCAGCTTTCTAATCTGTTCAAGTCATTTTGAATTTTGATCTTGTCTTCTGGGGTATTAGCTACTCCTTCTAATTTGGTGTCATCTGCAAATTTGATAACTATGCCCCCCAATACTGTCATCCAATATACTGTCATCCTATGATTGAGGAGATACTGTACCCTTTATCTGCATTGTTGCAGTTCAATAACAGTTTGTGCCTACATTCAGATCACACAGCATGATATTACTGTCACTGAGTGATGAACATTCATGTACAGGTGAGGCCTCAATGACTGGCAATAGTTTATGTAAACTCAGGACTGACCCTGCTATTAAGTCAAGTGTGTGGGGATTTTCATTGGCAGACCATGGGGATTTCATATCTTCCTCTGTATATGAAAATAGCACTGCATTTGCCATATGCATAAGTTTAATATCTAAGCCTTCTGAGATTTAACACACAGCTAGCCTGCATTCTAGTGATGATTAACCTGCTGTTAATTACATGTACACAGCCTGGTTGATGTTGACACAGGTAAACAAACAAACACACAGATACACACCTAGTTAATTGCCTGTCTGGCTACACTTAATTATTGGCTTGGCTGGTTTCGTGTTTCCTGTTTGTTTCTTTTGATCTTTGGAGCGTAAAATAGGAAAATGCCTTCTGATAGTTAATGAATGATGAACAAACATCCAGTTGTGCTGTAAACAGAGGTCAATAAAATAGAGGGGACAGAATCACCTCTTTGGGGTGTTCTTCCCCCTCAGATAGGCTCTCAGTAGTCTCTGTCTGAGATCATTCCCGTTCAGGGAATCCCAACACAAGTGTGGCTACTTTCATAAACAACATACAGTATTTGGGTGTCATAAAAGGACAGCATGTTGTTCTTACTGAATTGTATGTTAACTGTCCAATTTGAGGGGAAAGTGTGTGTGTGAGAGATGTTCTGCCTCTGGCCCCAAATAAAGTACTGCATACCCTGATTTGTTCACCATGTGCGACTCTGCCTCAGGTCATCAATAAGCATTTAGCTAGCTAGCCCTGTGTAAACTTATTTCCATTGATGGACATCTCACTTGGGATTATTCAAGGCTATATCCCTATCCATATATTCAGAACACTAATGCAATGTGGTGGAAAAATGGGGTCTCTCTGTGTGTGCACATGATGGTGCCTAATACAATGAATGTATGAAACAGAAGTTGGGGTTGAGTCTTATATTTGAAATAGCCCATTTTACACATTGAACTTGCTACATGAAGTTGAAGTAATCAAGTTATAAATGTATGTGCACCATATTTCAAATAAACATATATAGAATGAAGGATGCTTTCTTTTGGAAAGAAGTGGTGATGTGTTTATGTAGTAAAGCCAAGAGAGCCTTAAGAGGCAGTTATGTTGATGTAAAACATACGGGTTTACATTTGGGTGAACATCTGGTTTGTGGGGTTTTTTAAATATAATATGTGGATAATATTGCTGTATGATTCTTTTGCCCCTTAAAAAAAAAGAAGCAGGATAGTCCTGGAATGAAAGGAATCAGTCCAAATATGACTCTATATATTAGGTTTCATCACGCTGTTGGTAGCTCACACATTAATTATGTGCAAGGGCTGAACCAGTGCCAATTCTGGTTGCAGTCTCATTAGCATATTCATAAGTCACGGCCTCATGCAGGTGCCAGAATGCTGAGAAATGTTTTGTGACTGCTCAGCTCAGCTATACAAGAAACTTATATATACCGTGTATATATATATTGCTGGTTTTTCTTTCTTCCTCCCTCTTTTTTTTTAAAAGCCATTACGCATCATAAAACAATAAGTGGATGCCAAGCTTTTAAACAATTATTCTGCAAATAAATGAAGCAGTTTCACCCACCCCTCATCTGTCCTTCTCCTAGACACACTACCTGGGGGGGGGGGAAAGAGATGAAACATTCACATTCATGTGGTGATCAATGGAATGTTTCTTGTTATCAGGCCTGTTTCAAATAATTGGGATGTCGTATCGAGGAGGGAACAAGCTTGTTTTCTGCTGCTCCAGAGACTAGGACCCGAAACAATGGATGCAAGCTGCAAGAAAAGAGATTCCACCTCAACATTAGGAGGAACTTCCTGACAGTAAGGGCGGTTCGACAGTGGAACACACTCCCTCGGAGAGTAGTGGAGTCTCCTTCCTTGGAGATCTTTAAGCAGAGGCTGGATGGCCATCTGTAGGGGATGCTTCGATTGGGAGTTCCTGCATGGCAGGGGGTTGGACTGGATGGCCCTTGTGGTCTCTTCCAACTCTATGATTCTATGATTCTATGATTCTATAATTCCCATTCTCTCTCTCACTTGCTCACTTTTTCTCCCTTAGGGCCTTTACAGACTGCCAGAAATAATGCAATTTTAGTCCACTTTAACTGTCCTGGCTCACTGCTAGGGAATCATGGGAATTGTATTTTTTTTTTTCTGAGACATTGTGCCTTCTCTGTCAGAGAGCTCTGGTGCCACAATAAAGTACAGTTCCCATGATTCCCTAGCACTGAGCCAGGGCAGTTAAAGTGGACTCAAATTGCATTATTTCTGGCAGTCTGTAAAGGCCCTTAGTCTCAGTCTCAACCTCTATCCCTTTGCTTTTGCTTGTTTGTTAAGGAGATGAGGCTGATACATGGGGGATTGCCTCATCATTACCAAATTAGGGAAATGCACATCAGAATCCATAGATGATGAAGCTGGGCATAGGAAATGAATGTCCCTTAAAAAAATTCTAAATAGGTCTCTGCCAGTTATTAGCACCAGAATGTGTATCAAACAATTAATTTTAGTTTAGTTTAGTTTAGCTTTTTTTGTTTTGTTTTTATATGCCCCCCTTCTGTCAAAGTGGGGCCTATCTCACCAATCAAATGCTTTGGTTTAGATCCCAGAGTAGGAAGGATATTGGTCCAAATAATGTGCTAAAGTTATCTTTTGGTCTGGATTAATTGACCCTGTCAATCAGGGTGAACTGCTGCAACAGCTCCATGGGACACTTTTATACCATGGGAGCTTCCAGGAGCCACCAGAACTATGTATGTGCCTTTGAGGCACCTGTTGACTCATGGTGACCCCATGAATTTCATAGAACTTTCTGAGGCAAGGAACACTGAGGCACTATCAAAAAAAGTAAAGCAATCCTCCCAAGTGTCCAGAGGTCCACCTCTGCTTCTCAGTAATGCATATTCTTTGATGTTACACATAGAGTGAGGCCTTACAGAAGAGACTCCAATAGAAGAAAGGCATATATTTGAAAGGCAAATTGTGGCAATTGGTGGCTTCCAGGAGCAGTAATTCATTCTCTCTCTCTCTCTCTCTCTCTCCACAAAAAAGGTTATTGTAAGGATACTAGAGGTGTAGAGGGTCATAAAAACATTCGTGGAGACAATGTGCAGCCCCAGAGCTATACTTTACTTACCCCACTAAAGACAAAAGTAGGAATTGTTTTTCTTTCTAGAGATTATTGGACTGAAGTTTCCAGCATATCTCACAGTTTTGGCTATGCCAAACAGAAATGAACAGTTCAACAACTTGTGTAGGGTTGCACAATTCACCTCTATTGCAGATTCATTGAATCTTGGCATTGGAAGAGAACACAAGGGCCATCTAGACTGAACTAATGACATGCTGAAATACACAACAACAATACTTGGAATAACTTCTGCTCTTACAGTGGTGGAGGTGTGGGGTGGGGGGAGAGACAAAGCACTTCTTCCTGGTGTTTAGGTGGAATATTCTCTCTTGTAGTTTGAATTCAATGTTTTATGTTCCTTGTCTCTGGATCAACATAAAACAAGCTGGGTCCATCTTTTACATAACACCCCTTCATATATTTAAAGATAGCTATCATGTCACCTCTCAGTCTTTTCTTCTCCACGTTAAACATACCCAGCTCCCTAAGTCATTCCTCATAAGGCATGGTTTCCAGATCCTTGATCCTCTTGATCACTCATCTCTGGACATATTGTAGATATGTGCATTAGAATGGATGAGACATTTCTCTGCATTCTTTGAGAAAGCTGAACCAGTTCTCATCTCCTGGAGGTGGCAGACATGAACTGGAAATTAGAAAAGTTACTTTTTCATTCTACAACCCTCAAAATCCCCTGCATTTGGGAATTCTGATAGTTCTCTCATCTCTGGTTAAAAAAAAATCCCCACTCTCCTTTAGATAGCATTTCTCCTAGGTTTGCAGTGTACTTTTTAGATTAGACATTACATACCAGTGAATGTATTCGCCTACAAAAGTCAGAGTCTGTTGGTGACACATGCTGACAAAATCTAGGTTCTACCAGCATATGTAAATGTAGACCATTGTGGAAGGAGAGATCCTGTACCTTATTATGTAGCACCCCTTCACATATGAGGAAGACAGCATTTGCAATATAGGTGAGTATGTACAGAAACATTTGGTGCCTGGGAAAGGCTGGTAGGGTGACTGACCAGCGTTTGGATATAGTTTTGATATGTGGAGAGGAGAAAAGTAAGATTGTTCTATCAGACCCCCCACTAGGTATGAATTTACCAGGTGGAACTCAGGGAAATGAATATTCCTCTAATCAAGAATACAGTCCAATACTGCTCAGGTGTCCACCCCTATCCCCACCCCCAGCCATTAAATGGTAAATCATCACTCAGTCAGGTTGTGTTGATCAACATATATCCATCTGACATGCAGTTATTCAATGATATTCCACTGTATCATGTAGGTCCAAATATGCAAGATCAGGGAAATGACATATAAACAGAAATTCATATTTTCATTGTTGTTTTTTGTTTAAAAAAATCACAAACTGATGCAGTAATTGGAAGGCACATACTTATGACTCAATAGATTTGAAATTGGCACACATGAGAAGTAGACAGTTTTCTCCATACATATTCCCTTGCTGTTAAAGCAAATGGTTTTGCCATCAAAATGAGCAGCATGAAACATTTCTTTCACAAGTAATTCCTTCTGTTCCTCATTATGAGGCCTATGGAGCAATACTTTAGTGTTGCTGTCACAGGGGACCAAAAAGAAACATATTATATTGTTCATTATAATAAGAACATTCCATTGTTCATTTATGGGGAGGGAGAGTATTGCTCCTGCCTTAGTAACAAAGTGAAGTGAATTCTTCTCCATTTTTTTTAAATCAAATGTATGGTTCTATACTGCTCAGAGCAGTACAGGATGCAGCGTGATGTTGGCCTTATGTAGAGAAAACTAGAACAGTAATGCTTTAGGTATTGAAGAAAGTATCATTGGCAGGAAACCAGAAGCATCTCTGGCAGCAACTAGTGTTTCACATCTCTCTAGTTTACAGGTCCAATGCCTGGCTTTTCCTGGTCAGTTCAGGCTAGGATGAAGCCCAATCAGAAACTTGGGAAAGCCACTGCCAGTCTGTGTAGACCAGGGGCCGGCAACCTACGGCCCCCAGGCCGGTTCCAGCCCAGGTTGCCAGACTTACCGGCCCAGGCAGACCCCTGCCACCGCCGCTGCTACGTGCCACCACCACGGCGCATTTGTGCCTGCATGCGCAGGAGTAACACACATGTGCAAACAAGTCATAGCAGCCATTTTGGAAAACAAAATGGTGGCTGCAACTCATTTGCGCATACACAGTACTCCTGCATATGAGCAAACGCATTGCGGCTGCCATTTTGAAAATCAAAATGGTGGCCGCGACATGCGTGGCGGCAGTGGTGGCAGCGTGCGGGGGTCACGCGCAGCAGCGGGGGGTGCACACTTGCCACCATTCCGCCCCCCTGGCCCAGTGGAAAGGAGGACTTCAGGGGCCCAGCCCAGAGCTTAAAAAGGTTGCCTACCCCTGGTGTAGACAGTACTGAGACAGGTGGACCACTGTGTCTATCTTGGAATAAAGTGGCTTCCTGAGTTATTAATGCTTTATTAAAATTCTAAAAAAAACTTTTCTGGCTTCCTTTCACTCATACTCTGATGCTATTATTGATCATTCCTTCTTCATGTTCCCTTTTAGTCCTTTTCCTCTTCTATTTAGTTGCAGTCAGGGCAGCTGTTGACTTCTGAAACACCATTTGTTCTCTTTCTATCAGAAGGGGAAGAGGAGGAAATATCTCTGCAATGCATGACTGCTGGATGCATTGACAGTTCTGGTCTAAACCCAGAATTCAGATCAACTTCTTAGAAGATTGCCTGTGCATTCAAGAAGAAGCCATCTGTTAACTGAACAGTGGCAGGGTGAAACTCTGGGACCCAGAGATCATGCTACATTTAGGGACAGTTTTCATCCTTCATAAAAGTAACTTTCCATGCTTTGAGGAAGAGAGAAGAACATAGTGGCTTCCTGCTGGGCTGGCTTGCCCGGCTTGCCCATTCACTTGGAACAGGGAAGCACTTGCCAAATAATGATATGATAAATGATAGCTGGAAGTGTTACTAGCCAGGAAGTGTAATCATAAGGATCAGGGAACATAGCAACAGGGTAAACTGCCCAGAGTAACATTCACTGGTTGGCTGTACCACATAGTGATATCTTATTAGGGATAATTTTCACAGCATGTATTAGAATTTCACTGCCTTTTCTCATCTTGTTTCAGCATCACATTAACTATAAAAACCTCCTTGTCCCACACATACATTTGTATGCCTTTTGGCATATCATACTTGGATACCTTTGCAGAGCTTACTTCCACTAATGGTTGGGATCCACGGAAACAGTGCAATGTACACAGACTTTACTTATTCCATCTATGTAAGAGGCCCTAGATTTTAGAAGAAGTGGTTTACCACAGCCAGAAGTCGAAAGCCTTGATTGCTGAGATAATACAGGTAAAACACTTTGATCCCTCAAAACAGTATTTGAATTCTTGAGTGTGGTAATTATATATTCTAGGAGTTCTGAATTACAAGACTCAGAGGGAAGAAATGCCTAAGATGCTATTGGTCTGCTGGCAAAATTTCCTGGGGTGGCAGTGGTGGCAATATTTCTGGAAAGTAAAGAATAGAAGGTGTAAAGAAGAGAAATAGAAAGTAGCACTGGTTTTTAAGATGGTGAGGAGAAAAGGCAGAGTTTAGCAAGGTGAGAGAAGCCCTGGCAACATCCAGTTGGGATGGGGCATGCACCAGCCAATCAATCAGAAGTTAGGAGGGGATGAATAGGATAGTTGAAGTCAATTAGTGACAGAGTTAGGGTCTGCTAGTGAGGGACCCAGAAAAGAGCAGAACTCTGAGGGAGAATTACTGTAATAAAGTATCCTGAGGGATGTAAAGAGCCTTCTTGCCTGGTTTAGAAATAGCTTATATAAAGTATCCAAAGGAGTACTGAGAGGGTCCTGGGATAACTAAGGAGTGTTCTCTGAAGAGAAGTGTTTAAAGTAAAAAGTGAAGCACAACCAATAAGCAAGTGTATGAAACATAATATCCTGAAGGGTTGGCTTTGTTGTGGAATTAATGTAACTACCAAGTATAAGTACAAGAAATTATAACTGTAACAATGTGTAATAAGTAAAGCAAGACTGTGAGGTATCAACTGTATTAACCATCTCATACTAGTGATACATTCTTCAAGCTTGTCTGGAATTCTCATAAAGAAACATGCTACCAACATTTAAAAAGATAGTTTGGGATAAAGTCCCTTGAGAAGATTGGGGTGGTGAGTCCATTCCACCCATAGGTGCCATTGAATGGAAATAAGTCAGGTGATTGAGGGTGGCACTGTCACAAAGTGGTACAGCAGTGGAATTGAAAGGCCTATGGTTCTGTCATACAAGAAAAATAGTTTTCAAAAGATAAGTGGTCATGACAGATGGTCCTCTAAATTCATATAATAGTTGGCTCAGAAGCAACTGTGTTCTCTTTTTGTCAACACTATCACCTTTGCAGCACTCTCACATTTGCACAAGCAAGGAGATTGCCAAATCATTCATACACAGTTCATTGTATACGTCATTTATTCCAGTAGGATCCTAGAAAATGAGACACTAGTTATAACAATGAAATTTAGTCATTAGCCATTATTGACTTAACTTAGGGGCTATGCAGATGGTGGCTCTGAGCCACCCCTGCTAGCGGTGGATCAGGGCTGCAGCAACTGCATGCTGCAGCCCCAATCCTTCCTTTTGTTGCCCCTGAAAGAGCGGCAAAATGCTGCTCCTTTTAGGGGTGGCAAAAGTCTGCCCTAAGAACCAGTGCCATGGCTCTTCCATGCCCTTTCAGTGCAGCATGCTGGGAGGGCGTCCTGACGACAAACGCTGTGCGTATAGGCGCATGGTGTCAGGATAGCATTGGACTGGGGTTGGGGCGGCCAGCTGCTCTGCCCCAACACCACCCCCAGGCCGGCCTTTAGGCTGGTCTGCAACACCCCTTAATCATTGGAAGCCAATATGTTTGCACTGGGGATCAAATGGAGAGAGGGAACCACTCATATTACCAATTGTGTAGCATGTTTTTATTATTCTTGTTTAAAAATAAGCCCTGTTGGGTCCCTTTTGCTCAAGTGTATGCACAATTGCAACCTTGTTCCTTAATTCATTTAAACCAAAGTAGAGGAGATAAGAGGACATTGCACAGAATATTTAAAGCCTATTTCAGGATACATCTGAAATGGAAAGAATGATGTGATTTAACAGATAAAACGTAGAAGCCAGTTGAACTAAGGACATTTCACATAGTACGGATCACAGGCACATTTACTTAGAAAGAAGCCTCATTGGGCTTCCTCCCTTTTAAACATGCATAGGAATGCCGTGTAGACTGCAGCCTAAACAAGGGCATCTGGTGTATGTGTGTGTCCCATACATGGAGTCATTCAGTCAATGTGTGAGGTCACATGGAGATCAATTCAAAGAGCAGCTTTTTGGGAAATGCCCCCCGCTCTGATAAATCATGCAAGTCACAGGAATTCATGCCAGCCCTGGAAAATGCAGTGTGTGTGCACATAAAGAAAAAGGAAAGAAGGAAAAGATAACACAGAGGACAAATTGCACCTGGGCAGGCTTTGCTAATGTAGGTGGAATATATGCAGCATGCAAGGTCACATTGACTGTATCTGCACTGAGATGAGAGGGGGATGAACAGCTCTTTGAAAATGTCATCAATGTATTATGTATAAAATGGATCTGCATTTCATTTCAGTGTCAACCATGCCTATCCCTTTTGTTCCTGTGCCTTTCTTTATCAAAAAAGCATATTCATTTTGCTTTTGCTAGGCATGGAAATTCAAATTCCATTTCTCCCCGAGTTTTTTGTAATGAAGTCACTCAAGGTTGTGTTGGTAAATTTCATGTCCTGTCCAGTCCTTTAAAATGATACCAGTCTTCGGCATGAGAAAGTACATCCAAAACATCTAAGCATCCTAAATGGAATCTTCAATTAGAAGAGAAAGCTTGAGGTTCAAGTCCTGTTCATCCATTCCAGTGGCCAAGCTTCTCTCTACATTATCACAGCATAGTATGAACTGACATGTTTGGCCTGGTGTAACATATTAGAGTCTCAAGTCTCCTTGTAGCTTTCCAGGCAGCCATGTTTTCTTGCAAGATATCCCATTCCATTCCCTCTCCTCAGTGAGTTTACAGCCATTGTGCATGCATGTGAATCCCATTTTTGGAGAAAGTGGAACATAAATCCCTTAAATAAATAAATAAAAATGTTCAGTGACTACTAGGTTCTCCCACCACCACCATTTGGGATTTGTTTCCTTCCAGATCATAAAAATGTAATTTTGTAAATGTTAGGATTCTTCTAAGCCTATTGCTCCCTTAATGTGAAGCGTGACTGAACACTAGAAAATTGGACTAAAATAGTGCAAATTGAGGCCACTTTAACTATCCTGCCTCAGTGCTAAGGAATCATGGGAACTGTAGTTTATTGTGGCACCAGAGCTCTCTGACAGAGAAGGCTCAATGTCTCAGAAAAAACTACAGTTCCCATTACTCCCTAGCACTGAACCAGGACAGTTAAAGTGGCCTCAATTTGCACTATTTCTGGTAGTCTGTAAAGGCCCTAAGGTAGTTACTAGTTACTTGTACAACTGTGTTCACTATTAGCAATATGTGAGTTAATGTGTGCTTTATATCACTTTGAAAGAAAAAAATGGCATATAATATTATAAAGTTCACTCTTTTTAGACTTACCTTTCCCAATAATGTGATAATAATAAAGGTGGCATTAAATTTTATACATATGTATATTTAAGGAAGAAAAATAAAGGGGAAAAACATTCATGTCACCTCTCTACCAGCAAAGCAAAGAAAATAAAACAAGAAAACTCAATTCTAGAACAGTTAGCATGTGAAGGGAAAGGGCTTTTTTTATTTGATCCATTACCTGAAATCTTGGAATGTATAAGCTTTTCCTGAGAAGTCTGAAGTGATAGATTGTAGCACCCACTTTAGATGATGATGATGATGATGATTTTATTCATATCCTGCCTTTCTGCCAATATAGAGACTCAAGGTGACTCATGGATCTTGGTTATAACTGGAGTGTAACTGTTCTATCATGATCTCAGATGCACACGAGGGAGCCAACACACCTAACTCTACAATTCCTAAAATAGGCCTTCAAATGACAAACAGGTAAGGTGAAGTCATTACTGCTTCTCAGCAAACACTGTGAGCTGACTCTGGCTTTTGTGATTGCTGCATCTGGCAACAATTGTATTGGCACACAGTTGTTGGCATAGCAGGCACTTGTATATTTTTGCTGTTCTGAGCAGCTACTCTGATTAGCCAGTGCAGTACAGTACTCATGGATCCAGCCTTAGACCCAAAACTGCAGTGTTTAAAATATTCCAAGATAGGGAATGTCAACAGAATAGGTAAACAAACAATTAATGTTAATGAATTAGAATGAAAATTGGATATGCTTGGCAGAAATGTTATACTTCCTCAATGTCATGCCTCCCACCAAACCCATTTTACTTCTTTGGTACAACCAATATCTTTAATGTTGTGAAATAATTTTCTTAATATGTGCATTGCTAAATATTTTGCTGTGCTTCTTTAAGGAACAATAGAGGGGGAGCTTTTATTTTGTTTATTTATGTTTTAAACTGAAATATGTGTATCTTTGTGTACATATTGACACACACAGTGCAACTTGCCTTGATTCCTTGAGATTGGTTGGGCTATGAATACAGTTAAATGAGTGAAAGGGAGCAAAGTGACAAGAATTGAGTCTCTTACATTTATTTTTTAACAGAGAGATGGGAGAGTGAAACAGTTCACTGTGATCCATAAACAACAAAGAAGGTTTGAAAATGCTAACAAGCAGAAGAGATGGAGGGTGAATTGCCATTTTACTCTTGAGAAATGAGATTGCCATATTAAGGGTGAGAGCACTGCATTTTCCTGGTCTAGTAATCACCTTTCATGGGCACAGACCATGCATTAGAAACTGCTTAAAGAGAGCAAATATTGAATTTTCCAAGGGATTTCATAAACTGTGTTGTGTAACACCCACACAATTCACACAGAGGTAGACACAAAAAGGAACTGAATTCACTCTAGCTATACTTCACCTCTTTTTTTCTTCCTAATGCTTATGACGGTGTTGGCACACTGAATAGTTGTTTCCCAAAGTGCCCTGCCCACTCTTCTTGTCTCATAGATTTATTTTATGTATATAGTCTCTCTGATAATTATCACCCAGAAGTTATTAGGGTATATTGATGAAGTTTTGTCAGTGCCATCATTGGTCCTTAAGTGCATGATGTTGAGAAAATCAGCTCTTTTTGTCTTTTATTTTTGTTACAGCTTGTGCCAGAAGCGGCTAAAGTGTAAAATGGAGAAGTACAAGGGGGTACAGTAAAATAATAATTATCACCCGGAAGTTATTATGGTATATTGGTGAAATTTTGTCAGTGTCATCATCACCAAGTGACTTTTTCTTGTTCCCAGAAATGAAAAATCCATTGTGAGGTCACTGATTTGACAACACAAATGATGGCATTCATGAAAGGGAAGAGTGGTTTAAGGCACAATCAGCAGACTTCTACAATAATGGTATTCAGAGGGTCAAGAAACACTGGGAAAATGTGTAAATCTGGATGATGACTACGTAAAGTTAACAACTACAATCAAAACAAACATATCAATTTTTTTAAAAGGTGATAATTAAAACTTTATGATACCCCCTTGTGTGAGTAGTAAGGTAATAGTTCTGGGATGAGCATTCTGTGCATGATTATATAGGGCTATGTAGGGGTATTTGCACCACACCATCATATTAAGATCACAAGGGAGATTTGTGAAGACTTGAAAGTTTGGGACTCCTTCTTTGAGCAATTCAATGGTATCTCATTTTGGAGATTTGAAATGCTGCTGAGGGCAAACTTTCAGGTGCATTCTGATGCCACTGGCGCCCATGGCTTTGGTGTTTATTGGAATGGCCAGTTTGCAGAGGTGTGGCCTTCTGCTTGGATTGAATGTGGTTTGACCAGAGACCTAATGTTTCTGGAACTTTTTCCTATTGTGGTGGCTGTGTACTTGTGGGCAAGTCAATTCGCTAACAAGAGCATCTGGTTTTGGTGTGACAATCAGGCGGTTGTTCAGATGGCAAATTCTCAGTCTTCTAAGTCCCCCAGTGTCATGTGTTTGGTGAGGGTGATGGTCTTGCAGTGTTTAAACTCTAATGTTTTATTCCATGCTCAGCATGTTCCTGCTGTGCTTAACCCTTTGGTGGATGTCCTTTCTCGTTTTCAGTTCTCCAGGTTCCGGTAGCTGGCTCCCGAGGCATCACCAAACCCAATGGAGGTACCGGCTTTGCTATGGAGCCATGGAGACTAGAAATTCACAGGGCGAACCTACATTACATCCACACGCAAGTCCTACCAGATAGCTTTGAATGCTTTTAACCAATTTTTATTGGAAATTGGGGAGGTAGCAGACTGGCCTATTAAGGTTGATCTGGTCCTGCGTTTCATAGTACACCTCAGGCATGCAGGTCTGTCACCTGTTACTATTAGGGGTGGCTGGCTGCCCTGACTTTTCACTCCAGGGCAAGGGGTTGTTTTGATCCAACCACAGACTTTAGGATGAAGAGAGCTGTGGAAGGTTGGTCCAGAGAATCCCCTATAGTAAAGGATTCATGGTGGCCTATAATAGGCTCAGTCCTGGCTAAGTTATGGGAACAACTAGTTGATCCATGTTATTCACCTGAGGAAGTGGCTTTATTCAAGGCAGTATTCGCCATTGCTTTCTTTGCAGCTTTAAGAATTAGCGAGATTGTGCCAGGATCTCGCAATGATCAGTCTGGTAGGGCACTTTTAATTTAGGATGTCATCATTACAGAACAGGGGATTCAGATTTGCATTAGACGCTCCAAAACTGATCAGTTGGCAAAAGGTCAGTTTATTTCCTTAGTCAAAGCACCTAGTGGGCAAATTTGCCCAGTATTAGCAATGACCAATTACCTCAAGTGGTAGGTTATCTGTTTCTCCACTTGTCAATCATGCCCTTAACTCAATTACAATTTAGGGCAGTGTTGAAGGAGACACTAAGGCGAGCTAAGTTGCCTCATCCTTATTTTTCTTCTCACTCCTTCTGCATCAGCACAGCAACAGCGGTGGCCACACACAGTTTAAGTGATGCCGATATCTGCAGAATTGGCAGGTGGCATTCGAGGGCATTTAAGTCCTATGTTAAGCCTTTTGGAAACAAGAACCCCGATCAACTATACTAATTTCCTTTACAGTACTTGCATTTCAGCTGGCTTTTTCCATGGCAAGATTTGGATTGTGGACCACAGTCTAGTCTTCTTCTGGGCAGAACGCCACCTTCTTGAGCACCAGTGTGATACTAATTTGGGCCTGGCGAACATTGACACTATTCAATGGTTTGGCCATAGGGGTATGATGTGGGGAATACTGCGTGACCTAATATTGATATTTGATGTTTTCACTTGTTTTTATGATGTTTTAATTTGTTGTTTTACTTTTAGATTGTACGCCATAGGCAGGCTTTTTATATATTCTGGATTTTATTTGGTTTTGTACAGCGCCGTGTACATCTACAGTGCTTAATAAATAAAGCTAATAATAATAATAATAATAATAATCCAGCTGTCAAGGTCTTACGCACAACCCCGGGTTTTAGTCATACACTTGGGGGAGAATGACTTAGTGAAAGTCCCTTGCCTTCAGTTGGTGAAGCAGACGGTGAAAGACCTGCAGGAAATTAGAAAAATAGCACCTGGAACCATATTGCTATGGACTAAGCTGCTGCCAAGGCCTGGAGCTCACAAAGATGCCACCATTAACAGTGCTCAACGGTGGTTAAATCATTCTGTGGCCAAGCAGTTATCAAGACTTGGCATTTTCATAATCAAACATTTGGGAATTAAATTGGATAGGTCTCATTTGTACAGGTGGGATGGGGTCCACCTCTCCGCTGAAGTTCAGAGATTTATGTTCAGGCACTCTCCGAACAGATCAGAAAAGTGGTTTGTGGGGGGGGGGGGGGGGGGGGGAGAGGGGATGCCTAGCTAGGCTGAGCTCCTCTTGTGGTGGGTAATGACCCCCACCCCACAGGAAAATTAATCTGGCTAATTAAATTTAATTGGCAAAAGTTAAATTAATAGGAAGTGACGTATGTAATTAAATGCATGACATCATTAATTAATGATGTCATATGATGTAATATGATGTCATTTCCGGTGGGGAGGGATTTTGAAAATTTGATGTTGATATTCTTGTTGACATTGTTTACATATCTGGTTTAATGAGGACTTTCAAAAGAGTAAAAAAAGAAAAAATAGCCAAGGAGTTTAGGAAAGTGAAGGCAAGGAAGGCCAAGGAAAATATGCCTCAGGCATATACAAGGGGTTATCATAAAGCAATAATTATCACTTGGACATTTTTATGATATATTGATGAAATTTTGTTAGTGTCATCATGGATCCTTATGTGCATGATGTTGACAAAATCAGCCCTTTGTGTCCTTTATTTTTGGTACAGGTTGTGCCAGAAGTGACTAAAGTGTAAGACGCTCGCAACATGATAAAGTTCCTGCATTTGAAGAGTAATAATGCCCAGCAAATTCATGATGAGATGATGGTAGTTTGTGGAAATGACTGCCCATCTTATGACACTATTGTGAGATGGAAAAGTAATTTCAAAACTGTCACATGTTCCTCACAGATGAGCCAAGACATAGAAAACCATCATTGACAGACAGACAATGCTGCCACAGTGAAGAATGTGGAGTGTTTAATTCTGGAAATCAGATAAGCAACCATCCAAATGATCATGGATGAAAATGGTCTCAGTTATGGTAGTGTGTGGAAAATTATTCATGATGAAATGCACATGTCTAAAGTGTCTGCACACTGGATACCATGTTTGCTAACCCCTTTCCAGAACAAATATGGTGTGACCTTTCAAGACAGATGTTGACACTGTTGGAACAGGATGAAGATGATTTTTTGGTCATCTGGTAACCATGGATGAATCTAGGATCTAGCAGTATGATCTAGAAACCAAATCTATGAGCATGGAGTGGAAGCATGGTGATTCCCCTCCCCCCAAAATGCAAAGTGTGCAAAATGCAAAGGTACAAAAGTCAGCAGGGAAGGTCACGCTCTCAGTTTTTTGGAACTGTTGTGGAGTCATTCTCACAGATTACCTTGCAAAGGGACAAACCATCACTGGCACATATTACAGCAATCTTCTGGACAAGTTGCGAGATGCTCTGAAAAATAAATGCTGCGTTATGCTCTCCAGAGACATTCGTCTCCTAGCTGACAATGCACCAGCTCATTCATCTCAAGTTGGAGTTAACAAAACAAGGACATGTGGCTTCGAGATCTTGCAGCATCTGCCTTATTCTCCCAACCTTGCACCAAGTGACTTTTTCTTGTTCCCAGAAATGAAAAATCCATTGTGGGATCACTGATTTGGCAATAAAAATGATGTCATTCATGAAAGGGAAGAGTGGTTTAAGGTGCAATCGACAGACTTCTACAGTAATGTTATTCAAAAGGTCAAGAAACACTGGGAAAATGTGTAAATCTGGATGGTGACTACATAGAGATAAATTAATAACTACATATCAAAACAAATTTTCTGTCAATTTTTTTAAAGGTGATAATTAACACTGTATGAAACCCCCACATACAGGTCCCAAACAGGCCTATCTCCATAAACTCATCACACCCAATTATTAGATCTTCCTGAATGGCCTGATATCACTTTGAATCAGATTAAAGGGATCATTGTTAGATAAAGCCAATAAAGCTGCTGGAGAAGATATGATCCTAGTGGAATTATATAAGGCAAAATTAGAATATTGGGCTCCTATTCTTGCAAAATTGTTTACTCATATAAATCTTTCTGGCTGTATACCAGAGGAATGGAAGCTTAGTATTATTGCCCCTGTATATAAACATGTTATAAGAAGGGTCGAGCAAACTATAGGCCCATTAGTCTTTTGGAAATCTCTTCTAAATTATATGACGGTTTCCTTCTTGAAAAGTTAGAAGAATAGGCAGATAGACATAATGTACTATCAGAAGTACAAGCTGGAATTCAAAAAGGGAATTCAACAATTGATCTGTATTTTGTGCTGAATTTCCTGATGTGTAAATATATCCATAATTGGAAGCAAAAATTGCATGTCACCTTCATTGATCTGAGGTCAGCATTGAGTTGGTTTCCAGACACTTATTATGGCAGAAATTATAAAGGACAAATATTGATTGCTGTTTGTTACTTCTTATCAAATAAATGCACACTGATACATCATTGCAAGTTAAAGTCAATTTGGCAGGCCATCTTACTTCAAAGATTAGTACTTTTGTAGGAGTTAAGCAGGGTTGCACACTGGCACTTTTCCTGTTTAACATCTTCATCAATGATATAGTAAAGGAACTGGATGGTTTACAATATGTTCCTGTCACAATTCTTGGTTTAAAACATTCATTGTTGATGTATGCAGATGATTTAGTATTGGTATCCAGAACTCAGGTGGGATTAAGGTGACTTCTTGTGAAACTCTCATCATATTGTAAGAAAAATGTGTTGACAATAAATTATGATAAGACACAGATCATGGTATTTGGGAAGTAACCAAAAAACCACATCTTGTATTTGGACAATCACATTATAAAACAAGTGAAAACATTTAAATCATAGAATCATAGAATTTTGTAGAGTTGGAAGAGACCACAAGGGCCATCCAGTCCAACACCCCTGCCA
>JAIPUX010001232.1:46990146-47004445 GCA_020142125.1 Phrynosoma platyrhinos | reverse complement strand
TACTAAGCATAATAGACCAGGAACCAGAGGAACTATGGTCTGAAGCCAAGGTCATAATAAAAGAATGCAGACAGACACTTTCAATAAACAAAAAGGAAGAGAAAAAAACATGGATGACAGGGGGAAAAAAAACTACAAGCAATAAAGAAAAGAAGAGAAGAAAAACAAGAGGGACATAGGAACAAGCTAAAAATGATGACTGCAGCAGTACAATGACTTGTGCAGAAAGATAAAGAAAATGAGTACAATGACCAATGCAGAGAAATAGAAGACAACAACAAAAAGGGAAGAGATAGATATCTATTTCACAGGATCCAGGAAATCAAAAGGAAATTCAAACCAAGGACTGGGATGATTTATGACAATAAAAATAACATAATTCAAGACCAAGAAGGAATAAAAAGACATTGGATGCAATACAGAGAAGAATTATACAAAAGAGATAACAAAATAAAGGCCACATGGAATGAAGTGCCATCTGAAGATGAACCCCAAATTCTAAAAAGTGAGTTGGAAAATACAATAAGAGAAATAGCAAAAAACAAATCACCAGAAACATGATATTCCATACTGGCAGAGTCAACTCTAGTGCTAACCAACATAAGTCAACTGATATGGATATGGAAAATAAAAGATATGGAAATGGAAAACAAAAGAATGTCCAACAGATATGGAAACAATTAATATGCATCCCCATCCACAAAAAGGGAGATACAAGAGACTGCAGCAACTATAGAACTATAGCACTCATCTCCCCTGCAAGCAAAATTTTGCTCAAAATTCTGCAACATGGATTCCAATCATACATGGAGGGAGAAATCTCAGAGGTTCAAGTGGGGTTCAGGGAAGGAAGAGGCACAAGGGACCACATTGCAAACATATGATGGCTAATAGAGCACACCAGACAATTGCAAAATAAAATCAGCATGGTTTTATAGACTACATCAAAGCCTTTGACTGCATAGATCATGAAAGGCTATGGAATGCCCTTAAAGAGATGGGAGTGCCAACACATCTGATAATCCTGATGAGGAATCTGTACTCAGGACAAGAAGCTATTGTCAGAACAGAAAATGTAAAAATAGAATGGTACCCAATTGGCAAAGGGGTCAACAAGGCTGCATTCTTTCACCCTAGCTGTTCAACTTGTACGCAGAACATATTATAAGAAAAGCAGGCTTGGACACAGAAGAAGGAGAAGTGGAAATACGAGGAAGGAATATCAACAATCTGAGATATGCAGATGACACCATAGTACTATCAGAAAATCTCACAGACCTGGAACACCTATAAAGGAAGATCAAAGAAGAAAGTGCTAAGGCAGGTTTAATGCTGAACATAAAGAAAACAAAAATAATGACCACTGAGGACCTTCATAAGTTCAACCTAGACAATGAAGAAATAGAAATAATAAGATAATTCCTATATCTGGGATCAAACATCGATAGAAATGGGGACTACAGTCAGGAAATCAGAAGAAGAAGAAGAATGGGGAGGGTGGTAGGAAGAAAATCAATGCATTTGAGATGTGGTACTGAACAGACAGAAGGACAAACAAATGGGTCCTAGATCAGATCAAGCCAGAAACCTCCCTGGAAGCCAAGTTGACCAAACTGAGGCTGTCGTACTTGGGATGCATCATGAAAAGAGAGGACTCATTGGAAAAGAGAATAATGTTGGGAAAGGTAGAGGGAAGTAGGAAAAGAGGAAGGCCACATGCCAGATGTATGGACTCTATTAAGGAGGTCACACATATGGGATTGCAAGAATTAAGCAGTGCAGTAAAAGGCAGGGGGTCTTGGAGATGTCTCATCCATAGGGTCACCAAGTCAAGATTAGCTCAAGGGCAGTTAACAACGACAACAACAATTTCCTTTTCCTCCAAATCATGAGGCTAACATGGGGGTAGGGGGATCTTTCACATGTGAGAGTCAGTGAATCTGGACTGTGTTTTAATCCAGACTTTAAAGTAGCTGCCCAAAGTGCCGAATCATATTCCCATCCAAAGTTTCAGCACATTGGATAGTTCTTTCAACATGTGAATACCTGGCCTGCTAATATGAAAGCCACAGGCTGCTACTGACTTTCATATGTAGAATCCTCTTCTGTCAAATTACTTCAGATTTGTGAAAAGCTATGCACTTGGGAGGGTTGTGTGCCAAGAATAGACCAGAAATTGGTTTCTGCCCATAAAGGACAGGAGCAAAGATGTAAGCTAAATGAAAAATCTGTTTGCCAGTCATCCCCCCCCCCCCCGGATGTATTGGTTTGGCCTTCTCTCATCCAGAAAGGGAAACTCCCTTAGGCAGCTGGTGTCAATGTGTTTCTGGATTAGATGTGTTCTCCTGTGCTTATCTGGGCCTCATTGAATTACTCCTCATGCACAACAAAACATTACTAGAAGAGGATTGGGGCCTTGATGTGTAAACACTGCAATACAAACATGGGGGGAAATATAATAACAGGGGAAAAAATGACTACTGTTTCTATTGCTTTTCTCTCTCTGCCTTTTCGTAGTCCAAAACCTTCCCGTTATCTTTGCTACAGAGTAGTGCACTGTAAAATTCAAATTTTCATGGATTGCAAAGATGCATGAAATTGGTCTCAGCTCCTGTCTGACAACTAGAGCTTGCCTTTGGCCAGTTTTCATCTTCCTTTTCCCCAGGAGCAACTCTTGCTCTGCCAAAGAATGGGGAGGGAGAGAAATAAAGCACTCTTCATTAGTTTTTCATAGTCCTAAAGCTACTCCTTACCTATATATTTTTAGTAAATCATTCTATTATTAACTTCACTAGGTACATATGACCACATACTAACAAAAAAAAAAAAAAGGGTAAAGAAGGAAATATATGAAATATAAAACACATCTGCCTCCCAACACATCACTTCTATTCAATCTTGCTAACTGTACTTCACTAGGATCAAATTACTCGAATTAGTTTGCAACAGTGTTGTAACAGTCCAATGTCATGTTTACTGCCTTTTGTATCACACACCTTTCTTTTTCCAAATGCCCTAGATGAGGTGTTTTCAACCAAGTGTCCCAATCTGTTCCTTCCCCCAAATCTTATAATTTTTTTTCTGGCCCCTTTATTTCAATTGTTTTGCTTCTGAGCTCCCAGATTCAAAAATAATCTTCCATTCTTTTCTCTCTTCTTCTTCTTTACATTTCATTCTTTTTCTCCGCCTTCATTCATACATCTGGGTTTATACCCAGCCTCCTCATAGTTCTTCCTTTTAGTAGTTCCTTCCTCCAAAAGGCAGCTGTTCCTGTCCCTAGGCATTCATTCATTTCCTCATGACAGCTGCACTACTAGCCTTCTGAAGCTGTTAGAAAATACTTTGAGCATCCTCTGACATCACAAAGACACCCCCAACAAGTCGGGAAGGGTTGCTTGTTGCACCGGCCATATAAGGGCATGAGAGGCCTGATTGGACAAACACGCAGGGATCTCTTTGAGTTCCTGCGCGCTTGGCCAATCAAGTTGTTTGCTTGACTCAAGGAGGTCTCGCAGTGATCATACTCTCGTGAGATTGCCTCCGAGAGTTTGTTCTATATAGATCTATGCTGCCACGTGGCAGCAGCCATTTTAGAGTTGGAACTGAGCGAGTCACTTCGCTCTGCTCCATTCTCTGGCTATTTGCTTGGCTTTGGCCTAACGAATTTTGGCTTTTGCTGCAATTTGGCTTTTGCTGCTTATTTATTTCCAAAATTCCTCTTCTACTGCAGTTTTTACACCTCTTTCCAGCAGTGGCTGTGTGAAGACAACAGTTGTCTTCAGGCAGGGTGCCTAATAGGACCCTTGGTGGACACCTTCCCCCCTCCCCCCCGTGGTTGATGCCAGTGACACTTCCTGGCTAATTGTGTCTCTTGTGAGACTTGGGGAAGGGCAGCCTTTTTGGCCTGGTGGTAGTCATCCAAGGTTGGGTGATTGTTGCATAGGACCCATGCTTACACTTGTTGGGGGAGTGATGCCCCACAGTAAGGCCCAATCTAAGAGGCGGGCAGCCCTGGTTGTGCCTGGCTCTAGTCACTCTGCTTTAAAGAGGCCCTCACAAGTGGCTAGCAGAGATGATGAGATTGCTGCTTAGTTAGCACAACTGGGCAAGACTGTACAGCCCTGTGTCGTGGTCTGTAATCAGCTTGCCCAGAAGGGGCTCCAGGCTCCAGTTGCCAGCCTTATTGCCAGCACTTCTGGTAACCTTGACATGGAAGTGCTGCTCCCTCGTTCTGTACCTGAATCTCAGGGAATTGATCCTACACCGGATCCTTCAGTGGTTTCGGCTACTTCAGCTTCGCAAACATTGGCCCTACTCAATGGTTTGGCCACAGGGGTATGATGTGGGGAGCACTCCTTCCTTGGATTATCCAGCTGTCAAGGTCATATCCTCAACCCCAGGTTCTAGTCATACACCTGGGGGAGAATGACTTAGTGAAAGTCCCTTGTCTTCAGCTGGCAAAGCAGATGGTGAAAGACTTGCAGGAAATTAGAAAGATTGTTCCTGGAGCTATACTGCTATGGACTAAGCTGCTGCCAAGGCATATCTGGCCTGGAGCTCGCAAAGATGCTGCCATTAACAGTGCTCGATGGTGGTTAAATCTTTCTGTGGCCAAACAATTATCAAGACTTGGCATCTTCATAATTGAACACTTGGGAATCAAACTGGATAGGCCTCAGCTGTACAGGGGGGGACAGGGTGCACCTTTCTGCAGAAGGCTTGGAGATTTATGTTCAGGCACTCTCCGAGCATATTCAAAAAGTGGTTGGGGGGGAGAGGGGATACCTGCCTAGCTAGGCTGGCCCCCTCTTGTAATTACCCCCACCCCACAGGGAAATTAATGTGGCTAATTAAATTTAATTGGGGTAAATTTGGCAACAGCTAAATTAAAGGAAGTGACATATACAATTAAATGCATGATGTCATTAACTAATGGCGTCATATGATGTTATATGATGTCATTTCCAGCGGGGAAGGGTTTGTACGTTTGTTGTTGACAGTTGTTTACTTACTTTGTCACATGTGGTGAAGGACCACCCATCTGGGTAGGTTACACCTTCACACACACATGTGACAAAGTGTTGGGAGTTTTAATTGTAAAGCTTTGTAAATAGACCCTGTACAACAAAAATAAAAGTTGTAGCCTGTTTAAACCCAAAAGAGGAGTCTCATGTCCTTTGTGCCGGTGCAACAACTCAGCCAACTGCTGGAAGGATGGCTTACTGTGAAAAGTCATCTCTTGTTTGAACCAATTAATTACCTGTTATACTTTGTGTGGGATAAATCTAGAAATTGGCATTGTAAAGCCAAAATCCTGCACAGATACATTATAGTTGTGTCATCCATTTGTGCCACTCTTTTTTAATTTCCTATTCAGAAGTGATTTGAAATCACGGGTGACTGCAAATAAAACATGGAATTCTTCTTTTTTTCTGGGAAGCACAGGAAGAAATATTCTGCCTTCCTAGGGATAGGGATAGAGAGATATGGCAAGAACATAGATATAAGAATTCAGTCACATGATTAAGATCCCTCTGTGAATTTACTTTGGATTTCACAAAGACTTGCTAATAATCACAATATTGATTACTTTCAAAATTTTGAGTACTCTGAAAATAAATGAAGCAGACAGACAGCTATTTATAGATCATATTATGTTATTATGTCATTGTAAAATTACTTACAATCATGTAAAGATTAATCACACTATTAAATAATATTAGTATTCTCAGGAGAGGGTAGAGCCATAACTATAACTTTGAGACCATTGCACAAGTTGAGCCACAATAGTGTCATGATTCCTGTTACACAATGGTATGGATCCCATTCCACAATGAGAAGCATTGCATGTTGGGATGCCTTGTGCAAGACTGCAATTTAATAGAAGTATATGAGATATATAACTAAGTCATTGTAAAAATTACAAATGGTAACCTCTGATATAGAATCCCAATTAAATTAGCTTTTTAAAAACACAGCAGGAACACAAACAAGTAAAATGAAGTTTTCTCTACCCAGAAGCAGGAACAGGCAACAGATTTTAACAAGGAAGAGAGATCTGTGTGATAGGGCTAGCTTTCATTTGCACAGTGGATATAGATAGCAGTAGCACCTTAGACTGGGAGTCCATATTCAGATCAAACTGAATGAATGCATGATTTGATGAAGATGGGGTGCATAACTCCATTTGGAGATTCTAGCTATTTAAGTTCTGGTAGAATTTCCTAGGGACAATACTGTCAGTTGCTTTTTAAATTCATCTATATTTTACACCACAGAGTAGAATTTAAAACATGAACATGCTGGAGCAGTGGTATTTGGCATAATTCTAACTTAATGCAAAAAGAGAGAAAATATAAGCTTGTGCTGTTTTTTTTTTTCCCTATCAGCTTTTGTACAAGCCAATGCACCCAACAATTGCACAAAAAGTTATACAACCAGTTGAAAAAGTGCAGATGCCAGGAAAAGTCTCTTATTTCTTTTAGGACAAGTAATATCATTTGTGACATATTAATATGAAGTGATTTCAGAACACATCAACATGTCCAAACCAATATGCTACCATCAGGAACAGCCTTGAGAGGTCATCACCCATGTGGACATTGTCCTTATTATAAGCATATATTCAAGTTTATAGAGTTTGCCCATCATAATGAAAATAAATAAATAAATAAATAAACCATATACCCTAAAACAATTTTCAGTTTGTAGCATGTCATATGTGATTTATGACAGCATGTGTCCTTGCAAGAAATATATAGGAAAAACATCTAGAACCTTATATCTATATAGGGGAACATCTTAGCAATATCAAGAACAGATGATCAGGTGATCCTTTGGTTGACCATTTTCTGGATGATAATCACTCCTTTAAGATCTAAACTTTTGGGTGCCCAGGCAACTTTTTTCCTCAGAATGAGAGGACCTTGGTGTTTTGTTTTGTTTTAATGGATTGGATATTAAGACTTAACATGTTAGTCTATCATGGGCTAAATGTGGACTTAGAGTACATCCATCTACTTGAGTATTTTACTCGAGTATCCACTTACTTGGGTAATTGAGTATTCACATATCACCTAACTTTCCATTCTGCTGTAGAATTGCTATGTTAAAGATGACCTTGTTACACATTGGAAAAATAGAACAGTATAAATCTCCACTGATTTTCAAAATAAATAAATAAATAAATAAACATGTAATTTATAGGTTACACCAAAACCGTTGATTGTATAGATCATTAAAAAGCTCTATGGGTCTCTCTTAAAGAAATGGGTGTGGCACAACATTTGATTGTCCTGATGTGTAACCTGTATCCAGGATAAGATGATCCTATCAGAACAGAATACAGAGAGACAGAGTAATCTACAACTGGAAAGGTGGTCAGGCAAGGCTGCATTTTATCATTCTATTTCTTTGGGCATGCTGAACATATCTTTTGTAAAACAGGATTAGACTCAAAAAAATAAAGTGTGAAAACTGAAGGAAGACACATCAACAATCTAAGATATACAGATGTCACCATATTACTAGCAGAAAACAGCAAAGACTTGGAACAGTTACTGAAGAAAGTCAAGGAAGAAAGTGCAAAGGCATGTTTACAGTTGAATGTTAAGAAAATGAAACTAATTACCACAGGTGATTTATATATCTTTAAAGTAGACAATGGGATCAAGTAGATGGGGCAGTATTGCCCTGGGATGGTCCCGATTGCCCTAGGACTGTCCCAGGACCACAGCAACCAGACACCATGGTCCTGAGGATGATACTGCTATAGTATTCAAGAGGCCACAAGTGATCTGGGGGCACGCATCATGTGTATGCCCTGCCCCCAAATTGACCAGATGGTGCCCTTTTGGGCCATTTGTTTGAGGCCAATGAAAACATTGAAATAGTTTAAGATTTTCCATACCTTGGTTTAGAAGGAAGGGCAAAGAAGAAAGTGTAAAGGCAGGCTTATTGCTGAATATTTAAAAACAAAACAAAAATCATGACCACAGAGGATCTACTTAATTTCAATCTAGACAATGAAGAAACTGAAATTGTTAAAGAATTCCTGTACCTTTGATCAAACATTGATCAGAATGGAGACTGCAATCAAGAAATCAGAAGAACACTAGGACTTGGAAGGCCACCTGTAAAGGAACAAGACAAGATCCTGAAGTGTGAAGATTGTTAAGTAAATATGAAAGTTAGGATTGTCCATGCCATCATATTTCTGATTTCTGTGTATAGCTGTGAAAGCTGAAAAGTGAAAGAAGCTGATAGGAAAAAAATTAAATCGTTTGAAATGCAGTGTTGGAGAAGAATTTTCTAAATACCGTGGGCTGCTAAAAAGAGAAATAAATGGGTCAGTGGTCAGCAAACTACGGCCTGTGGGTCGAACCCGGCCCGTCAAGGCATGGGGGACAGTGGTACCGGCCCCAAGACTAAAAGGTATGCCGACCCCTGAAATGGGTCCTAGACCTAATCAAGCCTGAACTAGAAACTAAGGGCCTCGGCAGATGACTAATTGAGTCATCTTTGAGGCAAGGAAGTGGAGGGGCAGCCGCATGCACGGCACCCCTTCCTCTTCCTGAGGTCGTCCTCAGAGCCGCCGGCCCTCTGCACTGCTGGACCTCCGGGGACAACCTCCCGCCGCAGTGTCCGCACGCGCTGCGGCGGAAAAGGCAGGGAAAGTGCACCCTACGCTTTTAGGGCACACTTTCCCTGTCTTGTGGAAGGAGCGCTGATTTAGCGCTCCTTCCAGGGACGCCGCAGGAGCGCCACAGTGCGGAGGCTGTGCTCCCGTGGCGCTCCGTCCGGCGGCGTCTCCGGCGCCTCTGTCTGCTTCCCCCCTAAGATATCTAAACTGAGACTATTGCACTTTGGCCACATCATGAAAATGCATGTCTCATATGAAAAGACAATAAAGCTGGTTAAGGTAGAAAGCAATAATAAAAGAGGAAGAGTGCATTCCAGATGGATAGACTCAATCAAGAAAGCCACAGCCCTGATTCTCCAACAGCCCCTAAGTGGGGCTGTTGACGACAGAGTGACATGGTGATCTCTCATTCATGGGATCACCGTAAATCAAAATTGACTTGATGACAGTTAAAAATAGTAACAATATAATGCTCTACTTCCTGCTTTTCAAAATATCAATATAATGCTCTACTTCCTGCTTTTCAAACTATCAATTGCAAGATATAAGCTCTAGAAACACTCTTTTTAAAGTTGCACTGTAAGTAATATTGTGTACTTCTATAAGCTTATTTTGGGTTAATAGCCATTTTAAAAATTGAGAGATTTAAACACATTTTGATGCAAAACGTATCTACACAAAATCGATATTGTAACTTGTCTCCTTTCCTTTCCTTTCCTTTCCTTTCCTTTCTTTTATTGGCCTCTGATTACAAGATTAAAATGTGTTAGGCTAATTTGCAAGGGATTTTTTTTTTGCAACACCTTGAGATTTTGTCTTTGCTCTACATCCCTGCTATACAACTAGTTCCTCAAACACCAATACAAAGGTTTGTACAACCTGTTGTGCAACAGGTTGTGCTTTTGCTTGCATGACATCTTCCATAACCAGTTGCACATTCTCTTATCCACAGCCAGTTGCACAAGCATTCCTGCTATAAAAACCTGTGGATACCCCTTTCTACCACATAGTGCAAAAGGGTTTGAACTAATTTGGTGATGTAACTAGACAGTTGTGTTCTCTGTGACATGTCTCTAGGATCATAGGTTTGGGTTTAAGGCAGTTCTGACATTTTGCTGAGGCTCCAATATTAGAGGGGGGAAACCAACACTAGAGATATCTTCTGCCTCCTCTGAACCATGCTTCCACAGGGGCTACATCTACTAGGTTGGAAGGAAGGCCAACATAATATGGAAGAGATTAAGTGTGGCAAGGTTGTGGCAATAATCAGGGAGAGAGAGAGAGAGAGCAAGAACATAAATGCTTTGGATGGATCTCAGCACTTTTGGCCTCCAACCAGGCCCCTAGCATGGAAGAGAATTTCAACCAACTCTGAGAATTATTTAAATGATCAGTTGCTTGCAGTGGGAAGAGATTTTGTTTCAAAGACAGAAATATAGAAAGAAGGAAAGAAAGTCCTGTGAGGGGGGAGGCTCAGTTGTATAGTTCAGCAAGCAAAAGCATAGCAGAGTTTGAAATAGACCAGAGACTCTCATGTTAGCATGCACCTTAAATAGGGCCGCTTATTCTTAGGATTGCTACCTCAAACTGTAATCCCGTTCTCATATACAGAATGGGACCACTCCATTCAGTTCTCTGGGGGTATGAATAAAAAGGTTTAGAACTTCATTAAAATGCACAAATTTACTTGGAAGTAAGTTCAATTGCAATGAAGTGCACTTAATTCAATGTAAATATGCAGTGTATTTTATTGTTAAAGACAATGGTTGCATTCATTTGACAGGAATGGGAACACTATGCTATTATCACAATCTTCCTCACACAGAGAACAGTTAGCCAAGAAATCACTTGTGTGAAAGGATGTTGTGTGTGTGATTGCTCATCCTGCTCCATCTATTACAATTCTGTGTCTGAAGGTTTTCTATAGACATCAGTAATTGAGCTTATTAACCATTTTTTGGGTTGGGGAGGGGGATGGATGGACATGTATAGGCATAAATCCTATATGAATTTTAGTGGGAATAAATCCCATGGAATTCAAGAAGTCTTCTTCTGAGTGTGTAGGCACAAGGCTATTCTTTCCTGTCTCTACTGGCTGGCACATTGCTCCTTCTTGAAGAGGACTGTGCACAGTCTGAGTGTTGAAACAGAATGAGATGAAGGCCACTGGATAGATCACATGAAAAGATAACTTTCTTAAAGTTACTATTGATGACACATACATTTCAGATTATAGATACATAAGAAAAGCAAACCAGGTATTGGTAAAAGGAGGATCAGTTAGCCACTCAAGAAATTCCAGCCAAAGTGAAATGGACAACTCTTTCTCCTTCCACCAACATGCAAAGCCAGTTAGTTGTATTCAAGCAAGCTTTTGAAATATTGCCAATCCTCTTGTGGAAATTGAATTACCTGCTTGGCTGCTGGATCTATTTATTATTGTTATGTTTTGCTGTGTTTGAAGCAGATTAAATTTTATGTTTGTTTGTTTGTTTGTTTAAACCCTGTATTTTAGAAATATTATAAGTACTTTTTCCTGATGGAATGACAGGGTGAAAGGTGGGTAAAGAGATACATAAATGAATATTTAAATAAATAAATAGCAAATGTCTTCTCCTTGCATAACTAATATTAATATTTCAGAACAGTGGAAAGTCTATGTGTTCTGTTAAATACCAAAATTCACTCACACTAAATTAGTGATTTATTTGGGCTCCAGTTCTTGAATGTGGACTGACTGTACTTGAAGTGTTCATCATTTGTTTGGGAGGAAGATCTGAATCCATCTTTATTGATAATACTGAATATAGTCCAGCCAGGACATTATGACAGTCTACCAGATGAATGGTTATTTCTCCAGATATAACTCTAGACATATCATACTGCAGAAGTTGAATACTAAATTGATAAACATGGAAGAAATTCTAACTACCAGCAAGACAGAATATATTTTCTTTACTCAGATTATGGTTTGTCAGATGTCAGATGTAGATATAAAGTGGGAGGTTTATGAGGCTGCCTAAGGCACTTGAACACTCAGTTTTCATTAAAGTTATCTAGAGCTAACTATCCAATGCTTCTTTGTTGCTTAGGAATCAGTTTGAAAATCACAGTGGGAATGAAAGCATTCTGGGTGGGTGGAAAGCATCCAAAAAACCCCCGCTAAGTAGGCACATCTCCATTTGAAGTTGGCATCCCACATTTACTTCAAAATAAGTCCCAGTTACTTTCAAACAAGAATACCTGTGATTGCCACAAAAATCTATATCCATTTTGAGGAGAAAAGGTTTTGGTCTTAGTTCTTTCTATCTTCAAAATCTGACATCTTCATTCTGGTCTGTGGAAGGCAATCATACATTGTTAACTGCTGAGATAGTCCCCCCCAAAAGGTATAGTTTTTTGTTTTTGGTCAAATCAATTTATCCTTTGCACTGTTAAACAGGACTTTTCCTTAGGCCCTTAATTCAGGAATAAACACATGCACATGGACACACATAAAATCAGAATTGTCACATCAGATGCAAAGAACTACAAACTGGCACATGGATACCTCATTGTCAGATAGAGTATGTTGGACTGTCATCTTGTGATTAATCATGAAACAAGCCATCCATTTTGACATCAATCAAATATGCATACATTTACAGAGGAACATGACAAATGACAAAGGCCTGACAGATAGGGCAGATGTCAACATATCAAAAGTCTAAGGAAAAGCAGTAAATTATAACATCTGGTGATTTGATATGTGGGTATGTGCTTCACTTAAAACATAGATGCAATAAAATTCTCAGGTGATCTCAAATGTGCTTTTCACTGTCTTGTTGACAAATTTCTTGTGAAATTCTGATACAAATCTGTTTACATCCCCTTTTAAGCTATTTTACAATGGTCTTTTAACATGTTTGGTCTAGTCTTACAAACTGTATGTTTTGATGCAAGAAGTTTATGAGCATGGGCTTGGTGTGCATGTGTGTCTGTGGAGAAAACTGGAAAGCTGGTTGACAATTTGCACTGGCAGCTGGGTGTTTCCATGTCTCCTGGGTATTGAATTCATGCCAGGCTTCAGCCTTAAACTTAAAGGAACTATTCAATTCTCAAAATTGTGGGCTGAATTCTACCCTCAAAACTGTGACTGAAACTTCAAGTGGTTTCTTTGTTCCACTGAAGTGGAAGCCACTGCCCACTACTACCTATTCAATTAAAAGGCAGGGGACAGGGAAGCCTGAGTCCCGACTCTTTGTTCTTCAAATCAATATGCCAACATAGGGTCAGCCATTCCACTGAGGCAGTTATTTCAGGCAGCAGATGTATTGACAAGCCTGCCTTGTACCCCTAACTAGCCTACTGTTCTGTCACCAGTGTTGAAGCAACATTGAGTTTTCATTTCAGCTGGATTCTATGGCTGAGCATAGTGTAGTAGTTTAACATGTGGACCTATACTAGGCTGAACTATATGTCTCCTTCCCCAGAGTTACTGTACAGCTTCTGAAGATACAAACACTCTTCCCTCACATGACCACTCCATGCCTTGTAGGGAATAGGCAAGATTGGAAAAATGTGTGGCTTCTCTAGATGCAAAATTATTATCTCAGAACTGAGGTCCACAGTGGTCTTCTGTAGGTCTCATCATTTCAGATAATCATTTCCAGGCTCCATGAGGTACAGAATAGCCATGCTGCTGGGGCTTCAGAGGTAAGTCCATGTCTGTGTGTGCACTCATTGGATGCTGCAGAAAGGAAATACTAACCTTTATGGTGTTCAGAAAGGGAAATACAGTGCACCCACAGCATACGCAGGTTTGCCATACGCAGACTCAAGGTCATGTGGACAGCAAGCCCCAGAAGAATGAATTTTGCATTTGTCACACCACACGCAAAAGTGCACCTCCATTAAAACAAAGAGGGCTTGAGCTTATACGTTTTTTGCCATATGCGAGTGGTGGGTCTGGAATGGATCCCCTGCTTATAGGAGGGGCCCACTGTACACAGATGTAAGGGAAACATATGCATATATAAACCATTAACAGCATGCTAGCCAATATTTAATTGATTTGCTAATAAAACCTAGAAACATCTGCAAATTGGAACATTTTGCTTGAGAATGTAAAAATGTGGGAGAAAATTAAACTGGTGGGTTTGTTCATGAAAGCATAAAACTTTAAAGGCTTGTCTAAGACTTGGTTATGCTTTCAGTAAACTAAGTAAGGGGGGATGTAGATGGGTGGCCCTGGGCTGCTCCAGGAAGCAGAGGATCGGGACCACTGCTAGCATGGGCAGCGGCCCCGATTCTCCTATTTGCTACCTCTTAAAAGAGCGGCAAAATGATGCTCCTATTAGAAGCAACAAAAGGCTGCCCCAAGAGCCGCCACACGGCTCTTCTCTGGCCCTTCCTGCATAACGTGTGAGGACACTATGTGCGGAGGATGTCCTGATGCCACGCGCCGTGCGTGAGGGCATGTGACATCAGGACGTCTTCGGGGAGGGGTTGGGACAGCCAGCGTGCAGCTGCCCCTCCCCTTCCCTGCCTCCAACACACTGCAAAGGGCTGTGTGCAGAGGCCCTATGTGAGGTCCAAAACACACTGTAGAAATAATTCAGTTTGAGACCTCTTTAAGTGCCCTGGCTCAATGCTAGGGAATCCTGAGAATTGTAGTTT
>JAIPUX010001232.1:46958572-46990046 GCA_020142125.1 Phrynosoma platyrhinos | reverse complement strand
CCTTGTGGTCTCTTTCAACTCTATGATTCTATGATTCTATGAAACTGGATTATTCCTTCAGTGCATAAAATAAGTAAATACATATTTTTTCTTTCTGATTTAGGGTCATCCTCAAGGAACCCCTTATGGTGCAGTGTTGTGAGTTAAATCCCAAGGCGCTCCAAGACTGACTCAGAATTCTATCCTTTTCTAGTTCAGTAAAATGAGTACCCAGTTTGTTGGGGGCAATTGGCTTGCAGATTGTAAACCTCTGAGAGGCCTGTGTTCACTGATAAGTGGTATAGAAATGTAAATGCTATTGTTAAATGCTAACCTCAAACTCTTTCTCTTCTGAAAAACTCCTTGTCTTCAAAATTGGCCTGGAACCACTGTGCTCCAGATAGCCCCCCTCAGATGAACTTGTTTTGTTTCATTTTCACCCTATGTCTTCATTATGGTGGTGATGTGGAACAAGAATCTCTCTTTGTTAACTTCAAATAGAGATTAAAAATAATTGATTAATCTTTTTTTTTTTTTCAGTTTTCTCCCAGGAATAATTTTCATGTATTGAACACATAAGAAATCTAGATCTTTACACTTTCATCTGACACCTAGGAAATTTTTATTTGTTCATTTTATTTTTATTTTGTTTTGTTTTATTTTACGTTTATGAGTAATCACATCACATAATTATTTTGCTCTCTTACTATATTACACACCTTATATCCTTTATTTTGTTTTGTTTTTCATTTAGTTCAATGTATCTTTAAAAAAAAAGATAAATGAGCATATGTTCATTTCATTTTAATAGACTTTTACAGTCAGAGATCATACAGGATTAGTAATTTATTTAACCAGATAAATTTAATTATGTTGAAACCGTTCTGCTAACTTACCAGTTGGAAGCCAAAGAATTACTCCCACACTTGGACTTTTTGAAAAACTTGTTTCATACCCTGTTACAAACTGCTTCAAATCAACTCCATTTGGAAAGCTGCTTAAAATTTCTTTGGCTCTTAGCTAGTTAACAGAGAGCATGAGTAAGATTTGGGTTATTGTTGGTTCATGGCTTAATTTTCATGGGATGAGGAATAAAGGGTCCATATAAATTGTGAGCTCACTTAAGGAGAAAAGTAGGGCCTGGAAGAAGTGGAAATGTTTTAGCATTTTAGTATTTAGCATTCATATTTTCCCTCTTGTTTTTGTTTCAATGTCTCTTTGTTTCTCCATTCACTTTTCCTGTTTTAGACTGTTAACCTCCAGGACATAAAGCTGTCCATTTCTATTTCACATACAAATAGCTATTTCTTATAGAGTATGACGAGAGGGAGGAAGCTATGCCTACATCCTAACCATCATCTGCACAAACTAGGAGAGGAAATCCATTGCATTTCTAGGTCACCTACAAGTAGTAATGTGGGGGGGGGGATCTGACTCTTTGTGTGTGTGTGTGTGTGTGTGTGTGTGTGTGTGTGTGTGTGTGTGCTGTAATCCTCAGGAATTTTCTTACTTAGAAATCTACTGGGTATGATCCCACCAAAAGTTAAACATCTTTGAATACTATAGGTTGAAGGGACAAAAGTTAGAATTGTTGTTAAGTGTGTGGTAAGCTAACATGAGTTCTGTGAAACTTATTTGTAAGCAATATGTGCATAAGATAGGGCAGCACATTCTATTCACCACCAATAATCAGGATCTTAAGACACTTGACTAATGGAATTTAAATGTGCTTAATGACAGCTGGATTGCACCTAAAACATTTTTCTTTCTCTTTAAATAGGTATCACAATGAAACAAGTGACAAGAAGTCCATCAAAACGCCTGATTTGAGTAGCTAGTGTGCCATTATAAATGGTGTTCCTAATTATGTACAGCTAGCATTTTCCTAATTCATGATTATAATGAAAAAGTGTGTTTCCATCTAGCTCATTTTTGATGAAAGAGGATTAATTATGGAAATAACATACTGAACAGTATGATAAAAACCATATTCTGTACAGCTCCTGAAAGGCTGAAAAGTTTCCTTGCCAATAATATTCATGAGTAGCTGTACATTGACAGCTATGATCCACCAGACGTTGGTATACTTATATTAATCCTACCTCCACCTATCCCAGTCCTTTGACTTGATGGAATGAAGAGATTGTGTGTTGCATAAACCTTTGAGCACAATATGATTTGTCTCTCCTCTGACAAAATAGAGCTCTGAGGACCTCAGTTTCCAGCAATGGTAAAGAGCCCCAAGTGCATCTGGTCTTCATAATTTGAAACTCTTAACTATACCATAACAGCTCTTGCTTGCCCTTCAATATGTCTAATAACTTGGGTCTGTGATAGCTGCACATCATGTGTGGGGAATATTCCCTTTCTGGGAGCTCTAATGTTAGGGTGATGGTGAATCCATTCTGTGTTGTAGTTTGCATTTTAAGGTATACTGAAGGTAGTGAGCCCTAATCCCAAAAGTTCAGACTAATATTTAGAGTAGATTAAATGCAGATGTCTAAACTATCCCTAAGTGAAAAGTATCATCATTCCAAGGTAGGTTAGGCATCTGTGTGGACATATAAAAGCTTTAGTCAAAGATGATTTCATAATTTACTGGGATGGTCAGTTTGTGATCCTTGTTTGTGGTATTTTAAGAGCACACTATTTTGCATATATGCTCCAAAGTACATCTTATGACTTCATTGAGACTTACTCCTAAGTAACTTGATATATTTCATTCCAAGTACAATCAATCTACCAAACTGTAAACCTCATTGAAAATAAGCAGGACCTGCTTATTAGTAGATATTAGTATGATTGCATTGTGTCATACAGAAGTCCAGGAGGTTTAGGAGAGTCTTCTGTTGTTGTTTTCAAAATAATTTATTTCAAAATACAGTTCTTAATTTATCTGTACATGACCCAATACATTTCTTGATATGTACCAGATTCTGCCATCTATACCAGTGTTGTATGTACCAGACTATATAAACACTCCTACAAAAGGTACCTTTGCCTTTTTCCAGTACTGTGTTGTACAAATTTTAGCAAGTGTATGACAGCTGAAGTGGTGTAGTGACTTAAATGTTGGGCTACAACTCTGGAAGCCTGAATCTGAATCCCCACTCATTCATCAAAATCCACTGGGTGACTTTGGGCAAGTCACATTCTCTCAGCCTCAGAGGAAGGTAAAAACAAACCTCCTCTGTCACGAAAATGCTAGGTTCACCTTAGGGTGCCATAAATTAGAAAGTATTCAACCAGAAGTAAATGCATTTGTTTTTATAGCAGAATTAAGAAGAAATGCCAATATCCTACATCAAATGATGTAGTTAGGAATATGAAACTACTTCTGGTCTCCTGACCCAACTTCCCCAACCTGCATTAACAAACAACAGCCATATCAAGCAACAGGGGTCTGTTCTGCTGGTGATTGGGGTTCAGCAGCATATTTCCAGACCTCTCTCATCAGTGATCTCCAGTTCAATGAGGAGTTGCTATAGGGAATTTGTGATTGTGGAAATATTGCTATGATCATGAAGGTGGAACATGGCTGGATATGGCAAATTTTTGCATCTATAACTTTAGGTTATGAATCCATAACTGCAACTTAGGGATACCAGTCAACAGTGCCAAGAATAAAGTCAAAGTCCATTTTGTAAAAGCAGGCTTTTAATATGTAATCACTCTCAGGCAGGCTTCTAATTAGGGTGTGATTATTTAAAAAACTAAAACTTTTGTATGATTTTAAAATAATTTTATACTGTTTTAAATGTGACAATTTAATTGTGGCATGTTTCAATTAATTTCTCCTGTAAGCTACCTTGAGTCACACTCTGAGAGAAAGGTGCCATATAACTAAAGTGCTTATGACCAGGTTTCTTTGTTTTACAGTGAGAAATATGAACATCAAATAATATATGGCCATTTTAAAAAGCCAAACATAAAAGTACATTTCTGGGACTACCTCCTCATGGCAACATGCTTGCTTTTTAAATCAAGTAAATCTAGGTTGAATCCTACATCCTTTTATGGGGGAATTGAACATGCAGAACTCAATAGGACATATTTCTGAACAGACATATCTATATTGTACTGATATGCTACAGTTTTAAACACAAGGAGTAAGCCCTATTGACCACAGGAAGCTTTACCTCTGAGTAAATATGCCCAAGATTGTATTACAAGCCTCAATTCTACAATATCTGAGCCTGCAAAATTCCCTATTATTTTTACATAGTATATGTCTTCCAAATGCATTCCCATGGGGTTAGATCTGACTGAGATTTGCAACATTTGCATCTTGGAGGCCAACTGTAGCTTCAGGTCAGACTATAGTAAGGAATGCAAAGGCCTCTGTGTTGAATAATGAGCTCTTGTTTATCTGGGTCATTGCAACACTCTGGAACACTCCACAGGTCAATGCTAAAGGGCTTAAAGTTTTATTAGGCCATCAGGACTGCAGTCTTCAGCACAACTATGCATAAATACTTTCTACTGAAATCAATGACCATTTGGGCTATTTTACATGTGTTCAGCATTTGATTTCTCTACACCAGATTACTGGACATTATATTGGCAGTAAAATATGTGATTTGTTGTATGAAAGAAAATATTAAAGGTTAAGTGTGGTTTTCTATTTTTGAAGGTTCCTTCATATGCACAAGCCTGGTGACTATATTCATCAAGGGCTTGTGTGGTCTTCAAGTCCAACAAGAAAATGCACCTAATGGGGATCCTGTTTCCACACAACATTTACATGTACAAAGTTCAGTGCTTGTAGAGCAAATAGCATAACCAATATGCAATAATAAATGCAGGAATCCATTTATGATCCAGGCATCATATTTTGTATATTTTTCACAAAGGTTCTGTGCTGATTAGACAACTAATCAGGTACCTCTGCTGCACATGAAAGTAGGGTAAGCACTCTCAGTGATGGGATGGCTGGGCATAATCCTGCTCCCATGCACATACCTAGGAAGAAATACTGAAATGATCCCAAATGATGAAGATACACACTCAGGAACATCACACAATCAATGGAGACCAGGTCTATGCTTTTGGCCCTGTATATGGCATCAGTTACACTTCCTGGCTCAACCTCTCTAATGAGTGGAACAGACCAGTAAGAAGGGGCACTTGAAGCCAGCCCCACTAGAGATGGGCCTGACCCAAATGGGAATGGAAAAGATCCACCCTTATTTGGGCCAGGAAAGAGCCGGCTTTCCCAGCCCCAGCACAGCTCCCAGGGTGGCTTCAAGAGCATCTTGAAGCCACCCATGTCTGGGCAGCCAGCTTGCTTCCAGGAATCATCGGAGTATGCAGCGTGTAAATGTCACACTCTCAAGATCCTGGAAGGCATCTTTAATGGGCCGTCTGTTCTGCCTCAAGTCTATATTTTACCACCCCTATGATTAGGGCACCTGGTAATCTGTGAGATGTTCATGACTGATACAGGCTAATATTTGTCTGAAAACATTAAATGAGAGAGGAGATATGTTATTCATATGGATGAGAGAGAGAAATAAACCCTCTCTGTCTTCAATTGTTAGCTAAATAGCTATGTAACCTGAATCCTCATACATTTTCTTTAGGTATGCTTGAGGAGTTCCCTCTCTGTTAATTCTTATATGAGCTGGCCTGATCCACAGAACCTGGACTAATATACTGATTAGAAATCAGTTATCTACCAATTATCATATTTCCTGAGTATTCTGATACAGCCCTTGGTTGAAAACAAAGAAGCCACACCAAAATACATTTTGAAATGTCTATTTGGTTTGTGCAGTATTCTAGACTATGCAGAAAACTTGTAATCATGCTCAGCAAAATCTAGTTAGCTTCAGATCTTCCTCATAAACACAAGGAGATCAAAGGTGAAGAAATCAGGAACATCTTCTTCCCTCCACAGTTTCCTAGGGCAATTAAACTTAATTCCTCTGTAATGAGAGGCTGCTAAATGTGTGATTTAAATTTTAGGATAAGTCCATCACCAGTGGCAACTATTTGACATGCTCCCTTCTTGCAGGGAAGCAATGTGATGCATTTTGTCCTTGTCAAACTCACACTATATATTTTTGTTCCTGATAGACAGAGAAACCAGGTTATCAAAAAATGTTATTTATTTATTTACTTACTTATTTATTGTTTTCAGATGCCAGATACTGGAAAGGAAAGGAAAGGAAAATGTCTGAATTCTGGCCTTAAATCTCAGCATAACACATCTCATCCCAGATGGATATGATGCAAATGTAACATGTTGCAGAATGCCAAAAGACACCTGTACAGAAATAACAGATGGATGTTATGCCCTAATCCCTCCTTGCCTCAGTGCCTCACATTCCCAAAAATAAAATAAAATAAAATAAATCCTATAATAGTATCTCTTACACAAGACACATTTTTCTATTTCAGCTGCAGTTCCTATTTTCCTCTTAGTGCAACATGAAAACCTTGCAGGCCTTACATTTTCTATGTAACATGCCATTTTAAATCCTTGACATTAAAAACAGTCACTTTGCAAAGATCATGTGTCTGTGCTCAACAATATAAAGTGCACAGGTTGGCTTTTCAGTGAAACAAGGTTAGGTTTCTGGAAGAGGTGGTAAAAAAGAGTAGATGGGGGAGAGGAATGGTAGGCTTGTTTCTCTCCTACATTTAAATGCATGTTTAAAATAAAATATTATATGTGCCTCAGTACCCTAACAAGATCCTGTCTGATCCTGGCAACTAAGCAGGCTCAGCTCTGGTTAATAAATGGGTGGGAGATCATCAATGAATACCATGTGCTGTAGGCTATACTTCAGAGGAAGGAACTGGAAAAAACAAAAACAAAAGCCTCTAAGTATTCCTTGCTTAAGGAAACCCTATGAAATTCATGAGGTTGTCATATAAATGAAAATGTAACTTGAAGGAATATGTACTGCCTAGAAAGGAGGTCCATTGAGTTCATTGGGGCTTATTGTCAGAAAGTGTATGCAGGTTTGTAATCTTATTGGCAATACAAAAAGGAATAGTAGCAGTGGGGCAGAATTCTAGGAAAGGATACAGATGACAACGTTGCAGCAAGAACTGTCCAGACAATATAATACTGCCAAAAATGAAAGAAGGAAATGACCTCCAATTGCTGTCTACATGAACTGATGGGTCTCTTCTTGATCTACACTAGTGATTCCCCATCTTGAATTCTCAGAAGACATTGGCTGTTCCAGAATCTCTGACAATTAGCCAAGTTAACTGGGACTTCTAGGAGGTAAATTCAAATAGCAATTGGGAGCCTAACTTTAGGAACCACTATAAAGAACATATAAAAACAGCCCTCAAGTATCAGGCAACTGCTACAAGAAAATGGTAAGGATGGAAAGAATATTCCAAAAACTATTTTAAAAGGGTCAAAAAGTATGTTTCTTTATTAAAGGAAGCCCTGATGAGGAGAATCCTGGACTGATGTGCATCTTCACAGTTCAGGGCATATCCTGTGAAAAAATCACACATGGTTTTTCTGCACAGTAAATAGTGGACAGAATTCAGGATCATACTTATGGATGTGTAACCTGGAGTTATACAGCTGTATAACTCCAAGTTACACATCCATATTCAGATCCCTATTTACAGTCCTATGTAGCCATAACCAAGGCACTATTGCCATTATCATAACTGTTCCCCAGACCTATTTTACTGAGCATCATCTGTATGGACAGAAAGAGGGGGTTACCAGTGATTGGGGTTTGGGTGGATAATGTTTGTACCCCTTTGTCAGAGCCAGTGAGGCTATGATGATCAGAAGCAGGATCTCATCACACTTCCCTGTCACACCCTTGTTGGCTGGTGGGAGGGGGTGGAAATATCATCTGCCTACACCTTGAAAACAAGGCATTGAAAACAATTCTGATGGACACCATAGACAATGTAGGTTAAAGCAGGCAATAGTAATTTAAATGGGTAAGTGATGAAACTGTGGTTGAACAAAATCATGCCATAAAAATAAGGCAGAAGAGAAAAGCAGAACATCTGGTTGGGGGTGGTGGTAAATGCTTCATAATATGAAACAACAACATACTCTCATTCACCATGCCCTTTGATCATTAAACATCTTATGTTAAATCAACTGAAGTCCTATTACAATTTTGATTCCCTTCTGAATGCATTTACTTCTTTGTACATAGGCAGAGAATGCTGAACATAAGGTCAGGGCTAAGCCACAACATTTTGCTGTCTTAATGCCAACAACCCACCCAAATTAAGCTAAATAGTATCTAAGGCCAGCCAAGTTATGGTGGCACATGAAACAGAAAGTTCCACAAGTTCCTGTCCCCATAGAAGGAAATAAAAAATGCAATCATTTCAACTGAAAATATACAATAAAAGCAAATAAATAACAATTTGCTGCCCTTTCATGTTACTTAAAATATTTTACCTGAGGCCATTGCCTCCCTCTGCCTAATGCTAGGGCTGGCATTGCTGGCTGAAACAGGAAAACATTTATTTTTACATCATTTGCAATTAGTTGGCATTCATGACTCATACTCTGGTCTTCCCAGAGAAATATTGATGCCTTGAGTTTCTCTTCCTAAGAATGATTTTTTTTCCCTCAGGCAACTAGAATTCTGCATACTTCCCACTATATAAACACTCCACTGGCTTCTGGCACTGAACAACTTCTTTTCTTTGAAGAAGTTCTCTGTTCATCCCTCATTCTCAAAGACAAAATCTGAAGTCTTTAATCAAACAAAAGTGTCATTGAAATCAGCATGAGTTTTCCTTCATCAAGCAGTGGATTACTTGCTAACAAAGTTGTGAAGCTCAGAAAGGATGGTGTCTGTATTTGTTCGACACTGGTGTGTTAATTTCAGAAAGACATGTGACTTTCTTATGCATTGTAGCAGGGGGAAAAAATAGAGCAGGAAAAAGAGGGGGGAGGAGGGAGAAAGGATGAGTCTGTGCTTGCAACCCTGCAGAAAATAGAGTAGGCTTTTGGTATCCACTGGGGGTTGGTTCCAGGATCCCCCATAGATACCAAAAACTGTAGATGCTCAAGTCCCATTAAATACAATGACATAGTAAAATGGTGCCCCTTATACCCTTATATAAGATGGCAAGATCAAGTTTGTTATGTATTTTTTTAATATTTTCAAACCATGGGTGCTTGAATCCATGGATTAAAAAAATCAGTGGATATGGAGGGACTACTGTAATAAACGAAAAGTTTAAATCCATAAGAATGTTTTTATATATTCTTCCATGTATTTTGTGCACCATATTATATAACTAGAGTTGGTTATATGGTTTGGCCTTTGATTATATCAAATGTGGGAAATGGGTAGCCCTCCAGATGTTGTGGCACTGCATCTTGCATCAGTACTATCTGGTATTGCTAATGGTGAGGAATAATGAGAATGCCAGTCCAAGAATATCTGGATATCCACATGTTCCCATCTCTGCCCTTGGTGAGAAACCTTAAGATTGTCAAGAGACTTGGCCTGTTTCTATGTGTCAAGAGAGCCTTGAAATAATCTGAAATTATTCATATTCTCCATTCATATGAGAATAAATACGTGATCATTGCTATTTTGCATTGCCTCAAGATTTTGAAATAAGGGTTTAAAATGTGTGTGTGTGTCACAATGCACACAACAATTCCACAAATTGTCAGTTCATTCATAAACTAATGACATTCCTGTCTAAATAATTTCAAGCATCAAATCGGCACAACCACATATATGGCTTCCCTATGTTTTATATGACCTTGTAGGAAATAGTATATTCCAGATATGATATCTCCTTCACCCCGCAATATACATCACAATATAAGAACTGTAGCATAGCTAATTAAGTTCACTATTCAGTAAATGAGAAAAAACACATATTTAATTTGGACACAATTATAGTTTACCAAGTCGGCTATGTTTTGAAACAAAGCAACAATTCTCATTCTAACAGGATGGGGTTTGAGTATATACACAAGTCCACAGGTCTATGAACAGTGAATCTGTGATGAATACAGTGGGCTCTTTTTATCTATGGGCTTTCCATCCATGCATTTGAACTTCCATGGACAGCAAATCCTGTCATTCTTAATGGAGGGCATGCATGTCACACCACCATAGAAACCAATGATATTTGAAGTTCCCTATTGTTGTTTTTTTTTATCCATGGGGGGGGGGAGGTCAAGAATGGATCCTTTGTGGATAAGAAGGGATGACTGTACCTATTCAGACAGTTCTTGTTGTTGTTGTTACACCAAAAAAGTATGTTAAGGCAGTAATCGATATGGAACCTAGAATTACATAATTGTGATTGTTTTGTACTCACAATCCCTGTGCAATCCCTAGTTTAGAGGCTACATAGGAACCATGAAAGTTCCCCAATCCCCATTTACCAGGCAGCAGCTGTAGCAATCAATGCAGGGCTCTTCCCCTTCTTATTGAGAAGCAGCTATCTGATAGTCCCACTTACACAATCAGTCTCCAGCATGAGGAAGAATTGCAACAGGAATCCTGCTTCTTCCTGATGTACTAAAGATTGCTAATTTTGAAAGGAAGGGGGATATCAGTCAGCTGCTTCTCAATCGACAGGGAATAGACCCCTGTTGATCTCAGTGGTTGCTGCCTGGTAAGTGGGGATTGGAAAGATTGGGACAGCAATCACCATGTAGCATCATAATTATGGTGCCTATGGATTCATAACTCCCAACAGAATTCCAGCTATTATTTTCTGTGCTGAAAAAGCAGTTTCCTGCACAGAAAATGCAGTTTTCAAAACAAAACAACAACATGTGGATTTTGCTCAGAATAAGTCTTGAGCTGTAAAGATTTTTGTAAAACCAAGATTCTTCTTGTCAGAATTTCTCAACACCTGAGAAACATGTTTTTACAACCATTTTTTTCAAATATTTTTTTTAAAAATCTTTCTATCCCTAGAAGAAATCTGTGAGTATCAAAATTGTTTTAACTTGTTGCCTTTGGGAAGAGACCTTTGATCTGTTAGGATATGCATTTCATCCTCAAACTCTCAAACTTTTGAATCCACATGATAGAAGTTACAGAAATGTTAGTGCAAAGCATACTTGTGGTGATACTTGATACAAGATGGGTGATTGGGGTTGTCAGTAGTGACAGACTTGGGCATGTGTTTAGCAGCATGCAAATGGTTCAGAAACACCATATGCATGATCCCAGGAGCTGGATGTGAGTGATTCCCTTGCCACAGACACCACAGTCTTCTATGCTTGTAGTATAGGACATCTGTTTTCATAAATTGATGCCATCCCTCATTACACAGGGGCAGGGAATTCAGATATTTCTTTTCAACTGTGATTTTCCCTCAAATTTATTCTGAGGTTATTTTGATTCAGTATTTTACTTTCCCAGAATCAGTGGGGGGGGGGGATGTTTTCACCTTTTTCTCATTTCCTCTTCAGCAAAACATTTCATTCAAAACACTAAAATATCCTTCATGACTCTTTGGTGAAAGCTGACCAAAACAGAAAATATTTGATAGTTTGTTTTTTGTCTGCAAAATAATTTAAAAACCCATGTTCAAAGTTCAAAGGAACAAGCTAGAGCAGTGATCCTCAACTACCACACCCTTTCCTCTTTGGTGACAACACTAGCACTCGTGTGTGTGTGTGTGTGTGTGTGTGTGTGTGTGTGTATAGATAGATAGATAGATAGATAGATAGATAGATAGATAGATAGATAGATGATAGATAGATAGATAGATAGTCTACTGTTCTATTGAAAATTCAAAACAACCAGTCTTGGTCTCTGCCCCCTTTGGGCCCAGTCATCCTGGGAACAGCAGCAATCAGCTGGTTAAGCAACAACCAAGAAGCTTCTTGCTTGTTCTGGCCTTGCAGCAAATTCTGGCACAGAGAAGAAGCTTCTTGGTCTTTTCTTGACTGGATGCTCAGTTGCTGTTCCCTTTCCATCCTGTCACTCTGGGAGCAGCAGGCTCAGCAATGACCAAGAAGTTTCTTATCCATGCTAGTCTTGCAGCAAAGTCCAGCATGGAAAGAGGCCTCTCGGTTGCTGCTCAGTCGGCTGCTCAGTTGCTGCTACCAGGGTTACCACGTGCAAAGGGAGAAGCTTCTCCCCAGTGAGAAGGGACTCTCAATCTTTCAGTGGGGCAAAGAAGGGTGCAGCTGGTGTATTTGTAGGGGGATTACAGAGACCATGTGCTCTGGAGTGGAGACTGGTGTGGATGGAGAAAGGGAGGGATTTTAAGTACAGGAGGTGCTCCAAGACAAAAGGACTCTTTTCAAGAACTGAACACAGATGCCCCTTTCCCAGAGACATGTCTTCCTCATACAGCTTCAAGTTTTCCCCTCCCACAAAAACATTGTCTCTTCCACTACCTCTTTTTTCAGCCTGTCTGGTGAAAGAAAGCAGGAGCAGCAACACAGTTCCAACCTGCCAGCCAAGTCCCAGCAAAACTCACAAAACTTAAGCAGGGTCCCAAATTTGAAAGTTCATTTTGCCACCACTTCTTCGCTGCTACCATGGCTCTAATTCCTTGCTCCAATCTGTCCCAAAACAGCACTGCTTGGAGCCACAGGACAATGCCTTGTGAGAGTTTCCCAGCTGCCATTACTAGCAAAATACAGGACTAAGGGAGTGAGCTCACAACGGCAGGCAAGCAGCAGGAGATTCCACTACATGAAGTGATCAACAAGACTGTGTGCTGTATTCAAGAGACTCTGAAAAGAAGTTCCATGCAATCCTCATCCCCACCATGGTTCTGAAAGGCACTGGTTCTCCTAGGCTTTCTTCCACACCAATACTTTAACTAAAGTCCCCCACCACCACCCTCTTTTCTCTTACTGCCCCCCTATTGCCCCCTCTTCCCCTCACAGCCCCCTGGATCCTTCTACTGCCCCCAGGGAGGCATACCACACACTTTGTGAATCACTAAGGCAGAGTTTATGAACAATTGTCTTGGTCTAGCTGAAAGCATATACATAATATCTATGGTGTATAAGATGCATATGGGAGCTTGATATTCAATTTGCTTTTAAGGCTCAATGCTCATATTATATAGCTATATATTGTAGCAAGTAGACCCATATCTTGAAAGCCAGTGTGGTATAGTGGTTTGATGGTAGGATTTGGACGCTGCAGATTGAGGTTTGATTCCCTGCTCACCATGGAAATCTAGTGGGTGACATTATGAGAATCACATACCCTCAGCCATAAGTCAGAAACTACTTGAAGACACAACAGCAGCAGTAGCAGCAACAACAGGGTCTGTATCTTCCTACTTCATTCTTCCTTCCTCTTTAACATCCTATCAATGGATAGTAGCAATGGTAGTTGCATATCAGATTCGGTATCATAGGGCCTTTGCAGGCTGCCAGAAATAGTGCACATTAAATTGAGGCAATGCCCTGGCTCAGTGCTAGGGAATCATGGGAACTGTAATTTATTGTGGCACCAGAGCTCTCTGGCAGAGAAGGCTCAATGTCTCAGAAAAAAATACAATTCCCATGATTCCCTAGCACTGAGCCAGGGCAGTGCCTCAATGTAATGTGCACTATTTCTGGCAGTCTGCAAAGGCTCATAATCACTATGCCTTTCATTACTTTTCACTGGGGAATACAAGTCAGAGGATACTGCTAGCTTCCAATAGAAAGATACTATAAGATTCCTGATATCATTTGGGGGTTTTAACAGGGAATTTCTGGGATAGTATCTTGATCAAAGTGGAATCTGATCTGATTTAGCAGGGTTCTTCCTATATACATATCATCCTTCAGTTTTGGTGCTCTCTACAGTTAATAAATATGGAGAATATTCATGGAGAAACAGAATGGTTCCCAATGGGCAAAGGAGTGAGGCAAGAATACATTCTATCACCCTGACTGTCAACTTGTAAGCAGAAAATATCAAGTGAAGGGAAGGTTTAGAACTAGAAGGAAGAGGAGTGAAGATAGAAGGACGAAACATCACCAACCTAAGGTATGTAGATGACACCATACTATTAGCTGTTAGCAGATGTGATCCATTTTTCTTGTATATTTTAGCCATGTGGAGTTCCCTATGACCCCAGCCTGACCCTTGGGAGATGGCAGCCATAATCCCCTAAATGTAAGGTCAGGTAGGCAATGCTGAAGTTGCTCAAGACCACTAAAGATTTCCTGGACAGGCAGGTTTGGAGTTGCCCTTGGGAATATCCCATTATACTGGAAAAGATACACAATGGTGTTGCTTTGTCTTAGTCTCACACTTAATGGGACAGTGATCAGATTTGATGGCACCCCTTTCTCTAGCTTCCTTTCCTCAATAGTTTTGAAACCAAATGCATTGTTTAGACTATGCCCAGACTTAGGTAAACAATGGTAAACCCATCAAGCCTTTGTCCTCCTATTGTTTGACTCATGGCCAGAAGGCAGGAATCGCCCTTAAAACCCCCTGGATTTTAGCAGACCATGTGCTACCTTGAAAGTGCATGCTGAATCTCTGTCAGTCTGCACTCTGAGATAGTTCCCATGACCCCCTCTCTTGCCGGTCATGCCCCTTCCATGGAACCCATCCGCATTCGTCACCAGAATTCCCAAGGAGTCTCTCTGGCGTAAGTATAAGCCTCTATCCTAGTTATCCCTCTCTGCTCTTCTAGCATGTGTGTGTGTGTGTGTGTGTGTGTGTGTGTGTGCCATATTTGGGTGTTTGCTTATTGTGTTATTATTTCAGACTTTAATTTGGAGTTTGGTTTCTCTCAGCATCATTCCCTGCTTAAATTCTTATATCTCTGGTATACATTTGGATAAGATCTCCGAAGCGAAGTTGGGCGCTTCACTCACATATTTGAGCTAATTATAAATTCCCCAAAATTAGGCTTGTTTCCCAACATAGCAGAAAACATCACAGACCTAGAGCAACTACTAAGGAAGATCAAGGAAGAAAGTGCAAAGGCAGGCTTATTGTTGAACATAAAAAAAAGAAAGATAATAACCACAAGTATTTTACACAAACCCAATCTAGACAATGAAGACATAGAAATAGTAAAAAAGTTCTCATATCTAGGATCAAACATTGATCAGAGTGGGAACTGAAGACTTAGAACAATTTCTAAGGAACTTCAGAGAAGAAAGTACAATGGCAGGCTTATTGATAAACATAAGAAAACAAAAATAATGATCATGAAGAAGCTACATAAATTCAACCTAAAATCATAGAATCACAGAATCACAGAGTTAGAAGAGACCACAAGGGTCATCTAGTCCAACTCCCTGTCATGCAGGAACACAAAACTATAGTATCCCTGACATGTGGACATAGAATCATAGAATCATAGAGTTGGAAGAGACCACAAGGGCCATCCAGTCCAACCCCCCTGCCATACAGGAACTCCCAGTCAAAGCATCCTTGACAAATGGCCATCCAGCCTCTGTTTAAAAACTTCCAAAGAAGAAGACTCCACCATACTCTGAGGGAGTGTATTCCACTGTTGGATAGCTCTTACTGTCAGGAAGTTCCTCCTAATGTTTAGGTGGAATCTCTTTTCCTGTAGCTTCCATCCATTCTTCCATGTCCTATTCTCTGGAGCATCAGAAAACAAGCTTGCTCCATTCTCAATGTGACACCCCTCCAAATACTTAAAAAGAACGATCATATCATTTCTTAACTGTCTTTTCTCCAGGATAAACATACCCAGCTCCCTCAGTCTCTCCTCATAAGGCATGGCTTCCAGACCCTTCACCATTTTGGCTGCCCTTCTCTGGAAAATGAGTAAGTCAAAATAGTCAAAGAATTCCCATACCTTGGATCAAACATTGATCAAAATGGATACTGCAGTTAAGAAATCAGAAGACTAGTAATGGGAAGAGTAGCTATAGAAAAAAATAGATAAGAATCTCAAGTGTTAAGATCACAATTAAGCAATAAAGATAGAATCATCCAAGCCATTGTATCGTCCATCAACATGTACAGATGTAAGAGTTAGGCAGTGAAGAAAGCTGATAGAAAGAAAATTAAATCATTTGAGATGTGTAGATGGAGAAGAGTGCTGAGGATACCATGGACAGTCAAAAAGAAAAAAAAAATAGGTCCTGGAACAGATAAGGCCTGATTTCTTCCTGGAGGCCAAGATGATCAAATTGAGGTTGCCATACTTTGGTCATGAGAAGGCATAACTCATTAGAAAAGTCAATAATGCTAGGAATGTAGAAGGCAGTAGAAGGAGAGAAAAACCACACACTAGATAAATAGCTTCAATCAAGGAGGTAATGGGCTTAAATTTGCAGGACCTAAGCAGTGTAGTGGAGGATAGAGGGTCTTGGAAAATCCTCATTTAGAGGGTCACTACGAGTTGGGGCTGACGTGAGGGCAGTTAAACAACAATAACAGTTTATGTAAAATCCCTTGCCTCCTTCTTTTTTGCTCCAAAGTGTTGCACTCAAGGCTGCTAATGACACTATTGATAAAAATAAACTAAAATACAACGCAGGAAAATACAGGCTGACAAAGGCAGAAAAGGGATAGAACCACAGATATTTAAGAAGTGGATTAAACATAAATGAGTCCCTATGTGTGCCATGTGACATCTGCTTTTCATAATTAACATCAAACCATCACTTCCTAATGTAAGTAGATATTGGCTTGCAAATGGTATTTTGTGCAAACTATGCTTTTTTTTTTTTAATCATTGATATATATATATAAACTGCTACCTATATTTTGTCCTGAAAGGGGAGATTGCCTTTTGAAGATACGAATAAGAATGAGATACAGATAAGATAATTGCCTAGTCAAACAGTGGGACATTAATTTTCTTGCTTTTTTTATAGCTGATGATGTCACCTGCCAAGTCTGGCACTCCTGTAGGAGCTGGATACACATGAGCACATTAATGGGGCTCAGAAAAGGTAGCATGGAATGTGGATTTGGATTGTTAAAACCAATGGGTATTTTCACTGTAAAATGCAATGAAGCAAGAACTAGAGATATAGAATGCCTTAAATTAGTATCTCTACAAACGGGCACATCGTTGAAAGCAATGAGTTTACAAGAGAAATGAAACAGTTGGAATTTCAGATGTCTTCCTTTGAGAGAAACTGAATGATATATGTTACTTTTAAAGTAAGCATCTGAAGTTAGATTTGCCCCAGATAGGCTTGAAAATTAGTTTTCCCCCAATTTATTCTAATCCTTTTATCCCTTCAACTCAAGTCAGTGAATTTTTAAAAAGCACAATTCAATCTTTTGAAAAATCAGGTAATCCTGTATAAACCAGAACCTTGGCTTGCATAAGTATATCCAAAACAGTAAGTTTCATTATTTCTCTAAACCCATTTTTATTTTTTTATTTTTTTTTTAAGAAAAGATTTTTAAGACACTCTGTAACAGAAGCAAACTGGAAAAAAATAAGACTTTTTTTTTAATTTCAACTGATGTCATTCATATTTCAGGAGTCTGAAAGAGAAGGTTAAGAAAAGATGAGGAGATTACATATTTAAGAGCTTGGAGACAAAAGGCCTTGTTTTCTCATCAGTTGTGTGAGCATAATTAAGATGAGCTACTTTAATGTTATTTATAATTTAGTACCCATACTTTGCCAACCTGCGATTTTGCTACCTAGAAAAGGTAGTGATTGTAGTGGGATATCCCTGGTGTCTTTTTTTTTTTTAAAAAAGTTTGCCTATTCATCTCACAGATGCTAATGCACCACAGACCCACAGTAAACCCCTGTATGCTTCCAGTAAACTCCTGTCTGCTTCCAATGCCTTCTAAAAATGCACCAGGTTCAATACTAAACCTTGTACTTGCCTCAGTGCAATTTATTTATTTATAATATAACATAACAAAAGACTAGAATCAATTTTAAAAACATCTGTCCTTCTCAGTAAGGTCAGAGGATAGATCCAGAATCTGACAGAATGAGCTTAGTGGATTGCAGGTAGGAAATGACTTATGAGTTGCCACGTCTCAAGGCACTAGCTGGTCTTGGGGCATTGCTATGCTTCCCAGGGTCTCCAGGCAGAGAAATAAATCTCAGAATGATTGCAACTGGAAGGATAAGGGGAAAATGTTTGTGTATGTTATGTGACTTTAAGGCCTGGGCGCATGTCCACTCATTTGCAGTTGGTACCATGTCTATCTTGCTCACTGTGAATATATTTGTATGTGTATTGTACCTGTACAAGATCAATGCACCAATGGAAGAGGAGGACTAGCAGCAGTAACAACAGTAAGCAAAGGGGATGGGAAGAGAGACAGTAGGTGCATATACTGGATTCCATTGTGCCATCTGAAGAAAGGCACAGAATGGAATGTGATTCATTGGGACTTATTGTACCATACGTCCCAATAGAAGGAGTGCTGGTGAAATAAAAACTTTGTGAGAGCTTGTGATTAGCCTACCAAAAGCCACAGCAGTTGAATAAAACATGGAAAATTCTTAACAAGTCTCATATACTAAAGGTAAGGTCACATGAGAATGTAACCCCTGGTGGGAATAGCACCAGATGCTCACTTTTTGTTTCTTTGTTTTCTTAGCTTTTAGTTTATATATTACGTATTTTGTTGGCTTTTCTCCAGATTTCGGGCTCATTTTCCCAAAGTGTTCTCAAGCCAGTTTCTACAGTCAGCTTATCTAGAAATAGTGTTATCTTGCCTTCCAAGCTTTGCTTCTTTCAGCTCAATGTCATCACAAAGATTAGACTACGCCAAAGGAGCAGCTCTGCACTGCCCCTTTGCTCACTGGACTGGGGCTGCAGCAACCACATGCTACATCCCTGACCTGGCATTTTTCCAGTGCAAAAAGAAGTGGCAAAATGCTGCTCCTTTTTGCACTGGAAAAAAAAGTGCCCCTTTCACCACCATTGCAGCTCTTCTCTGCTCCTGCAGTGTGAGGCATGTAGTTGCTGCACCACAGGAGAGTCCCTATGCTGCCTGCCATTTGGTTGGGAAGGTGGCATGACAGAGTTTGGGGTCAGAGTTGGGGCATGAGGTGTGTGGTCACCATGCCTCCAAGCCACTGGGATGCCTGTTCATATTGCCAGTCTGTTCAGCCCCTCTATGACAAGCCCAAACCTGGGATTTCACAAATACCTACCTAATGTGTTAAGCTGCTGACCTGGCAGACCTAGGATTTATAGACTCTGAGATGGTAATGGAAGAATCTTAGATATTTAGGCCCCAAGGCTAGTGATCTGCATAAATATTAACTTATAGTTGAACTTTGATAGTGTCAGAGATGGCCAAGCCTCTCTAACTACTGTGTTTGAAGGCTACAGGAGAGATACAATTTTAGCTAAAAAAAACCACACCAACCACCAGGGGGAAAAATCATTTGTAGTTGTTGTTAATTGCCACCAAACTATGAATGAGAGACCTTCAAGACATTATCAACAATTTTGCTCAGGTTCTGCAAACTCAAGCCTTGGCTTCTTTCACTGAATCTCTCCAGCTGTAATGCAATCTTCCTCTTTTCCTAATGTTTCCCCTTTATCAAGCATTACTGTCTTTTTGAATGAGTCATGTTTTCTCATCATACACCCAAAGTATAATAGCCTCAGATTGCTTATCTTGGTTTTTAAGGAACGTTCAGGCTTGATTTGTTATCACACCTAATTATTGCTGACTTTTGTAGTCCATGATATCCATAGAACTCTTCTAACACTTCAATTCTCTTTCTGTCAGCTTTTTTCAGTCTCTAGGTTTCACTACCACATATATTGGGGGGGGGGGGGGGGAATAAAAAAGATGGAACTTGTGTATTTTACTAAGAACCTCCCTGAATTTCTCCCTATATTTTGAAAAATGATACATGTAAACAAACTCTGCCACAGAAATTATAAATGATGGAGGGGATAATTTATCATTGATTTATTTTTGAGAGTTACATTAACAACAAGGTCTACTTGAATCCAACTGATAAGATAGAAACCATAGAAATAATTTCTGTTCCTTTGTTTTCATATTTTGGTTTATTCCTCACATTTCTATGTCACTTCTTTCCATCAGTGGACTAAGGATGGTATGCATGAGTAGTAACACTTGCCTTTACCTTGCTTGCCAGCATGATAAGGTAAACTGAGAGAGAATCTTAAAGAGTAGACAAGTTGGCCTCAAATAAAATTGTTGGCTGAAACCTCTATGGCAGTATGAAGGTGTAATCTAGAGTTATGCTCCCATGACTGTGGTACCTTCATGATCCCCTAATTGGAAAGTCCCCCAATCTGCAATTATCTGATTAACAATTAACAGGTCTTCAATGGATGCTGAAAGTGCTGTAGTTTGGGACTTATTCTGCTCAAAATTTACACATGTTGTTTTTGTCAGAAAAGAACATTTTCTGTGCAGGAAACATTTTCTATACAAAAAATAATATTCATAAGATTACCATTAAGCTAACAGACGAACTGAGGATGGGCATGCGCACACACACACATCAGATATATCTCTGTGCTGTATGCCTAACTCAAAATAAAAGAGTTTTATAAATGGCCATTCAATCATCCTTTAATTCCCCCCATTTCCCAGCTGTATGTGGTTCATTATTAAGGTGTCAGAAGAAAACAGATGTTTGCCACTTTGCTTTAAAGTTCAGTAGCCATACAAGTTTAGCAGTCATTAAAATGCTATTTCCTGAAATACTGACAGTATTTCACACTATGATGTGCACCTATTGGAGATCTGTCCCATGCAGACATAGACAACATCTAAACATAATGTTCTGTAAAGACTTCTCTATACATTGTCATTTCTTTTCAGCATGTCTATTTAAGAATTCATAAAAATTACTAAAATAATATGCCACAACAGTTTTGAGCTTTTTTCCACTGGGTCTAAGCAATCATTGACAAATGGCTTGTTTCACAAATTATACAACACAATTCAAGCTTGCAGATTCTGCTTGCTGCAAGTGGGCAAACTCGGAGAGGAGTTAATGAACTGAAACTGTTTTACCATTCAGGAGACTAACTCCATAAGAATTCTAATAAACGTACAGAAACTTGCAAGTAAGACTGCATGATGATGAAAGTGATATTCATGCAGAGTGGCTTAGTCACAGTGTAATAAAAACCATGGAAAGTAATTAAAACTCACCATTTGTAAAGGAGTGAAATCCATTAGGAGTGGAAATGGGAATTATTATTATTTTTTAGTTGCAAATCAACATCCTTCATATAAAGTAATGAAAAATGAAACATGAAATTCCCTGTTGGTGAGAATTATATGAAAGACCCAAAAGTAATTCTATTTACATTCAGGTAAGTCCTAGTGACTGAAATAAATAGATTGTAAGCAATTACTAAAGCAGCACTCTACATGGGTCTCTCTTTCTCTGGTATTTGCAGATTCTGAAGAAAGGGAAGAGATCCCTGTTCACTGTTGTTTACAGCTCTCAGCAAAGACATGAGGAGCTCTGGAAACTCATTTGGCAAGTGTTGGCCTGTGCTGATTGATAATATTGGCTGTCCTTCTAAAGCAGAAGCCACTTGACTGGGTGAGTAAAAACATTACCTTTGCCTAATCCTTTGTGTTATTTATTGTTGTTCCCCTCCTCAATCCATAGAAAGTATTCATGCAGACTGGCTGACTCACAGTATAATAACAGCCCTGGTGGCGCAGTGGTTGAATGCCTGTACTGCAGCCACTCACTCATAGACCACAAGGTTGAGAGTTCAATACCAGCCAGGGCTGAGGCTCGACTCAGGCCTGTATCCTTCTGAGGTCGCTAAAATGAGTACCCAACTGTTGGGGGGCAATCAGCTCACAGTTGTAAACCGCTTAGACATCCCATAGTGCGATATGAAGCTGTATATAAATGAAGCTGCTTTACTCCATGTGATAATTATCCAAAATACGCAAAATGGTGATACTTTTATTGTTCCAGCCAAAACACACACAATGCATGATGCAAGTTTTCGAACCTCCAGTGGCTTCCTTATCAGGCAAAGGTGTTAAAAATATGACAATGTCACAGGCCTGCATTTTGTCAAAATATTGTTGAGTGTTCTGAGTTGAGATGGTATGGGGGATATCTATGCAGGCAACATCCTCCTCTTCCTGGCTGTGTGGTACTGGGAAGAAAGCATTCCAGGAGATAAAGTTTGAATTTCATTAAATTCAAAAAAGGTATTTCAACCCAACAGCATCTTGATAAAATGCAGGCCTATATTATTTTTTATCACCTTTGCTTGATGAAGATGTCTGTGGAGCTTTGTAAGCTTGCATCATGTATTTTGTGCATTTTGGTTAGCCTGTTAAAGGTATCACAGTTTTGTGGGTTTTGAATATAGCTGTACTTTGTTATATGACCAACACAGCTATTCTGATAATTATGATTGCTATTATTATTATTATTATTATTATTATTATTATTATTATTATTCAAACTGACGGCAACTGCTCTCTTGAGCTTGCACAGTGTTCTTGCTTTCAGAGCAGAAGCTATTCAGAGGAGGATAGGATAATGCTGGACAAAAACATTATTACTTTGTGTACCTGAGTGCCTTATATAATTTCTCATTCCCAAAGCCTCAAGCATCTTTAGGGAGTATTTGTGAACAGACACCTCTCTCCGTTCTTCCCTCAAAAATCTGAAGAATTACAGAGACTTTTAGGATGCCTCCCACACTCTATTAACCAACTTAAATCTGTTTTACAATGTACTCTCTTCTTCCTCAAATTCTACTTTCTTAGAATGAACACTCTAAAAATTCCACTCTCATGTATAGTGTTCTCTATTCTATGGAATTAATAATGTAACTTCCTATTAAGTTAATGATTGTTAATTATATTTATTATTGCTGCTGCTTATTAATAATGCCATTTATTAATTAGAATTTTATTGAACCAAAATACAATGTATATTGTATGTGTGAATATTTTGCACTTGAGATTTCTTTAATATTTTAATTTGCAAAGTACCATTGGATGGTGTAACCCTAGACACTTTGGATGTTTATGTTCATTACTTCATTTGCTTCAATATTGTCCTGCAAAATTTAGGATAGGGATGGGGGAGGGGATTTAAAATATTTGCAAAATTCTATTATTTTTTTTTTTGAGTTTTGAAAAACCCTGATGAAAAGACACCTGGACTGATGTTTTGGACTTATTCTGAACAATATTAGCATTTGATTGTTTTGTATGGAAAATGCTGCAATTTAAAATTTATTACACACAAAATTCATATGTGATTGATTTTCACAGAAAGCAATAATTTATGTGCAGGAAATAATATAGAAATTTCATTTTGTGCAGAAAAACTGGTGTCTTTTCTACAGAAACTGCTATTTTTCTGAAGCCCTGAATTGCAAATAGACTTTTTTTGTAGCAGGAATAAAGTGAATAAAGTTGTTAAAATTACTTGTTGCTTCCTTTAAGAAGAAACCTGTTGGAAAAGTACATCCCTAATTTGGGAGCCCTCCTACTTATTATGCTGACAAAAGTCAAGTCTTTCTGTCTGAGGTAGTAACACTGATTTTCCAGATATAGACAGAAACAAGTTGCCAAGTTGGATGGAAGCAGAGTTATTGTTTTGACCTATAGTTTCCAGCAAAATTATGATCAAAATTGCCAAACAGCAGTAGCAATAGCAACATCATTACATTTCTATACCACTTATCAGTGAACTCAGCACTCTATAAGCTAATTGCCCCCAACAAGCTGGGAACTCATTTTACCAACTTACAAAAAGATGGAAGGCTGATTCAACCTTGGAGCCCTGCGATTGAATTCACAACCTTGTGGCTACAGTACTGGTATTTAACCACTACACCACCAGGGTTCCCAAAACAGATCACAGTCATATATGGAAAGAGAAATCCCAGAAATGAGATTGGTATGCAGGAAAGGGAAAGACACTATGGACCACATTGAAAACATACAATGAGTAATGGAGCATACAAAGGAATTCCAGGGGTGGGAGGAATCAGCATGTGCATTATAGACTATAGCAAAGCATTTGACTTCATTGATCACAAAAAAAAAAAAAAAAAAAAAAAACAAAAACTATGGATGGTGCTTAAGGTCTGGGAGTGTCACCACATCTGGTAGCCCAATGTGAAATCTGTACTTAGGACAAGAGACCACTGTTAGAACACAGTGTGGAAAAACAGAATGGTTCCCAATCTGCAAAGCAGTAAGGTAAGGCTTTATTCTATCACCTTGTCTGTTCAACTTGTATGCAAAAAATATCATAGGAAGAGAAGGTTTAGACTCAGAAGAAGGAGGAGTAATGACAGAAGGAAGGAACATCAACAGTCTAAGATCTGTGGGCAACACCATACTAATAGTGGAACATATCACAGACTTGGAAAAAATTCCTAAGGAAGGTCAAGGACAAAAGCACAAATGCAGGCTTAATGCTGACCATAAAGAAAACAAAAATGATGGTCACGGAAAGGTAGAGGGTAGTAGGAAGAGAGGGAGACAGTACACCAGATGGATAGACTCAATGAGGCTGAATTTGCAGGACCTAAGCAGAGCAGTGGAAGATATGTGGATGTCTCATCCACAGGATAACCATGGGTTGACTCAAGGACAGTTAAGAACAACAATAACAACAACAACAGCACAGCATTTCCCAGCTAGTTTTGTCTTGAATCCATTCAGCTGAACCCTAAAAGGCCTGTGAAGAATAAGCAGGACACCTTAACTGGATTGCCTTAAGAAAGCGGTATCTTCTTTAAGTCCTCAAAATTCCCACTACCTCTTTTCACATTTTCAAAGACTGATTGTTCTTGTTAAGAGATGTTGGCATGCAGTATCTTTTTCTCCATACAACTGGACAATGTGTAATAAGAGGTCTGTTCTATAAAACTGACAAGCCACTGCAATGTTAATAGGAGTGAAATGTAAATAGAACCCTTTTCATTATCAGCTATCATCACAAATTCCTTGCTGTTGACATATTTCCTTACTGAAATCCTTATTGAAAGCAGCAAAACTGTATGCCTGTCGAGTTCCAACCTTCAGATATGAATTGCTACATGCATGAGAAAGGTACTGGATTTTACACCCCAGTGATTTTTTTTAAAAAAAGTCTCAGTAGGAAGGGAAAAATAGATATACATGGTGCCTCAATCAAGAGATGAATCCAAGAAATGAAGCAGATTAATTATCATTATTCCACAAGATGAAATCAAAATCTCTATTCCAGTACTTTAAGTTGTTCATAATGTATCAAGTAACCATAGTATATGCTTGAGCATCTGAAATTGCCTCATGTTAGAATCTGAAGCAGTTACTTTTTTGGGTTAAACTCAATGAATCCCCCAGCAAATATGGCCAGAACTCTAATGGTTTGATACAGAACTTGAAAAAGGAGACCTTTTGGGATTACAACTCCATAATCTCTGAAACAGCATGGCAAGTGACCTTCGAGCCTAGTTATTCTTTACAAGTGCCCCTGGCTTCAGCTCTCCAGTATCCCAGGCAGAAATTACTAAAGTTCTTCTCTTGATTTTTTTAAAATAGCCTTTCTTCTGCCATTTTGTGACACTCACTTGAGGTACCTGTCTAATTGTAAGGCTAACCCTGTCTAGGCAGGACTGGTTTTTGGTCACTATTTGCATGAAACCCAGTCTGTGGGATTAGTTTTAGATTTTCTCCCTACAGGAAATTTATATTTCATAAGGTTTGTATTTTACCCTACAATAAGTGAGTTTAAATCTTTATCCATACACCAGAGGCCTCATCCAGACAGTAAAATAGTGCAGTTTCATCAATGCAGAAAACCACATAGATATGTACCTCTTTAGATGAACTGATTTTACCCAGCATTTTGACTATGTCTTAAAGTTGAAGCATTCAACAACAGCAACAATGATAACAACCTTCTTCCTAAATTATGGGAAATGTATTATAAATTTAAGCACCCAAAGCATCAAACCAAAAGCAATTTAAAGCCTTTGGTACCACTACTAAAGAATTAAGAAAACACTCTTTCTGATAAACAGATATATATTTCTTCTTTGTATTATCTCCTTTACAAAAGAGGAAGCAGGAAAAGGGCAGAATTATTAGTTCACAATAGCTTTTGCCTACTGATTAGTTTATGGAAAAACACAATGAGCAAAGTCAGTGGCACAAATAAATAGTTCATAAGTTATAGTACAATGAAAAATAGTTACTTGAGACCAGTTCTGATATTGTCTTCTCACAAACATCAGTTTCTAAATTAATGTCTCCATCAGCATTGTCATTCCCTGGATCAGCTTCTTGATGTTTACTGAGCATCAATCATTGTGAGAATTGCTGGTGCTCAGCTCCAAAACCCTGAATTCATATTCAGCCAAAGGCTGACCTGTGGAATATTATAGTAAAGGTAAAGCAAAACTTGGAAAAGTACTTTGCCAGGATGGCATCTCTATGCAAGCAGGGAGGTTGTGGAGACTGTACTTCAAAAAAGAAGAAGGAGAAGGCAAGAGGTAGGAAGTGAGGGAGGAGAATAAAGAAAAGAAGAATGTCCCCCAACAAAAAAATGTCTATTCTAATCATGCCACATTTCCAAAATGGAAAATGTCCATAAACATAATCCATTATGTAATGACAAATCCAGACTTAGGTCACACATGAAGGCCACAACTCCTTCTTATCTCATTAAGACTCCCAGTTACTAGAAAGACACCCCTCACCAACTCTGGAAACACCGAACAGTGATTCAAATATATGGCAATGAGCACAAAGGAAGGAGGATTACTTTCTCAATTTAGGCATTGTTTAAACTATGTTTTGTCCCATACATACTGTTTTCACATTAGAAAAAACAAGAATAGACTATAACAAATTATTTGCTTGTCAGCCTACATGAATGTTTTCTACTGGATGGATCACAGATCAGTAGAGATCCCATAAAGTAAATTTTAGACCTGTACATCCTGATGGATGTCCACAATCAAACAAATCAGAGTTGTTGCCTGTGTAGAGACAGTGTATAGAATTGATTCCTCCATGTAATTTTTCTTGACATTTTGGGCTCTGTTGCTTTCCTGCAGATGATCACATGAAGGGTAAATATATATTAGTCCAGAGTGTACATCGTAACATCTGGAATGTCATAAACAGAGAGCAGGAAGTCCTAGATATTCTATTGACAGAGATCTTTCTATTGGGTTCAGTATCAATAGTTCCGCTATATTGCCAAGTGTTTAATTTCATAAAGTATAATTTCATAAAGATTAATTTCATAGAGTGTGACCTAAATCCTTAGAAAATTAATCATGACACATTGCTGCAAAGGCTCAAATAAATGAAATGGGTGAGTAAGGCCACTAAGGGACCTGAGAATCAGCATCTAATTGGATCGTGATTTTTATAAGGACAGCATTCTTCTTCTCAAGATCCAATATAATAACTTCAGCAAATGTCAACATGAATTCTTCAAGCATTTCTCAGCACAAAACATTACCTTCCTCTCCATATCTGCCTAATCTAGTCTGTATGCTGGGAGAGGAAAGAATGCATAAGGACTAGGGAAGATGTGGACTTTATGATGGTGAGTTGCAATTCCCTAATCCTAGCCCACGTAGTCAGTGATAAGGGGTTATGACTATGTGGGCTAGAATTAGGGAATTGCAACTTGCCATCAGAAAGTCCACATCTTCCTAGACTAGATTAGGCAGATATGGAGAGGAGGGCAGCCCAACAAAATCTGAAGTGACACATGTTCTACTTAAATAAGGGAAAAATTTATTGATTGCATTAATAGACCAGCAAACCCAATGCCACACCACATATAGAAGTCATAGTAGTCCAAAGGGGTAAGAAAGGAAATGTCTTTAGAACGCTGAAGGCAGATAGAACTGCTTACAGCACTCTTTTTTACTGATGAGTAAGAATTTGATTCTTGATGAATTTATTCAATCAGAATTTATTTTAAAAAAATTGAATGTGGAAGAAATGAAACTGTCAGTTAGCCATTCATACCTTCACACTTTGCTGGCTCACTTTGTCTAATAGAAGGGTCATCCTCCCTCCAAATATTAACTTAGTTAAATTAAGACTTGAAAATGCTTTATTAATTCTTGTTTTTCATAACCACAGACACATGAACACACACACACAATAACCTAAATGTAAATTCATAACCTAATACACCTAAAAGCTTTGGGAAGAAGTGATACACAAGGCCACTCAAAAATTCAGCCAAGACTTCTCTAAAACTGCTTTATGTAGGCAGCTACATTGGCTCTGTAGCTGACAGTCCAAAAACATGTGGGACTGAAGAGGAGCCACATGCACAGGTTACCGCATATGCATATAGGTAGCCAAATCCTTTAGAATCAGCAAAACAAAATTTAGCTATCCCCTTGGAAATTAAGAATGTCTTGGATGGATGTGGCTTACAGTTAGCCAAATAACTAACCAAAAGGAGATGCAACTAGGTGGTAATACTGTGAGAGCAGACAAAAGTCTAATGCAGCAATTCAATTCAGATGATATTTATGTTAACATAAAAGACAGAATAGTGTCTATTTGGTCCAATTTTAAAAGAAAACAAGATTATTTCTGGCCTTTTTTCTCTCTCAGAGGATCATTCAGCTGGGTAGGATAAATGAATGGATCATTTATTCCTTGACATCATTATGTGGACTGACCATGAGTAGAAAGCATCATATAATGGAGGCTCCCCAGCTGTATGAAGCATTCTGCTGACATTCACTTAGATGAGAATGAAATTTGATTTCAAACCTACTGCTCCAGATGGAGATGAAGCCAGTATGTGCCATCCCCATCACTATTTCTCTTTCAGGTCTAATATATACTTCTGAACACCTAAAAAGAGCTGTGAATAAAGCTTAATAATTGGATTCAATATTTTGTCTCAATAATTGGAAGGGCTTTGCTCAATTGAGGTGTATCAGCCCAATATTTGGAAATCCACATTCACCAAGAGAGACAACAAGGTCCCCTGAATACTTATGTAGAATTTTTAGGATCCTGGCCTGGCAAAGGATACATGGTGGGATTTTTAGGACACTCAGTGGAAGAGAAAGATAAAGGTTCCTTTCACCAAGGTGGATAAATGCACCTAAATCTAAATCCAGTCCAGTAAGTATTGGTTCAAGTACCTAAAACAAAATATAGGTAATTCACAGTATTTTACTATATGGTAGCTAGCTTTATTTATCCATTTTCCACTAAACTCCAGCTGAGGACAGCCCAAGACATTTTGTTGCAATGTCCAGGTTCATAGTATCCAGCTTGGCAAGTTGTTTTTACACATGGGCAGAAAAACCTCACAAATCTTTATAGAAGTAGCAATACAACCACAACAAATTTAAATGGGGCAGGGGGAATCTACGAATTTGCTATTGTTTCATGACACTCAACACCTGAAGTTGGCTGAGGTGGCTGCCTCACTCTACTGAATGGCAAGGTCAGCCCTGACACTCATCCAATAACCATGTCTCAAAGCATCCTCTCTGATATAATTGTTGCCCATTATTGTTTCATTCCATAGTCGACTGTGTAGAACAAAGTAACCATGCTGCTGTTAGGAGCAAAACATAATGCTAAAAATGTGAATACACAACAACACAAGTTTGAACAGCAGAAATCTCCTCAAAAGGCAGGATCTAATTGATTTCCTATCCAATTCTCAGTATATTACACAGTGAAAATTAAATCCCATTTAGCTTTCTAAATCAATGTGTAAGATGCTCATATACATTAAAACATACATTCCTATAGCAACAGATCAAGTTATGGCCTATTCTTAGCTTCATGGCATCACATCAAATAGTCTGTCTTAAGTGATAGAAGTAAATAAGCAACCTCCTTGTTGCTCATGCTTTCAAACCTGGTATTACTGAAATATCTTTTAAGTTTGATGAATTGAAGACTGATTCAACTGGAAGCAGCATCCTTCACACAGCACACACAATATTTATCACTCCATGGTAGTTCTTAACACTTGAAACACAGAAGCCTGTGTAACATATAGGGATACATAAATGTCTAATAAGGTCATAGCAAGGATATCATATATGCTTCCAGTTGCATAAATATTATGGCAGTAGTTATACTTTACAGGATGAATAAAACATTTATAGGATTTAATAATAGTTGGAGAGAGATGTACTGCAATATCTCCCTGCATTACTCATTTGCAGCTATTATTCTCTCTGTGTTAATGTCTTCTTTTATAATTTTATAAAACATCATGGATATGTTGAGTATACATGCAAAAATCATCTGCATCATAAAATCTAAAATGTATTTCATGTGCAACACATTCATTAACTTTGGTTCTTAAATAAAAATCTAATTGGTCTTCTTTTTTTAACTGTAAGAAACACTAAACACAATTACAGAACAAAGTGATTATCTGATCATAGGTGAATACCAATAACAGAAAGATTTTTTTCAGGAGGATAGAGTAGGGATTGATAATCTATATTATAATTGACACATTACATACATTAATTAAAATTAGATGGGGAAGATAAAACTAAATTTTAAGAGTTTTACTCAAAAAACAAATTAACATGAAATACTTATAAAGTTTCTGTTCATTTTAGCTTTCAAAAACAATACAATGTAAAGTTTTTGTCATGGAAAAAAAATGGGTTACTGTTAAGCTCAGTAGTAGTGTTACATTCATAAATCTTATGAATTATGTCTAACCAGCACTGTTTCTCCTAGCTGTATTTTTACCTCCACTGTCAGTCCTTTAAGTATTTATGCTACTGATGATACATTCATTAGTACTGTGGCTCAAACTGTAAGCTGTTTGTTGCTAGGTATCCCTAGTAAATGAATGGCATCTTAAGCAGATTTTAATGGATTTTTTAAAAAAATATATACTAATTAAGGCAATTGATATCTACACACACATTACCACCACCACCACCACTACCACCACCACCACCACCTTTACCCACAAAATACTCTGAGTCAAAATGCCTGCATAAGGAAAATAATAGTAAAGGAACTTCTTTTTTATATAGTAGCCATAGTTTGTACAAAGCAACAGGGTTTTTGTTTTATTACCAAAAAAGTTATACAAACAATATGAAATAGCAAGACAAGATTTAGGAAGTTCCATATGCTCTTGGCATATCATTGAGTTCCCATCTCTCTCCATGCTCCCAGTAACACTTCAGTTCCAGCTCTTTGCAGACTGATTTTAGAGTGCCTCATTTCTCTCTGTCATTTTTGCCTTACTTTTTTCCTTTTCCTATCACCACCTATATGCACAAAGTGGGAGCTATATATGTATATTTTATACAACATCCCCATCTGTTCTTTCTGAAGTTGCGCTTCGTTCCTTTCAGTGTTTCTCCTCTTTAAAAGGATCCTCTGCTTGCAGAAAGCCAGAAGCAACGTGACTGAAATCTTTCATTTCTCCACTGGGATTTTCAGCTAGGAATCTGCAGTTGATTTGAAGGTGGTGGTGGTGGGGGGGGGGAGCTTTCTGCCCTGACATGTATTACCTAGTTAAGGGCCAGCTTACTGTACAAGCAAAATCACAGGAGATGGGCTTGGAGTCCAACAGAAAAAACAAGAAAGATTGTTTTCAAGTCTGAAAGGTGTCCGGACTCAAGAGATGG
>JAIPUX010001232.1:46918017-46935672 GCA_020142125.1 Phrynosoma platyrhinos | reverse complement strand
CCAAACACTTAAAAACAGCTCTAGCTCTGTGTTGGGATGGAAAAAATCAGTTTTCTATATTCAGCCATGTTGCTCTTGATGAACTTGAGTAGATAGATCTTTTTGTTAACAAAAGGCTCGTCTTTAATTTCTAGCTGATAGGCAGGTATAATATTGTTTTCAAAATGCTGAGAATAACTGTATGCATCAGATTTGGATGATGCCAGATTTGGATGATGTATCAGATTTGGATGATGGTGTAAAGAGCAGTGCACTGGTTTTACTGATGGGGGAGAGAAGGAGATCTTCTGTACACTATCTTTCTCTAGGAGTTTATAGGCTGAAGGTTTTAAAAGTGGACAATTAACCAGTGTAACTTCAAGTAAAAATGATGTAGAAAGACAAGCTGATTTTGCAGGGGAAAACAAGCAAACAAAACCACTCACTTTATTTAAGAGAGAAAATGATAGCAGCAGAAACAAACAAAAGAGTCTATTCTCAATGCAAGTTGTTTCTCAAAGTAAATGAGGGAAGAAATAGCAAGGTACTAAAATTCTATTCCTGATCAATCTAAGAGGGATGTAGGCAAACCTAAGGTACTATAAGCTTAAACACACATATGGATTTTCTCATCATTTGATCTGAAGGGCAATCTAGGGTGGCTCAAGGGAACCCAGACTCTAAGATCACTAAACAGGGAAGGTTTTTGATAGGGAAGCAGGTCAGAGAGAGGTCCAAGATAGATTCTTTGTATGTGTGTCTGTTTTTAAGGTCCTTCTAAATTGGGGGCTAATCTCCAAAGAGTGAAGGGGTGAAACATGACCTAAACAGGTGCTTGCAAAAGGGCAGAGATGAAGTGCCCTTCAGGTTCTGATAATGACTCTTAAGTGCTCTGGAGAGCAGAAACAATGAGCTGTGTACACAAAACAAAAAGCCAACCAAATATAGATTTTTACCCTCATTGAAATCCAGATGTGTTGGCCAACCTCTCCGAAGACTGTAGGAAATCTCACAAATAAGGAGGGGGGGTATACCACTCTGAGCCAGATTGGCAGGTCTCCATTTCATGAAGGTAAACAAAACATTTAAGCACTTCTTGCTCTCAATCAATGCAACCATTTCTTTGTCAGTAGGAAGGAGGGAGAGAGGGGATTTCCAGCTTAAAGTTTGGTTTGCCCCCCCCCCACAAAAAAGGGGGTCCAGGCCACCATTCTAGCTTTTCTATTATGCATTTTTAACAACTTGTGCAGACTTTGGCAACAGACAGCTTTCCTATTCATATTTATTGAACATAACATGTAACAGCAGTGGAGGAAAATTTCAGTTCAATTCATTAATAGAAAGGCTGGTTGGGAAGTGTAGTCCTCATATTTCACAGTCTAAATATAGTTTTCCAAACAGAAGGAAAGGGAGTTTATTCACCTCTCTGCAATTCAATTGTGTTGTTACAATTACCTCACCAGAGGATGGATAAGAGTTCTGTGTAGTATATGAACTGGGCTTTGGTATTTTTCATCAAATGCTCATTACTCAGATCTAAAGAATCCAAAGACCAAAACATTTTAAGCTGTTGGGGGGCAATGAGCTTACAGTTGTAAACTGCTTAGACATCCCATAGCACAATATGAAGTGGTATATAAATGAAGCTGCTTGGCTTTTGCTTTACTTTGTTCAAACACGAATCAAGGAACATGAGAGACACTGCAGACTGGGCAGCAGTAGAAGAACATGTTATAAACCATAAAATGCTATTTGAAAACACTGAAATTTTCGACCATGCCAACAATATCAGGTCAGAATGTACAGGGAAGCCACTGAAACCCACAAACACCTAGACAACTTCAGCAAGAAAGAAGAAACCCTTAAAGTAAACAAAATTTGGCTACCAGTCCTGAAGAACACCAAAATCAAGACCCAAAAAAATGCAAATGAAAACCACCTAGGGTCAGGGTGATTTTCCAGCAGACAATGGATCACTAATTAAAAAGACACCCTGAGGCCTTGCTATTCAACAACAGACTAATACACAGATTAACATGTAAATCACGTCTTCTCAGCCAAGGGTCACACAGTATATATATACCCTACTCACTTCCATGCCAGCATTCTCTGAAGATGCCAGCCACAGCTGCTTGCAAAATGTCAGGAATAAACTCTTCCAGAATATGGCCATATAGCCCAAAAATGCACAAAAAACTATGGATGCCTGTCTTGAAAGCCTTCAACTTTACCTCCCCCCCCCTTAAATTTCTCTTTGATATCTTGGATCTTGTGGAAGAGGTCTCCTTTTCTCTTGTCACCTTCTATTTCCCTGGATTAATTATGATAGTAATTATCCTTGTCCCTGTGCACAAGTTGTTGAACAGTGGCATTCAGGGTTCTGACTTTATTTCTATCCCCTTTTACTTTAGCTTCTTGTCTGTCCTTAAATGGTTGAAGAGTTTCATCTGTCATCACTGAGGGTTCCCTTTATTTATTGAACAGATATCTTTTTTCATATTCTCTAAAAATGTCCTTGGCTTCAGTCCAGAGTTCTTCTGGCTCCTGGTCAATCAGGCTTAAAAGTGCAAATCTATTTTACATTATCTTTAAATGGGAAAATTTTTATAGGGATGTTCTTCAGTTTGTATTTTGGCACAATGACTGGACTAGTTTTCTTTAGCTTTATCCTATTTTTTTATATTACCAGTTCATGGTGTGTGACAAAATCTGCTCCTGCTCTTGTTTTGGCAGAGGAAATTGAGATTTTTTCTTTTTTTGCTTCCAATTATGTAGTCTATTGGATTTCTATATTGGCTGTCAGGTGATATCCATGTATACACACACCTCTTGGGTGGCTTGAATAATAAGTTTGAGATAAACAAACTATTGACCTTTCAAATTTCAATCAGTCACCCTCCTGCTTAATTTCTGGATTAAAAATATAGGCCAAATATTCCTACAGTCTTTCATTCTGCTCTTGTTTCCCACTTTTTTCATTCCAATTGCCTACGATTAACACCTATTTTGCTGTGTGGTCAATTTCCATTTGGAACCCAGCATAGAATCAATCAGTTTCTTCTTCTTCTGCCTCTGTAGCTGGAGCATAAACTTGGATTATGAATATACTGATTGATTTTCTCTGAAGTCTTGTTCAGTCAAACATTGTGGTATATCCTTTCACTTATTTTGCTACATCTTTCCTCACTATATATTCCACACCATTTCTCCTTAGATTTTTAATTCCTGAGTAAAACACTATGCAATATCTGATTCAAATGTACAAAATGTACTTTTGCTCACTCAGCCCAGATATCTCAGGCTTTATATGTGCCATTACTTATTTTACTGTGTCTATCTTTCTCTGATTCATGGTTCTCACATTTCATGTTCCTACAGTATGGCTTGTGCAAAAACTGTGATTCATGAATGGAAGAAAGTAAATAGAAGAGTTTCCCATTCACATCTCCACCTTATGCTCCTTCCCAAAGTGATTCTTGATAGTTAGGCAATGATTCTGAATGTTGGGATTTAAAGTACAGTGGGAGAATTGAGAAGGTGACATCAACCTAAATAGTTAATGAAACTCAGGTAGTCCATGTTCCCTTCTGCCCACTGAAAATGCTAGTGCTAGATAATATGTAATCTCTTATTGAACTGCCACTAATAGTATAGTGTTCTAACATTTGTAACCCTTAAGATTTTGGTGAATTGAAATTAACTCAAAGGTAGTGATGTCTACTGACGGGGTTACATAGCCTTGGAACCAAATCTCTGTGTCTACCAAGTCCAAAGATAGGATAAAATCCAAAGGCAGGGCTTTAAACAAGTAATGAGTTTTTATTAGAAAGGAGAAGTAACACACACACAATAAACACTAATACACACACACACACTGAAGAAGCTAAGGAAATCAAGGATAGCAGTTTAGGATAGAAGTGAGGCATCCCTCACAGTATACGATACCTGAACAGATCTTGTCTCCAATTGCTGAGGTCCTGGATAAAATGGGAAACTCAGACAGCTCCAACTGCATGGGGGGAATGTTGAGGAGCTAAGCCAAGCAAACTGACAGCATTTTACTTGCTGCTGGACAAAGCCAAGGAAACAAAGGAAAAACACCAATATTTATAGTGAATTTCCACCCTGGGGCAAAATTCAAACTATTAAAAGGGCTAGATGATGGTGCTTTCTTTGAAATAGGTTTGGATCACTCTGATGTCAGTTTTCCAAAGTGGTAACACTGTGGTGTGAATATGAGTGTTGGACGCACATTTCTGAGGCAAGAGGGGTTAGCACACAGGGCTACCTGCGTTGTTGACTCTTTTGTGCCAGCTTATTGTTGGCATTCCTCACCTCCTCTAGAATGGCTGGAAAAACAGAGCCCAAGTGATTCTTTGTGCTAGCCTATGTGTGATGGAAGGATTATAGTAATGGCATCCACATCAGGGTCATAGAAGGGCCATTTAACCTGTATTTTATTGCAACTCTGATATAAAAAGAGGAGGAGTTCCAATAGACCTAACCCACTGGCCAAGAGTAATTTTTTCTTCATGTTTCTTGTGACATTCCTGATGAAGGATCAGAAACATTAGGATATAAAGCAAGACTCAACTCTGAAAACCTTTTGCACACCCTCACTGAATGACATTTACACCCTGTTTTATTCATTTTATTTTGTTTAATGTTTTCTTGTGTGTGTGTAGTATAGTACAGGTTGAGTAATGTAAATTATACATGATCAGGTACATGATTGTTGCTAGGAAACCTAACATCTGTTTTCACAAATTTTCCATGACAACCACCATAACAAAGTACTTATTGCTCTGAACCAAAAAAGGAGATATTTCACTCAGTTCTTGGAAGAAATTCTCTACAACTGAATAGCCCTCAGCTTGTTCATAATATAGTTCTCATATACCCACAAAAACGTGAATAGCATTGTGTTGCTAAGAATATATATATTTTTTAAAAAATAATTCTGAATGCATCAAGATGCCACTAAAACAGTTTTCAGTGTGCTATAGTATGTTAACACTAGAGAAGTATATTCATTCACTGAAAAAAATGTGGGCAAAAAACTCATTGCTTATTAATAGTCAAGTACTGAACTATAAAGCATACAATCTCATCAAAATTAAACTGGGGAACTTTGATTAAAAATCAGAAGGAAGAAAACAAACAGAACTTAATCAAATGAGTCAGGAGTATTGAGATACCAGTGGACACTAATGAATACCTAAATATAAATGTATATTACTTGATTGAGGCTGCTGTCCCATAAGAGTAGTGATGAAGGGAGTTCTCTAATGTTGGAGGTTCTAGGTCCTGTAGGGCTTTTTCTAGCAGAAGGGAAGTACTGATGATGCTGATTTCTAGTTTTTATGCAGGCCTCTTTCATCCTTTCAACAACAATAAAACAATGGTTCCTATTGCAAGTTATGGGCAAAGGGAGTTATAAGCACTCTGAGGGCAGTAGAACTCATCAAACAGTGGACACTTGGTAGATTAAATGGTTAGCTGAAAAACAGGGCCAGGGGAACTTGGGGCCTCTGCAGACTGGCCCAAAGGGCCAGCCTGGAGGCAGAGATGGGGAGAGGCATCCACACACCGGCCACCTCAATCCCAGCCTGACAATGTCCTGATGCTGCATGTTGTTACACATGGCATGTGGTTTCAGGACATCCTCCTGGCACAGCTTCCTGAAGCACTGTGCTGGAAGGGACAAGAAAGAGCCATTCATTTTGCCACTCTTTTCGGGGCAGCAAAAGGGAGGATCAGGGTTGTGGTATGCGGTAGCCGCGGCCCCAATCCTCCACTTCCTGAGGCAGCCTAGAGCCACCTGTCTGCAGCCCCAGATGGTCTAGCATCTCTTTAGTATTTATTTAGTGATAAATGGTCTCAGCAATTCTCCTCTTATGCAAGAAAGACTTTGAAAACAGTTTTCAAAGACTATTCACAGTTTAGGGTAAATCTGTGCAAAATTCACTTGTGGTTGAAAACTGCATTTTCTGCATGGAAAAGAATATTTCAAGGCATAAATATTCATTCCTGCACTGAAAATGTTTCCTGTGCAGAAGTGTTGTTTTCTGTACAAAACAACCATGAGTGAATTTTGCACAGAAGAAGTCCTGAACTGTGAAGATTCTCGTTATTTCAGGATTCTTCTTGGCACAGGTTCCCAGCACTTGAAAAACATGGGTGTTGATATTTTTTTTTGAATATTTTTGAATATTATTTCTATCTCTAGTGAAGCACAAGTTGTGCAGGGGCCTTTCAATGTACACAGTAATAGCACTATGATTCCACTTTAACTGGCATGACTATACTCTGAGGAAATTTTGGGTTTGTAATTTGGTGAGGCATGAGGGAGCATTCTGAGAGTTCCAAATACCTCTCCCTCATTTGCAAATTCCAGGATTTCATAGAATATTGACATGACAATTAAAGTAGTATTGCAACTTAAAGAAGATAGATGTTGAAGGTACAATATGAGGATGTGCTCACAAAGTCCTGGATTATATACCTTTAGAAAAGGATTGGCACTATCTGTTTGAGACAGCACTCATCACTAGTTAGATATTTCAAAAATGGGATTCTGGAACACAGAGCACAGTTAGATGTGACATTGACAGATTTGTTTTAAAAATAAATAAATAAGAGCACACACACCCATCATTGTTAAATCCACATACAAACACTACACAATCCATTCTAATAGAAAATTACTTTCTGAAGCTGATATTTGTCTCCAGTATGCTGAAAGTATAATCTTTATTATTAACCTATCATGGAGGAATGGAATTAACCCTTTAAAACTGAGATTTTGAATACACTGGGGTAGACAGCATGTGGTCTTTCAGATGTGTTGGACTGCAACTCCCATTATCCCTAGCCTCAATGGTGAAGGAGGAAATAGTTGAGGTCTGAAAGCATCTGAAGAACTATAAGTTGCTCCACATCTGAAATGCAGATTGACAAGCTTCCTTTTAAAAGCCAGGTTCATTGTGTATTCAATAATATCTTGACAAGGAGCTTTAAAAAAGAATGAAAACATATGAGGTTTGCCCTTCAAAATGTGGGCCATATACACCATTTGTATTTAATGACATACAAGATCTCAATAATGAAATGTGTATTGCTGAAATTTTGCTCATAACTTATTTAAAAAGCTGGATTCCTTTTGCAAAGACTCCCACTTGCTGACAAAATCCAGGAGTTGTTTTCTTTTCTATTTGGAACAAACCATAACAAAGTTGAATCATGGATTGGGAAGAATAGATTGCTACTGTAATTTGAATCATAGTGAAGGTCAGCTTTAAACTTAAGCTCCAAAGTCAATTCACCAACATCACACTGCTTATGCATATAACAATAATTACAGTTTACGTGCTATCAAACAAGTCTCTCCTGTTCAGGAACAGCATGAAACATTGTATTATTTTGACACTTGAAAAGAAAAGAAATTAAAATAAACAATGCTTTCATCAGCTGGATTTCAGTCACTGCCACTACAGAGAAAATCAAGAAATGGAATGATATAAATAATCACAACATGAAGGTATATTGTTGTGGAGAGCTGGCAGAGATGGACCAGCCTAGCAACAACCAATAGGAAGAGAGCTGGCAGAGATGGGTCAGCCAAGCAATAGCCAATAGGAGGAGAGTTGGTAACAGCCAATCAAAGTGAAGGCTGGAAAAGATGATGATGATGATGATGATGATGATGATGATGATGATGATTAATGTATATCCTGCCCAAGGTGGCTAACATATAAAATCAGATACATAAAAACCCTTGCAACAATAAAAACAACACAATTTACCGCCCATTAAAAATACATTAAATTCATCTCAGAGTTAAATTTTTAACAATAAACAGGGTTTATTGGACTGTTGCTGAGAGGGAGAGTTAGGGTCAATGCACACAGTCCGTTTGAGGCAGCAGAGAGCTGCCCCAGGGAGCACCAAATCGGGGCCACCACAACCCCATGCCATGGTCCCAATCCTTCTTTTTGCCTACTCTAAAAGAGCGACAAAATGCCACTTCTTTTAGGGAAGGCAAAAGGCCACCCCAAGAGCTAGTGCCATGGCTCTTCAGCACCTTTTCAGCACAATGGGTTGAAACACTGTGCTGGGAGGGCATCCTGATGCCACATGGCATGTGTAGAGACGTATGGCATCAGGACGGCATCAGGGTGAGGTGAAATCATTAAATCTGAAGTGGGACACTTGTGTACCACTTCGTTGAATTAAACCACTTCAAATCTAGACTCCATTTGGGTTCAAGTGCATCAGAAGATCTTCTGTGTTAAGAAATTTCTCCTTTTCCTTTTTCCAGACACATCTTATCTTATTTATGGTAACCTGACTCTTCCATTGTTCTGAATAACTAGATCCTAGTGTTGAATTTCAGCCCCAAATGGGAAAGTAATGGCCAATTTGTGCATCTAATCATACTGATACCACAGAGAAATGTCATGATTCAGATACCGAAGTAGCCACTGCAGATTCTTGCAACATTTGACAACTATCAAATATTTTCTCAAAAATCCATTTCATTTTAATTTAAGCATAATTATGCTGTATGCCTAACGTAGGGAGTTCTAATAACGATAACATGGACTGTATCTGCAATCTCACACTGGAGACATTGACAATGAGATCTGACACTGACATTTATATTGACATTTGTGGAATTATGCAGCAGTTTCATCATGCCACCCCTTATAGTGGATGTTGCTGTTATGCAGCTGGATACACATATAACAACATGTTATATACAACATGGGTAACATTGCACAACAGTAAATGTGTAGTGCAAAGAGAATGGTAAGGAAGGCACTGATCAGGCTATCTGCAAAACCCACTTAAGACTCATTGAATCAACAGAGAAAGCTGCTAGCCAAAAATAAGCAAGCACTTGTTCAAAACTATCATAGAGCTGGAAGAGACCATAAGCACCATCCAGCCCAACACCCTGCCATGAAGGAAGTCACAATCAAAGCACCCCTGACAGATGGCAATCCAGCCTCTACTAAAAACCTCCAAAAAAGGAGACTCCACCACACTCTGAGGGAGCATGTTCCACTTTCAAATAGCTCTTACTGTCAGGAAGCTCCTCCTAATGTTTAAGTGGAATCTCTTTTCCTTTAGTTCCTTTGTTCCATGTCCTGCTGTCTGAAACAGCAGAAAAAAAAAGCTTGCTCTATCCTCAGTATGACATCCCTTCAAATACTTAAACAGGGCTATCATATCACATCTTAACCATCTCTTCTCCAGGCTAAACATCCCCAGCATCCTAAGTCTCTCTTCATAGGGCATGATTCTAGATCCTTCACCATTTTGGTTGCCTTCCTCTGGACATGCTCTAACTTGTCAACATCTTTTTTGAATTGTGGTGGCCAGAACTGGACATAGTATTCCAGGTGAGGCCTGATCAAACAGAATAGTGGCACTATTACTTCCCTTGATCTTGATGCTATAATTCTATTGATTCAGCCTAGATGCACATTGGCCTTTCTTCTGCGTGCCACTGTTGACCCATGTTTGACATGTGGTCCACTAGGACTCCTAGATCCTTTTCACATGTACTGTTGTTAAGCCAAGTGTCCCCCATCCTATATTTATGCATTTTATTTTTCTGCCTAAGTGCAAAATTTTGCTTGTGCAACAATGAGCTGAATAGGACACTTATACTATAGTAAAATGACAAAAAATATGATAACAATAATACATGTGCAATGGACTTTGTGCTGGAGGACTTTACCAACAGGCTTCTGGCCTATGGATTAATCTACCACCCTGAATCAATGAAGGTTCTGATGCCAATGAAGCAATGAATATGCTTCAAAATAGGATTGGCACCTTGAATAACAGAATCATAGAGCTGGAAGACAACACAAAAGCCATCCAGTCCATCCCCCTGCCACTCAGGAAGATACAATGAAAACATGCTTGACAGAATAGAATTATAGAGTTGGAAGAGACCACAAGAACCATAACCTTGGATAACACCTGTAATGTTGACATTTGCACCCTGACATCAGAGATACCAGCTTTGTTTGTCCTGAACTCCTTGGAGAAAACATGGTACAGAAATGTAGTGTAAATTTACAAAAACAGTGCAAATTTCCATGTAAGAGTGAGCTTGCTGGAGCTTCCAGAACAGAATTTCAGCTCCTTCATACAGCCAGCACTCCATATCCAAATATTCAATCATCCATGGCTTCAGAATATCCCAAAGAGATAAATAAATTCCAAATAGCAAACCTTTATTTTGACATTTTATATAAGGGGCACCATTTTACTATCCCATTGCATATAATGAGATTTAGATATCTATGAATTTTGGTATCCAAGGGTGGTTCTGGAACCAAACCGAAGTGGATACCAAGGTCCCAGAGTACTATTCAGTTTTAAGGATGCCATAGGAGAAATAGGGAAGGGGGCACTACAGAGGAGCAAATATCTGGCATGAAGGCCATATGCTAAAAAGACTACTGATTATAATACCAGAGTCACTGAAGTGCCCTATGAAATTTGGAAAGACATAATTCAAATCCATGGTTAAGATCATCTATATTTTCTCTTATCAAAATGCTTCCCACTCACAACTAAAAAACTGGATAGTAAACTGAGATGTTGCACATTCATACTATTCTTTTCACAACCTCCTTGACTAAGCAATACAACAATATATCTTAGTCTTTTTTTTCTGATTCTGAAAAGAGTTTGGTCTTGATTGTGTGTATCTTTTTTTAAATGCCTTGTTGCCTTCTCAGCTTGCATTCATTTCACTAGAGTTTTTGTTCCTTTTCCAGACAAAGCAATCCAGAACATCAAGTTATAGGGGAAAGTGTGGATCATTTTGTTTCTGTTTTGAATACCTGTATACAACTACTCTAATCACTTTTGAATTCTATTTATCTTCAAGTGAAGCTGAAAGTGGATCATGATCCAGTAGTTTACAAATAAGGAAGCTAATCCAATCATCCTTACCTGAAATTTGTGAGAGGCTCATGCTTTGGTAGAGAGAATAGATTTCTACTTGAAATAATTCTCCTCATTCACATATAAAAGAGCATATCCCTTCCAATGAAGGTGAAGTCATGTATTTGTTGTATAATTCAAGCTGCACAGATAAGGATTCTCATAAATTTTAAACTCCATCCCTCCATTAGATCCTCCAGGTAAAACATCTACAAGATCATGAGTGTGCTGTTTCTGAGAAGTAATTCTTTATTTGCTTTATACTACTCATGGCATCATGGGCAATACATGCTCAATTTTGGGGGCATCCTTGATTACCCCTTGAACCAACTCTAGTCTATTGGAAATAGTATCTTAGAAATCAGTCTTCAGTTAGACCCAGCTTTCAGTCAATACACTTGGTTGATATGCTTGCAAAATACATCAAAAGAGTTTTCGAAGATGGAGGGAAGAGAGGTCTTTGTGAGGGGAAAAAAAAGTCATGTGTAGATTCTTAGGTCATAAAAGAATTGCTAGTTCCAACTAGAGTAGATATAGTGAATCACATATTGAACTTCTAGTCAACAATTATGTGAATTCCACTGATTCAACCATTCCAGCTGTGATTAACAATAGGATTTAGGGTCTTATAAAACTTTATTTTTATGTTTTATTCATTTTTCTCCCTTTCCCTTTCCCTTTCAACCCAGGCACCTTAAATCAAATTGTCTATACTTTACTAATATTTTTAAGGCGTTATGTAGGAATCTAGCAATTTTCTGAAAAATTACAGCAAACAGCATTATTTAACTTTCAATTTGAACTGATAATGAGTGAAATATAACTTTGCTGCATGTTTACTACACCAACAGCTCTGATCCTAAAACCATATTTATCCCAGATGTAAAATGCATATGACAGCAATGGAACTACTTTCTGTGTAAGAGTGCTTTGGTTCACAGACTAATCTCAGATTGTTGGGAACAAAATATACAAGATTGCAATGAGCAACATCTGTTTGATTATGTATGTTGAATGTTTTGCTGCCCTCAGCAGGACACCTCAGTACATACAATGTTATATTTTAATTGTTTTTGTTTTAAATCCTGCTGGGATGATAAAGATAATATCTCATATAACTCTAATATATCACCCAGTGATGGATTTTTCATGGAATAGACATACATATATGTAAAGATTGCTTTCAGAGAGAGAGAGAGAGAGGAAGAATTGGTCCATTATCTATCTTACAGAAATACAAACTTATCTGGCAATGTAATAAGCCAGAAGAATTTTTAAAAAATATGTCCCAAGTAATAACTCATGCATAATGAACTATTTTAATATATTATATATGTAATTTTTCATTCTGATCACTCACTTCAACACAGTAGGTACATTAGACAGTACGGGCAGCTGTAAGAAACAGCTAGAAGCAAAATTTATCTGGTGCACAAACACAGATTATGAATGGTTTATACAGTCAACAAAATAAACTAGTAAAGGCACCTGGATGAAACTGTTTCTGGCTACTCCCCTCCCCCCACACACACACACTAGTTTTATCATTTTTGTTAGCCACTTTGAGTCCCTTTGAAAGAACAGTGATCTATAATAAATGCAATGCAATGTTTATCACTTTTTTAAAAAAAAAATCCATGCTAATACAAAACTGATGTATCAGGAAGGATGATTCTACTTTAATTTCACTCTGGCATGATATTTTAAAGTGCTGGAGATGTGAGGGAACATGAAAGCCATAATTTGGAACCTGAAGTGAGGCAGTGCTGAACAAGCTTTAGTAACTGATTGTGATTATCAAATATACTAGTGATTTATACCCCACTGTTAAGTTAAAATGCCTTCCCCATTATTAAACCCATTTCCAGCCTACAGTGTGCCCTTGCTAGGGTTTGGTTCCAAGACCCCTCATGGATACCAAAACTCATGGATGCTTAAGTCCCATTATATATGATGGCACAGTACAACGATGTCACTTATATAAAATGGCAAAACCAAGGTTTGCTTTTTTGGATATTATTATTATTATTATTATTATTATTATTATTATCATTATTATTATTATCATTATTATTATCATTATTATTATCATCATTATTATTATTCAAGTTCTGGATAGTTGAGTCCATGGATGCAGAATCCATGGATACAGAAGGATGAGTATTTCTTTTAGGAAGGGATGAATTTAAAAGAGGTAGAGGTTTTTCTACAGAACAACACAATCCTACAGGTACATTTTTCTCTTTTGTTCCACCCGTCTTAAAGTCCCTAAGACCAACAACATGCATTGTAACATTATAGTGTATCTATAGGTGATTCTGATGGTTTCTAGTGATTTTTCTAATGTGAGATCTTAGTGGGTGATTAATATTGTTGTTACTATGTGCCTTCAAGTTGTTTCTGGCTTATGATAATCCTAAAATAAACCTATCATGGAATTTTCTTGGCAAGATTTATTCAGAGGAAGTTTACCTTTGTCATGCACTGAGGCTGAGAGAGTATGACTTGCCTATGGTCACCCAATGGGTTTCAAGGTTCAGCTGGGAACTGAACTCTGGTTTCCAGAGTCCTAGTGCAATGCTCAAACCACTACACCGTGCTTGCCCCCATAACATTCAATTCAACTCTGAATAAATCTTGCAAAAAAACAAAAAAACAAAAACCACAGACCATGCTAAGTTTACCTTAGGATTGCTATAATTTGGAAGTGAGTTGAAGGCATGCAATGTCATGAACAGCAGTAGTTTCTCATGTCATTTTGTGATTTAGTCAAAACATCAACAGATCTATATGAGAGATAGGATTCAATACCTTACATAGCTCCTTTAAAGTTCAGACTATAACCCAGAGCAGATTCAAAGTCCTGCACACATGGAATCCAGCTACCACTACTGGAACAGAAGTGTATCTGCACCAAAAGGGCAAGGCAAATATGGTCTTGCCTTATATTAAGGACAAATCCTGTTACAGAGGATAAATGTTTTATCAAGGCATGAGGAACATGTCTTCATATACAGATGACCCTTTGCACTGTCTTAGAGGCAGGGAAGGGGAGGGGCAGCCCACGCCGGCCACCCCAACCCCTCCCCGAAGAGGTTCTGATGGCATGCGCCATCAGAATATCTTTCTGGTGCAGCGTCTTGATGCACTGCACTGGAAGGGATGCAGAAGAGCCACGTGGCGACTCTTGGGGTGCCCTATTTGCCAGCTCTGAAAGGAGCGGCATTTTGCTGCTCTTTTCCAGGCTGGCAAATGGGAGAATTGGGGCCACTGCATATGGTAGCAGCAGCCCTGATCCTTTGCTTCCTTGGGTGGCCCAGGGCCGCCCTCTGTATCCTCCCCATGTGAGGAACAAAAAGAGCCTTTCTGTCTTTAAACTCCATCTAACTTGAATGATACAATCCCCACTGAGTACATCCCCCTTAGCAATAGCATTTAGCAACAGCATTTACATCTGTACCAGTTCATAGTGAACTCAGCACGTTCTAAGTAGTTTACAATTTGTAAGCCAATTGCCCCCAAAAAGCTGGGTACTCATTTTACTGAAAAGATTTTACTGAAAAGATGGAAGGCTGAGTCAACCTTGGAGCCCTGGGATCATAGCTCACAAAGTTGTGACTACAGTACTGGCATTTAACCACTGAACCACCAGGGCTCCTTACCCAAAACATATCTCATAGGACTTCCAGACAAACAGAAATCTCTAAAATCTAGATCCAAGCATTTTCAGAAATCCTAGCTTACTAGATCCATAATAAAAACTTGTTTGCATCAATTCAATTTTATTTGTATCTCAGGGCCTTTACAGACTGCCAGAAATAATTGAGGCCGCTTTAACTGTCCTGGCTCAGTGCTAGGGAATCATGGGAACAGTAGTTTTTTCTGATACATTCAGGGGTTAAGCAGACGGGCGGCCATGGGCCACCCCGGGAAGCTGTAGATTGGGGCCAAGGTAGCCGCACTCGTCAGCCCCAACCAGCAGCTTTTTTGGCCCTGGAAGGAGCGCTAAAATAGCGCTCCTTCCACAAGACACTGAAGGTGCAATGCAGCGTGTGCAGACGCTGCAGTGGAAGTGTGTCCTCGGAGCGCCAGTCATGCGGAGCGATGGGTGCTCTGATGATGTGTTCAGGAAGGGGTTGGGGTGCCCAGCGTGAGGCTGCCCCTCCCCTTCCTTGCCTTGAAGACGGTGCTTTGCGCCATCTGCTTAGGCCCTTAGCCTTCTATGTCAGAGAGCTCTGGTGCCACAATAAACTACAGTTCCCATTATTCTTAGCACTGAGCCAGGACAGTTAAAGACTGCATTATTTCTGGCAGTCTGTAAAGTCCCTATGTGAACAAGATGGTCAATTTTTAAAAAAGCCTGAGTATTAGCTGTGCTTAAATCTGCTTGAATGTTGAAGAACGGTAGCATCAGAGCTGCTTCTTTAGTCTGATTGTTAGGCATACTGGCTACCTCAGAAAGTCACAATGTGTGCAACCCCAGTGCCCTTTACTTACAAAAAATTAGGCTGAGGATGTGTCAGTGGACAAGTTGCTAAATTGGTTCAACTCATATGACCTCAGATATTCCTTCTCCACATTAAAAGATGTCATGGGGATCACAGAGAAAACAGGAAGAAGAAAAGAAAGTAGATGTGCTGGACTGATAGAAACAGGAGTGATCAAAACATCACCACCTTAAAATTGAAGACAGCAGATATTCCACTTTAAAAGGAGCACACACACAAAATATGCTTTTCAGTCCCTCTTAAGGGAACACAAGTGACCCTTGAGCCACAGGATGGACACTGCTTCTGTAATCGGTTTAAAAATAAGCACTGGAAACATTTGCTTCTTCCTTTTTCTTTCACCTTGTCTACTTCTTTTCACTTAGCTGTCACAGGATTTGCTTGTCAGCCTCTTGAGGATATTCGAGCGAAAGCATCTGGCTTCATGGAGAGCTCTACAGACATCTGTATAGCTTTTCTTCACTTGCCTCTGGGTCTATTATCTAAGCTACTTTGGTGTTGCTTGTCTCCTATTCCCTCTGCCTGATTTCTCATTCTCTGCACCAATCACCAAGGATCTTCAACAAACCCATTGTTATATCTTCAGTCTGTCTGAAAAGAATATACTTTCAAAAATGATTCTAAGTAGTTGCCTTATATTTGCTATTGGCAATGGGTACTATCTTCCTTTAAATCCACAGATAAAAGTTGTTTCCCTCCCACTATACATCTTTCATTTAAAAAGAAATCTGTGAAGATGATGTTTCATTTAAACTGATTATCCAAGATCCATATAGTCAGATTATGTGCTCTTGTGTTGTTGTCCGAAACAGTTTCTCTTTGTGCTTTTGAATATATGATTATAGAATACATTTAGGGAAACTATGGCTTGCCAAAAGTTGTGGAATTCTAGAGTCCCCAAGCCTAAGCAGTCTGGTCAATGGATTGTCAAAAGTTTGCCATGACTGTTATAGAAGACAAACACTAAGAAGAAACAGTTTATTACTTTGGATTTGTTGCTGCTGTTTTCTTTAAGGACAAACACACATACGTACATGAATTTGGAATGTTACTATTGAAAGAGCAAGTACTTACTCTTGTAGTCTCACTATCAAGTTCTGAGCCCTCGGAGTTCCTGCCATGATTGTTAATTCGATATTCTGTATATGCTTTACTTACTGTATAATGGGATGTTTTGAGCCTTATCACACAAGAAAACAAAGCAGAAACAGAGCCAGAAAGCAGCAGCTTTCTCCATGCCTTACTTCTGTTATTGTTGTTAACTGCCCTTGAGTCGATATCGACTCATGGTGGTTCTATTGATGAAACATCTCCAAGACCTTCTGTTCTCCACTGCTCTGCTTAATTCCTGCAACCTCATACCCGTGACCTCCTTAATGGAGTCCATCCATCTAGCATGTGGCCTTCCTCTCTTCCTACTTCCCTCCACCATTCCCAGCATTATTGTTCTTTTCCAAAGAGTCCTCCCTTCTCATGATGTACAACAGCCTCAGTTTGGTCATCTTGGCTTCCAGGGAGGATTCCAGCTTGATCTGCTCTAGGACCCACTTGTTTGTCCTTTTGGCTGTCCATGAGATTCTCAGCACTCTTCTCCAGCACCACATCTCAAATGCATTGATTTTCTTCCTATCATCTTAACTGTCCAGCTTTCACATCCATACATGGTAATTGGGAATACAATGGCTTGTATGATTCTAACTTTTATGCTAAGTTGCATATTTTTGCATTTCAGAGTCTTTTCTAGTTCTTTCATAGCCATCCTCCCCATTCTTAGGGGGGGGGGGGTGTAGACAGGCAACTCTGGGCCACCCTGGGAAGCAGTGGATTGGGACTGCAGCTAACCCATGCTGCGTCCCTGTTCCTCCCTTTTGCTGCCCCAAGGGTGGTCAGTGTGCAGCTGCCCCGCCCCAACTGTGCCTTCAGGCTGGCCCTTTGGGCCGGTCTGCAGAGGCCCTTTTTCTTCTTCTGATTTCCTGACTGCAGTCCCCATTGCTATCAATGTTTTATCCAAAGTATGGGAATTCTTTTACTATTTCTATTTGTTCATTTTCTAGGTTGAACTTGTGAAGGTTCTCAGTGGTCATTCTTTTTGTTTTCTTTATGTTCAACATTAAGCCTGCCTTTGTACTTTCTTCTTTGATTTTCCTTCGTAGGTGTTCCAGGTCTGTGAGGTTTTCTGCTAGTGCTATGGTGTCAT
>JAIPUX010001232.1:46906062-46917917 GCA_020142125.1 Phrynosoma platyrhinos | reverse complement strand
ATGTATGGTTGCAGTCTATGTTGCAGAATTTTGAGCATGATTTTGCTTTCATGGGATATGAGTGCTGTGGTTCTATAGTTGTTGCAGTCTCTTGTCTCTCCCTTTTTGTGGGTGGAGAGATATATCACTTCCAATCTGTTGGACATTGTTTTGTTTTCCATATCTGTTGACATATGTTGGTTAGCATTAGAGTTGATGTCAGTGTGGATTGCAGCAGTTCAATTGGAATATCATCTGTTCATGGTGATTTGTTTTTCTCTATTTCTTTTATTGCATTTTCCAATTCACTTTTTAAAATTTGAGGTTCATCTTCATATGGCTTTTTATTCCATGTGTCCTTCATTTTGTCATCTCTTTTGTATAATTCTTATGTGTATTGCATCCAACATCTTTGTATTCCTTCTTGGTCTTGAATTATGTTGTTTTTATTATCATAGGAGTTTATCAAATGGGGAGCCCCATGCAGAAATGGTACTTTAGAGAGAGAGAGAGAGAAAACCGCAAAAGCAGAAGTAATTTTCTCCGTGTGATAAACTCCAGAGTTATTAAAAGGAGGTTAATCTGAATGGAAATTAGACAAAAACTGCTTCTTTTTACTTTCAGAAGATTCAGAAAGTAAAAAGCAGCAGTTTTTGTCTAATTTCCATCTGGATTAACCTCCTTTTAACAGTGACGTTGTCTGAAAAAACACCTGCTTTTGTGGGTTTTGTTTAATTTAAAGCCCCGTTTCTGCACGGGATTTTCTCCGTGTGAAAAACTCCATAGATCATCCCAGTCCTTGGTTTGAATTTTCCTTTGATTTACCAGATATTGTGAAATAGATCTCTTGTTCTTCCCTTTTTGTTGGTGCCTTCTATTTCTCTGCATTGGTCATTGAAATAATTTTCTTTATCTTTCTGCACAAGCCGTTGTAACTGTTGCATCTATAATTCTTAGTTTGTTCCTATCTCCCTTTTGTTTTTCTTCTCTTCTTTTTTTATTGCTTATAGTGTTTTTTCTATCAGCCATGGTTCTCTCTCTCTTTTCTTGTTTATTGGAATTGTCTGTCTGCATTCTTCTTTTATTATGTCCCTAGACCATATTTTCTCTGGTTCTTGGTCTATTATGCTAAGTAATGCAAATCTGTTTCTTATGTTGTCAATAAATTCTGTTGAGATATTATTTAGATCATTTTTTGGTATAATCACTAGTTTTGTATTCTTCTTGGATCTTACTCTTATTTTTGATATGAGTAGTTTATGATCTGTACCACAGTTGGCGCCTGGTCTAGTCTTGGCCACCAGTATAGAGTTTTGCCATCTTTTACTTCCAATTATATAGGGCCGTTGCAGACAGGTTCAATGGGCCAGCCTGAGTGTAGAATTGGGTTGGGACGGCCACACATCAGCCACTCCAACCCCACCCTGCTGGCGTCCTGATGCCGGGCAGCTGTATGCATGGCACATGGCATCAGGATGCCCTTCCACCACAGCATGCAGACATGCTGCAGCGAAAGGATGTGGAAGAGCTGCAGCACCAGCTCTTAGGGTGGCCTTTTGCAGCCCCTAAGAGGAGGAGCCTTTTGCCACTCTTTTAGGGGCGGCAAAAGGAAGGATCGGGGCTGCAGCATGGGGTTACTGCGGCCCCAATCCGCTGCTCCCTGGGGTGGCTCTTTGCTGCCCCAAACAGCCATCTGCATTGGCCCATAGATTGATTTTTATGTTGACCATCTGGTGATGTCCATGTGTATAGCTTTCTTGCATGCCTTACTACATGATGTCATAGCACTTACTTATGCCTTACTAATGATGTTATAGCACTTCAGTTCTTTTCCTGCAGGAGACTATTGTAAAAGCACATCTTTTCTGCCTAGAAATATCTGTTTGATAAAAAACACACTTTTACAACCATATATAAAATGTAGGACGGAAACTGAAATGTTATGGCACAAAGAAAGCCACTAATCTCTGGCTCCATTTCTACTTTATTTTCCCATGCAATAAGGCTCATACTTTTTTTGTTGCCGAGTGGAAGATTGTTTATCTTTCTGGAGTTGGGTAACGAGCAGATTTGAAGGGAAGATAGTTGGCACTGAAAGCTGTCCAGGTCAATTCTGTTGGTATGTCTGGTACAAAAAGAAATAATGGGACAGTCTTGGGAAGACAGATTTTTTGATTTAACAGTGAATGGTGTCCAAGTGGCAAAAGGGTTTGAATTGAGTTGTACTTTTAATATGCAGTGTGAATGAAATTACTTTAATCCTAACATTGCCATACTGAGAACTGCTTTGCTTGTTGAATAAAGCTTGTGTTTTATGCTGACGTTTGAATTTTGAAGTCAAAATCAGCTAGTACATGACAAGGGTTTCTATTAGTTGACGTTATAGTTACACATTTTAAAAGTAACTATTTTCCTATTTCTGAAAAATAGTTAAAAAAAATGTGATAAAAATGATCAACACATATAATACAGAAATATGTGACCCACTGACATACCGAATATATTTGACACCTGAAAAGAATAATTTTTAAACATCCTCCCCTCTGTATAACAAAATTGTTTTCACTAATAATGATGAAATGAAATGAATAATAATAACAGCCAGAAAGAAAACACAAACAGTGAGAAATCTATTCTATTGAATGCACAGAAAAGATTGTGGGTTCCACAGTCTTTTAAAGACCCACAGTGAACATCTGCCTTTCTTCAATGAAGCTTTATCTATCTGCACATCTGTCTCCTCTCCATCTAGGAGTATCCAGTTCAGCTATCAAGAAGCCTGGGGGAAATAAAGCAGAAGTGAGATTTCTCTGGAAATCCTATTAATGCTTCTCCTTTTGGCTTAAGTCCAGTTGTGTCATTAGCCACAGCACTACTTGTAGTTGTGCTCTGATGTACCCCAGTAGCTCTTTGAGTGCCTTCTGAGCTGGGAGTCTCATCTTTTGCCACTATTTTTATTTCTTTTTGGATTGTCTCATCCTAGGATTTTTATGGGGGAAAGACATTAAAAAGATGTTTAGCATGCCTTCTCTTGCACAGTTGTTAGATATGGTTCCACTGTCGCTGTCTCTGGGAGCTCCTCCACTCCACAAGTTACTGCTGCTCAGTAACTGTTTGGCATATTTAACCTGGCTCCTCAGCAAAGGTCTGTCTGAAATGGGGGACCCTATTAGAAGCACTGCTACCATCAACAAAACCTCTCACTTCCCAGGAGCACACAGTCCCACCACCATGAAAGGTAGTGTTTTGTGTTCATTCATAGTATCCACCCACAAAAATATCTGAAAGGGCTAGATAAATCCTTCTACTGTTTTTCTTTGGCTACATCTGTGTTTCAGAAATAATGAAATTTGACACTGATTTTACTGCCACAACTCAATGCTATGCAAAACTATGATTTGTAGTTTGTTGTGACACCAGACCTCTCTGACAGAGAAGACGAAATATCTCACAAAACTACATATCACAGAATTCACCATGGCAGTTAAAGCAGTGTCAAACTGCATTATTTTTGCAGTACACATGCATCCTCATAGTTGATTGTGAATCAACTACCAGGATAGAAATGGTGACCTGTGATAATTCCTTAAATGAACAAAGGTCCAATGAAAACATCTTGCAAAAATAAAAAAGTGTCTGTTCACTTCTTTATGGGATCAAGAATTTACAGGATTATACCCATCTGAGTTCATGATTACATCTGAGGAGTTATCACAGAACAAGACTATAGGAGGGTTTTCATGCAGGGGGGAAAGGATGTAGAATGAAATTTTGCATTGACTTCAATTGGTTTTATTAAATAAACTACTTTGTGCAAATAGCTCTTTCTAATGCTTTTCCCTGGAAAAAAGGAAATAAACAAAACAGACTGAACACCATAGGAAAGAGCACAACACAAATTTAAAATGTATAAAGGCACAGCAAGTGATTCAGCCTAATAGATAAACTATATGTTTTCTGTGGAGAAATCATAAATGTTGGAGAGCATGACTTGTTTGGAATCAGCTTCTATACAGCTATAATAAAGAATAAGGATACTTTCATCAGCAGCCTAGTCATGAAGGAAAGAATGAGTAGTACATCTTGGTGTGGGGTAGGGAATCAAGGTCATGGATGTTTGCAATAAATTCCATGAGTTCCTCTTTGCCCTCACCAATGTACAGAAAGTGTTACATGACAAATGGCATTACAGCACAGTGAAACAAGAAGCTGGGCAAGCCTGAATAAAGGCAACTGAACACAGCACATAGAATGCTGCGGGTGGCACTGTGGAAGAAAGGATAAAATCTAGAGGTAGTGGTGTTCCTGCACCAGGTGTCACCCAGTACAAAGAGTGGGGCTTGCAGGGCAGAGCAAAACTGCACATGTGGAAAGAGCAAAAAAGCACTTCCAAGTAAACTGACATGCAGCAGGGAGGGAGGGTACTTTGGGCATGCTCCCTAACTTCTGTGTGCCATTTTACTCCCGAGTAAAGTAAAATGATGTGTGGCAGGCAGGAAGATTGCCCAGAGCACCCTCCCTGCCTGCTGTGTGTCAGTTTATTTGGAAGTAAAATAGCATGTAGCAGGCAAGGAGGGTGCTCTGGACACTCTCATTCCCTGCTACTTGCCAGTTTACTCACAAGTAAACCAGAGTACAGCAGGGATGGGAATGCACTCAGCCAGGTGTCAGCCTTCTTCTGGGATGTCACCCAGTGCATTCTGCACCCTCCCACACCTCTACTTACACCACTGCCTAGAGGTTTGTAAAAGAGTTAGGGCAGTCAGAAACAGAGTGAGGGCCAGTTATGAGGAATGGAATAGAAGAGAACAGAATAGATTTCGTGGGGAGATGAGAATATAAAGATGATTCATGGAGAAGTATTATTTTTATTTGAAATTGCAGTTTGAACTGTTTGTTTGAAACTGAAACTTTTGTGTTCTCCAGTCTACTGTAAAAGCTTATGCTAGAAATTTCAAAGGTGTTACAGGATTCTTTTATATCTTTTTAATGCTGAAACAGACTAACAAAGCTATGTCTTTGTATACCACACAAATAAGCCTGTTAGTTTTAAAGGTTAGTTGTAAAGAACCACAAGACACCTCCCTCTTTGAATTTGAAACAAACTAACATGATACTACTGAAAAAGATGCTACTGAAAAAGACCTCCCTGGATCCTACAATTCTGGACAACTATCGGCCAGTCTTTAACAACCCATTTTGGAGCAAGATCTGGAGTGAGTGGTGGCCTCCTAGCTCCAGGGATTTCTGGATGAAATGGATTATCTACATCCATTTCAATGTAGCTTCAGACATGGCTATGGCATGGAGGCAACTTTGGTTGCCTTGGTGGATGACCTACATAGGGAACTAGACGGAATGAGCGTGTCCCTGTTGGTCCTGCCATGGTATCTTTCTGAGCCACCTTTCTGGAATGAGACTTGGAGACACTGTTATGCAGTGGTTCTGGTCTTTCTTGGCGAGGCGGACTCAGAAAGTGATGTTGGGGGACTTCTGTTTGACTCCTTTGCCACTCCTTGGCCCACAGGGTTCTGTGTTGTCCCCCATGTTATTTAACATCTACATGAAACCTCTGGGAGAGGTCCTCCGGAGCTTTGGGGTGTGGTGTCATCAGAATATGGATGACATCCAACTCTATCTCTCTTTTTCATCTGACTCCAAGGAAGCTATCTCTGTGCTGTACTAGTGTCTGCTGTCAGTAATGGACTGGATGAAGGCAAACAAATTGAAGTTTAATCCAGAAAATACAGAGGTGCTCCTGGTCAGTCGTAAGGCAGATCAGGAGCTTTGCCTGTGCTGGATGGAGTTACACTCCCCCTGAAAGCTCAGGCTTGCAGCTTGGGTGTTCTCCTGTACTCCACTCTGAGCCTGGATGCCCAGGTCTCAGCAGTGGCCAGGAGTGCATTTGCACAGTTAAAACTAGTGCACCAGCTGCTCCCATTCCTTGAGATGTCAGATCTGGCTACGGTGACACATGCCTTGATTACATTCCATTCAGACTACTGTAACACACTCTACTTGGGACTGCCTTTTGAAATTGTTTGGAAACTTCACTGGGTTCAAAACACCATAGCCAGAATGCTGACTAGAGCCAGTTATAGAGAGCATATAACTCCTGTATTGAAACAGCTTCACTGGCTACCAGTTTGTTTCTGGGCACAATTCAAAGTTCTGGTCATGACCTATCAAGCCCTACATGGTTTAGGTCCAGACTATTTGAGAGACCATCTGCCTCGGCAGACGGCTCAATTGAGCCATCTCCGAGGCCTGGAAGAGGAGGGGCCACCGCACGCGCGCCGGCCCTTCCTCTTCCTGAGGTCGCCCTGAACGCTTCCGGGTCACCGCACGCTGGACGCGTTCAGGGCGACCTCCCTCCACAGCGTCCGGACGCGCTATGGAGGATGAGTCGCAAAAAGGGCGCCCGCCGCTTTTAGGGCGCCCTTTTTGCGACTTATGAAAGGAGTGCCTTTTTGGCGCTCCTTTCAGGGCCGCTCTAGGAGCGCCGCGGTGGGGCTGCCATAGCCCCGCGGCGCTCCGGACCAGGGCGTCCCAAACGCCCTGGTCTGCAGAGGGCCCATATTTCCCCATTTGAACCAGCCCTTAGATCCCCAGGAGGAGGCTTTCTCTCAGTCCCACCCACAGATACACTTGGAGAGGGGCTGCTCTTTTTGGGGCAGCATAAGGGAGGATCACGGCCATGGTGTGGGATAGCCAGGGTAGAGATACAAATTACTTAAACAAAGATCAGTTAGTTAGGACATGATTGATGTCAGTCAGGTTTCAGACTTTATCTTGAATTGTTTAATAAATAATTTTTTCCATTATATACCATATGTGATGTCCCTCGGAGAATAGTAGAGTCTCCTTCCTTGGAGGTCTTTAAGCAGAGGCTGGATGGCCATCTGTCAGGGATGCTTTAATTGGGAGTTCCTGCATGGCAGGGGGTTGGACTGGATGGCCCTTGTGGTCTCTTCCAACTCTATAATTCTATGACGCTATGATTCTAATATAAGTATCATTCTTTTGGACAAATGCTGTCTCTGCAAAAACTGTTTCCTCTAGCACCTTGCATACAATGGGTTTAGATCCTATTTAGCTAATTATAAATTCCCCTAGGTCAAGTTCTTATTACAAAGGGATAGAACCAGTCCACCCTGGACCACAGAGCAATGAAGTACATTCATTATGCAGAAGAACCAGTATTTATCTAAAGCATTTTTGTCCCACTTCATTCTACTTTTTCTTCACTGAGCATTAGGTAATGTACATGGTTTTCTGCCTCCCTACTTTATCTTCACAACAACCTAGCAATGTTGGCTAGACAGAGAAAGGGCATCTGCAGACCAGCCCAAAGGGCCAGCCTGGAGGCAAAGTTGGGGTGGGGCAGCCGCAGGCTGGCCACCCCAACCCCATGATGCGATCCTGATGACGTGTGCAGCATTTTGCTACTCTTTTTATGGAAGCAAAAGGGAGGATCAGGGGTGTGGCATGGGGTTGCTGCAACCCCAATCTACCCTTCCTGGGGTGGCCCAGAGCAACCCGTCTGCAGTCCCCCAAAGAGTGACTAGCCCCTAGCCACCCAGTTAGCTTTTCAGTGAAGAATAGCATTTGGATCTCCCATAGCCCAGTCCAAAACTCTAACCACTATATCTCACTTATGAATAATAAATAAATTCAAGAAAATCCTTGGCCACAGGTTTACACTGAAAAGACATGGTTCAACAGGAAAAAAGAAGAAAATATAAAGAATTAAAAAAAAAACCCAAAACCAACAGTATGGGTGGAATAGCCCTTCCTCTCAAATTACTTCTTTCACTTCTTGTCTGCTAATATGACATTTGAGAAAGGAGTCTTCAAGGTAGCCACTTTTTAACAGGACTGGTGAAATGATCTCACATCCCATCTCATTTCCATCTGTGCAATCTTCCAGAATTATTGCATCTGCCATTCTTCAAGGACAGAGCCATAATGTCTAAGGGCCTTTGCAGACAGGCAGCTGTGGGCCACCCTGAGAAGCACAGGATTGGGGACAAGGATGCCCCACGCATCGGCCCCAATCCACCCTTCTGTCAGCCCTGGAAGGAGCGCTAAAATAACACTCCTTCCAGAGCAGGTAGAAGAGGCACCAGAAGAGCCATTGCATGGCTCTTCCATGTCTCTTCCGGTCCAGAGGCTGAGCTGGGAGGACATAATCAGAGCGCTCGCTGCGTGCAATAGCTGGTGCTCTGATGATGACCTCGGGAAGGAGTTGGGACATCCAGTGTCTGGCTGCCCCTCCCCTTCCCTGGCTCCAAGATAGCTTTGCGCCATCTGCAGAGCCCTTAAATAACTCCATACTTTGAATCCCGTTGGTAGACACAAGTAGCACTGATCTGTTGAATTAATGAAATTAATATACATGAAGACTTACAATTTAACAATTAGGTCAATGGGTCTAATCTAGTTGGGAATACCATTAGTATTTAAGCCTTAATGTTAAATTCTTAGCTTTCATTGTTTCATTTTATTTTAAATCTATTTGTTTATTTTTTTTTAAAAAAATGAGAAACAATTTCTCATTTTGCTTTTATCTTAACAAGGTCTATACTCTTTAATATTTGGCATATCAAAGAAATAATAATGGTTCACTATTTATTTCTCTTGCATTCTTATCTCTAATCATTTGCAAAATAAGAGCTGCAGTCTGTTAAAATTTTGCACTGAAGTTAGCTTTAGTTTGCAGCTTGGAAGAAAAGCTGAGATGTGAGAAATGTCAAAGTTTAATACAAACAAAAAATCTTGTTTTCAAACTCCTTGTTGTTTCAGTTATTAACATCACAATTCATAAAACAAATGAAAGATTTGTTTACCACTAACATTAACAGTAATAATTTCTTGGGGGTGGAAACCTATGAATGAATAGAAAAAAAATACATTAAAAAATGGAGGATTTTGAGTAGTCATTTCATGTCCTGACTCCCCAGAATGGCCTATACAAAACATAGTTCTGGAGCACTGTGAAAAAAAAAAATTCTAGCAACGGCTATCATGCCCCCAAATACTTTCTTGTAGAAGATATTCACATTCTACTAAAACAACAACACTGACCATGGCCTTGCCCCCAAGAATATGTTCATTTCATTGACCCTTTAGAAATGTTTTTTTTCTCTTCTCAAAAGCAGCCCCAGTCTTATACTACCAGTTCTCCATTAACTTGAGTCAAAAGTTGAAAATGTTGGTTAGCCATGTTAAAACTTACAAACTATAAGGGGCTGGTATACCGGAATTCATGCAAAATTCCCTTAACTGTAGTGAGAGGGGATAAAATGGAGTAACCATTGCTTTTTGCTTTTGTATTCCTGCTTGCTCAGTTCAATTTATGTAGACAAAGGAAGTTAGAGCTGCTTTGAAAAGAGTCCTTTACCTTGGGAAAAGATGGAAAAGGAATAATGAAAATGGAGGCGATAGAGACTTGGAAAAAAAAAAAACAGGATTAAGAAAACTGGCTCCAGGTTCTAAAAACACTAATACCTTGTGACTGGTCCTGGGGAGCCAATGGTCTGTATGAATTTTGGAGACCAGTCCGTGCACTTTTTGGTTGATTCTGGAGCCCTAGTGACTTCGGATGCTGTAGTTATTTCAGGGGCAGTGGATAAGAAAAAAAGGCTGCACTTATCAAAGTTTCACTGTATTCCAGAAAAGTTTAACAAGTGCTGCAGTGTGTAAAAAGAAAAAATCACTACCTCTGATAGAAGCCTACTTGAGAGCATGAGATAGCCCTCCCTCATGAGGGGGAGATGAAGCAAAGAGGAAGAAAAAAAATGGTGTGTTAAACAGAAAGGCAGAAGCTATGAGAAAGAATTTGCTGTATGTTGCAATTGCTTATCTGACTGCATTTCCAGCTTCACAGAACCTCATTGTTTTAGAGAGTAACATAGAAACAAAGAAACATGGAGTCTAAGAGTTGGAGGAGAACCCAGAACATCCAGCCTGACCCCCTTGTACCATGCAGGAACTCTAAATCAATCCCTCAACTGCAGACCTGTATTTTTATTGATCAAAACACTGTTTGTATCCATATACATTGTCAATCAGCCTAGTTTTGCTCATGCATGGCTGATTCCTATGAGTTCAAGACTGATCTGAAGTTATAAAACTTTTGTTGTGACCAATAAAGTTCAAGAGGTAGAAGGGAGACAGATTAACCATATATTAGAAAACCTTTTTGTAAGCAGTAAGAAAAAGGAGGCTTCACTGAAATGAGCATGATAGCAGAGAAAGCTTATATATATAAAGAGTAAAAAAAAAAAGACTGTATGTTCTATTCTCACACCAAATAATAAAAACCAAGTAAGAGAATTTTTAGGCACAGATGGATTTTGTTGTATTTGGATCCCTAATTTTGTAATCATGGCCAAGCCTCTACACGAAGCAACCAGAGGAGGGCCTAAGGACCTATTTTGTGGGGACCAGACCAGAAACAAGGATTTTTGGCTATCAAAAAGGCATTGATGGAAAGCCCAGCATTAGTTCTTCACCCTCTATGTTAGTGAAAAGAATGAAACAGCAGTGGGGGTGTTCACGCAACTAGTAGGCTGGTGGCATCGACCTGTGGCTTACCTTTCCAAGCAAAGGGATAGTGTAGTCAGGGGCTGCCTGTGGGTGGTTGCAGCTGCAGCACTCCTAGTGGAAGAAGCGTCAAAGCTCACCCTAGGACAAGAGATTCTACTAAAATGCCCACATGCTGTAGTAACTTTGCTGGAGCATAGAGGACACAGATGGATGTCAAATGAAAAGTTACTCAAGTATGAAAGCATGCTGATTGATAAACCTTTGATTAAATTGTCAATATGTACTACTCTGAACCCTGCTACCCTCTTAACAACTTCAGAGGGAACCTTGATGCAATATGACTGTCTACAAGTAATGGATGAAGTTTATTCCAACAGGCCTGACTTAAAGGATGTGTCTTTGGAGAAACCAGATGATGTTCTTTTCACTGATGGAAGCAGTTTTATTAAAGATGGCCAGAAGATAGCAAGATATGCCATTGTAGATGGAAATGGAGAAATCAAGGAAGCTTTAGCCCTCCCCACTGGAACATCAGCACAAAAGGCAGAGCTTATTGCCCTTTGTCAAGCTTTAGAGCTCTCAGAAACAAGGCTTCTATGTACTCAAGAACAATAAGAATCTCATGAACATGCCTGGGACCTGATTCAACATATACATTCACAAACACATATGGGACAAACTTCACTAACAGAGTTATTAAATAGACAGTGTTACATTCAGGGATTACATGAGTTAGTTCACAAGGTAGTATAGAGATGTGAGATATGTGCACGCACTAACCCCAGGGCAGGCATCCTTCAACCCCCATGTGTACAACATGTAGGAAACACTCCATTTAAAATTGTGCAAATTGATTTCACTGAAATGCCAAAGGTGGAAAAATGAAATGTCTGTTGGTGGTGAGAGATACTTATACAGGGTGGCCTGAGGCTTGGCCCACCCCAAATGAAAAGGCAGAACAAGTTGTAAAGGCACTAATGAAGGATCTTTTGCCCAAGTATAGATTAGTGTCCCTAATTGGATTAGGCAACGGACCCAGCTTTGTCCATCAAATTATTCAGGGATTAGCCAAAGCATTGAATATCAAGTGAAAACTTCATTGTGCCTATCATCCCCAATCCTCTGGACAGGTTGAAAGAATGAATAGAACTTTAAAAGGAACAATAACAAAATTGTGTTTAAAAACTGGATTAAATTAGGTACAGGTGTTGCCCTTAGCCTTGTTGAAGGTAAGGCGCACACCTACAAAATTGTTGGGTTTATCACCATATGAACTTTTGTTTGGAAGGCCCCCTTTGAGTTTTGACAAAGTGCCAGGTGATCTT
>JAIPUX010001232.1:46871659-46883444 GCA_020142125.1 Phrynosoma platyrhinos | reverse complement strand
GGGACAAACACTTCAAAAACTTTCCCTAGGATGTTATCACACAGGGAGCTCTGAACAGAAGCCGGCTTTAAAGTGAAAGTGCTACCATAAAAGCGGAAGCAATTAATTAGCCGGCTTTCCCAGTGTGAAAAACTCCTGCGCATTTAAAAGGAGGTTACTCTGAATAGAAAGTAGGCAGAAACTGCTTCTTTTTATTTTCGGAAGATCCCCAAAAATAAAAAGAAGCAGTTTCTGACTACTTTCTGTTTGGATTAACCTGCTTTTAAATGCGACATCATCTGAAAAGATACCCGCTTTTGCGGGTATATTTTCAGTTTAAACCCCCGTTTCCTTACAGGATTTCCCCCGTGTGATAATGTCCCTAGAATAACCCTCCCTGGAATAAACAGCACCACTCAGAGCTAACCACTCCCACCCCCACACCATAACCATAGGGTTAAGTCAGGAGGCTTCTCCTTTCATCAGATGATGACAGCTAGTGCTTGCTGGAATACTGATTATTTTTTTCATGCCACTGCTTGTTAAGGACAAGGAGCAAATGTCTGCTTGTCCCCTTTCCCCACCAGATCAGTCAAAATGGAGTGAACTACCCATTGCAGGTCAGCTAAGAAAATACCATTGCCCTTCACAGATACATGAAATACATGTCTGGTAAATTGTGATTTCTCATAAATAATATACAGCTGGGCTAAAAAGTGGCCCAAACTTTTCTTCCCTATTCACCTAATAGATGCCTAGCTTCATCAAGGCATCTATACTTGTCCACCCTGCCAAACCTGGCTGGAAAAGATGGCTGACCTAACAAATGCAGTCCCCAGCCATTTATTCATTTATTATTTATTTCATTTGTATGCCACCTTTCTCCGAGAAAAGGGAGCCAAGGTGGCTCAAAAAAAAATAAAAAAAAACATTTTTTAAACTTTACAGTAATTTTTGAAAACTTATATTTAATAAACTCCCTACTGGTTATTTTTTTGAATTATCAAGAAAGGCCTAACTACCCTGAACAAGACCTACCAGGACTGCTATTAATCACACCACCCCTTCTACTAGGCCACAGACTCATGCAGACCCTGTAGGCCTAATTCATCTACCCTGGTTCTACTGGAACTATCTTGGCTTTGCAAGAGTATCTATTCTATTGGGAGTTATATTACTCCTGCCATTCTGTCAAGTTAGCTATGGGCCTATCCAAATCCCTGGTAACCATGGGGGCAACTTAGCCTCTGTTCCCTTATAGCTTCCCCCACCCCCAGACTGAGTAGCAGGCTCATGAAAGTCTGGAGGCTCCTGTTAGGGTCTGCAAATATATTATCTTCTACAGTATGGATTTCCCACCAGCGGATAAACCTTACCCCCCATGCATTTCCAAAAGAGGCCACATGATATTCTTGGCCTTCAACTGAACTTCTTGCTTTCCCAGCTTTATAATAAAAGACCAAAGCAGTGGCAAGCCACAACCAATCACTACTATCTGGACTCTCTTGGTGAGCAATCACACTCCTCCATTCAACACTGGAGCAAACAGCAGTGTTAGGATGGTGGTGAGAGCTTAAAGGCCCCCTTCCGCCATGCCACAACATCATTGCTGTAATGCTGCTTTACTGGCTAGACTCCATTCAGATGGGCAGGCAAAGGCAGCTTCTGTGTGCAAGTGTGCATGCTCCATAAAACCAGGGATGGAATTTTCCAATAACTAAAATTCAGTATATTTTTGCAAGAAGGTTACAAACTAAGTCCTTTCTCTTCTAGTAAATATTTTACTGAAAGCAACCTCTAACTAAAGAAAAACTCCACTGTGATTATAGTTCTGTTCCTTCCTCTGTAATTTTGGAACTCATTTTCATCTACAATAATGTGATCCCAGAAGCTCATCAGACCTCATCACTACTTGAAGAGGGAATAGATGCAAAGGCACATAATTTTGAATACAAGCTACTAAAAACTTTACTAAATTACAACCCCCTCCAAAAATCACCCCCCCAAAAAATAAATAAATCCTGTTTGTTTTTCAGGGGTTAAAGCTTACATACAAAAGCTGATTTCTAGTGCCTATCTACATAAATGTTATTTTTAAAATGAGTAGGGCCTTTAAAGACTGCCAGAAATAATGCAGATTGAGGTCACTTTAACTGTCCTGGCTCAGTGCTAAAGAATCATGGGAACTGTAGTTTATTGTGGCACCAGAGCTCTCTGACAGAGAAGGCAGAATGTCCTAGAAAAAAAATACAATTCCCATGATTCCTTAGCACTGAGCCAGGACAGTTAAAGTGACCTCAATCTGCATCTTCTCAATCTCAATCTTCTGGCAGTCTGCAAAGGCCCTAAATTAATATTAGTAAGTCCCATTATTAATTATTATTTATCATCTTGTTTTATTTCCACTTCCTTGCCAACAAATATAACTTCATTTTCATTACCTTTCCTTAACTTTGAAATTTCCCTAGTATTGTTTTGGTGCCAGCCAACATAATGGAGTTGTTTGAGTGTTGGACTAGGACTCTGGTAGACTATGGTTCAAATCCCTGCTCAGCTAGGTAAACTAGTTTCCAGCCTAAGGTGAAACCAATGACAATCCCTCTCTAAGCAGATTATCACATGGGAAATCAGCTTCAGGTTACATGCAGTTTCTAACTGTAAGAGAGATCTTACCTCACTGCACCAGCCTCGGGCAGTAGACAGCCCGTACCCAACTCTGGCTTCTCTGGCAGCTTTTCAAGAATGGGAAAATCTCTTTCTTGAAAAGCTGCTAGAGAATCCTGGTTTGGGTATGGGCTGCCTACTGCCCGAGGATGGCACAGTGAGGTAAGATCTGTCTCTTATGGTTATAAAATATATGTAACCCATGGCTGCTGCCATATTGCAGGCCTCCAGAGGTACAATAGTCTTTTGAGGAGCAGAGGATTTGCAGTAGTTGTTGGGATATAGCAACTTTGCATGCTAGTCTTTCTGGGAATGTGGGTATGCATGTCTATGGTGGTTTCATCACCCACTGGTGGCCCCTCCTCATTTCCTTTCTGTTAACTGAGCTCACTTCCCCTTGTGGCCTATGTTTGAAAATTCCTCCTTACCCTCCTGTTCCCGCTCTTTTTCTGTGCAAGACATGGCCGACCAGTAAGCATGTAGAACTACTTTTCTTACCCTTTTCTTCTTTTTGCAACTTGAAGCTAGACCTGTATATTTTTATATACATGATTTTTGTAAGTAAAGTTCATTTTATTTTCTCTACTCAGAATGTCTGACTTGTTTTTGTAGGCACGTGGGTGTGGAAATTAAGGTGGACCTAGTGTGTTCCTGCTCATCATTCTTCTGCAGTGCTTTATTCTGCTGGTGAGATTAAACAATCTCTCCTCTTTCTTGAGAATCCTAACAGATATCAAGAAAATATTCCAACAGTAGTCAGGATTTTTATTGGTGTTCATACTGCCCATTATGTTCCTGTATCTACTTTAAAATGGAAAAAAAAAAGGGGGGGATATATTTGCTATAAAGTTATTGGCTAGCCAGGTGTTATAAGCAATTTTAACTGATAAAAATGCCAACAATACTTGCCAGGAAAACATGGTAGAATTATGGTAAAATGAGTACTAGATCTGACTGCACAACATTGACACACAGGAAAAAAATAATAGTTGCATTTAGCTACAGACTCTACTCTACTCACATTTGTGTAGATTACCCATTAATCTCCTTCAAGACTTGGATGTACTATGCATTGATTATACAAAACAATCCACATTATTGCTTCATCGTCCTAGGGAAGAATACAGAGAGAAAAGTCCTCTTTGACTCATCATTTCCTGTTAGACCAGGCCAAAGCATTCCTGGAAATTACTGTCATTCCCATTGATTCTTCCCTGCTCCCTTAATGCTTTGTTTATGAGAAGCATTTTGCTAAAGTGGGCGGGGTTACTGGTGATGTAATTCTTCACAATTTCTTTTTAAAGGAAGTAATGAGTAATTTTATCCGTTTTCTTCCCACTGTGAGAAAATCATTGATAACTGCAGTTTTTGAAGAGTATTTAAAATTTGGAGCTTATTCTGGGCATAATTGGGTTCGTGAGCTGGTCCCCTGTTCCAGGAAGAACTCAGCTGGCAAGGCACTAAGATGGTAAGATGTCTGTTTTGTTGGAAATGCTGTGTTGTAAGTTCTTTGCAGACCCAAATGTAACCAGTTGGAAAAGGGGTCCACCATCAGGCTCCAGAGGCTTCACAGCTGCCGACTTTGCCCTGTTCAGACTTTGCATAGGTATCTTGCATCCCACCTCCTGACCAAAGCCCCTTTCCCCTTTTTAATCCATGAGGATGGAACTCCACTCACTTGGTTCTAACTAATGATGGTGATGGTATTGAGACTGGCCTTGCAACATATATGGCTACCAGTGGAAGAGTTTTGAGGCACTCATTCTCCATCAGGGCTGCTACAACTGTGGAGGGATGTGGCCTTCCTGTTGACACCATAGAACAGCTGCACAGGTAGAAGTTTGAGGGATTTTATTTTATGTCCAAGAGGGTTTGGAGTCCTGCACTGGAAAGCCCTGAGGACAGCAGGAATGGGTGTTCTGTGTGGGTGGCTGTACAGCTTTCAGTAAGGGGTTGGCAGAAGACTGGTCCACATAGGAGGCCCGGCCTTTTTTGATGGTAGCATGGCTTGTGGATCTGGTGGGTGTGTCTATCTGTGCTGTGGAGCACTAGTATCAGGAGCCCCATGGGGACTCGGAAGTGCTGGGATCGAGAAGGCATTGCCATTGCAGAGGTACCTCCTTATCAGTGTACCCTGGTGACAAGGGGTGGAGATGTGAACATCTGAATATCTGGTTACCCCCCTTTGTCATTCCAAGGTCCAGCTGTGAATGGGAAATGGGGTTCATCGATCAACAGTAAGGTTGATCGATGCCATAACCAGACTCATGCCTTGGACCAACCCCCACCTGTCAGTTGCACTTAATAAAGTTGTGGCCTTTTCCCTTCCAAATGCTTATCTTGGTGTGTTTCCTAATTATGATGCCCCCTCCTCTATAAATGGTGTCAAACTTCATTAATTCTGCAATGTGTCAGCAGCCACAGTTCATAGTGTATGAATGTAGTGCAGTTTTCAAACATTTAGTCACAGAAAGAACATTGCTAAACTTATTTGTTGCTTCCTTTAAGAAGAAAATTAGTAAAGAATTACATCCCCAAATAAAGTGGACTGCTTGTTTTTATAAAGGCTTAGGTCAAAGCAGTAGCTTTCTATAGAGCAGAATGATCTGCATACTCCATTGAACACTCCAGGATTTATTTTATGAAGGCAAGATAGCAACAGCAATGTTTATAAGCACGTTTTTATTCAGTGAAAGGATATTTTTTGATAAGTAGAAATAGGATATCACTCTGGAACCCCCTGGATGCATGGCACTCTTTTATAGGTTAAGTCTCAAGCATGTATATAGATCTACTATGAAGTTCACCATATAGAAAGATCTTACCTAATACATGAAGAGCCTCAAACATTTCTTCCAACAAATGGAATATAGGGGCTCAGGCAATAGCTGGCATAGCACACCCCTCCACATCCACTGTGTGAAAAGAGCATAAATTAACGTTCAAAAGAGTGTAAGTACAAAATAAAATACCAATATGGAATTATATAAAAATATAACATTGCTGTTATATCTATGCATATGCAGCAGATACATATATGCATTTAAAGTACTCTGTAATTTGCTCTTTTTCCCCTCACCCAACATATGCTTCTTAATGTGCATGATTTTAAATATGTGGATTGCATGGACACATGCATATGACTGGAAAAAAACAATTAAGGGAAATACTCTGTTCAAAAGGGAATAACAGGAAAGGGAGTAGCATTCATTATTTGTTAGAGAAAAATTTACTTTTTTAGAAATCCATATGAGTGATAAGACTGGACCAGTTGAGAGCATTTGGGTGAAAATAAATGGAGAGAGAAAGAAAATAACCTTGTAGTTGGAGATTACTACAGACCACAAAACCAATACAATCTCAAAAATTTCCAAGAAGCAAGAACTGGTAGTTATGCTTAGTGTTGTAAAATTCTCCCTTCTTGTTTCGTTCCTGTAGAAGCAGGTGGGAAATTGTATGACTCTTCTCACTCTTCACAGAACAAGATATTTCAAGCTGATACACTAGTTAGGTGTTTGGAAGAAAGGGCTTTAAAATTTAAACCCATCATATCTTGTCAGCAGCTCTTAAATGGCTGTTTGAATGGCTGCTGCCTACTGAGAGGCACTGTTTAAGTAACATATATAAACAATGAAAATCAAATTTTGAATTGAATTCTTGCCCTGTTCCCTTATTTGCAGATTACTATATCTGAAAATTCTCACATTTCAATGAGAACATGGCACATTTCTTGGTAAAGAGAAATATAAAGGGATTCAAAGAGAAAAATTCCATATCTTTAGTGAACCATAATGAATAATTTTTACATACCTAGTTATGGAGGACTTCAATTATTGTGATATTTGTTGGGAGACTAAGGGGGATGAAGACCGGCACTTTAGGCCAGCCTGAGGGTGGAATTGGGGCAGGGCAATTGCACACCGGCCACCCTGACTCTGCCCCAAAGCTGCACGCCCAACCACATGGCACATGGTATCAGGGCACCCTCTTGGTACAGTATGCATACATACTGCACCAGAGGGGTGCAAAAGTGCCATGGCGGCAGCTCAAAGGGCAGCTTTTTGCCACTCCAAAGAGCAGAGGCATTTGCCCACTCTTTTAGGGGCAGCAAAAAGGAGAATTGGGGCTGCAACATGTAGTTTCCACAGTCCCGATCTGCCACTCAGGGGCGGCACAAAGCCGCCCCTTACGGACCATCTGCATTGGTTCTAACTCTGCTTTCATGCAGAAGAAACTGCTAAAAGCACAATCACTAACAATCTCATGGAAAAAGAAAAATGGAAAACATCTGAAAAGACAGTGTGATTGCAGAAAAAACTTCCAGGAAGAATGAAAGTAAAGAACATGTATAAAAAAATGGAACCACCAAGGAAGAATATAGATGTGTAGCCCAAGATGTGTAGCTGTCAGATATAGTGTAAGGAAACTAAAGCTGAAAATGAGCTGAGACTGGCTAGGGAAGCAGATAGTAACAAGGAGGAATTTTTCAAATGCATTTGAAGCAAGAGAATGATCAAGGAAATAGTGGGAGCACTGATCATCAAGGATAGTGAAATGCCAAGAGATCACAAATAAAAGGGAGAATTGTGCAATATCAATTTTGCTGTAGTCCCTCCTCCAAGAAAAAGAGGAACATGTGCTTCCATGAATCAGCAGAGACTTTGGTAAGGAATCTAGGGCCTCTGCAGACTAGCCGAAAGGGATGGCCAGGAGGCAGAGATGGGGAGAGGCAGCCACATGCAGGCCACTGCAACCCCAGCCCGATGACATTTGCTGCACAGGGGCAGCAAAAGGAAGGATTGGGGCCATGGTGTGCAGTAGCTGCGGCCCTGATCTATGGCTAGCAGAGACAGCCTAGAGCCGCCCGTCTTCAGCCCCCCCCCTCCAGGTTGCCAATCAAGATTGATAAGGAGTTAGTCATAAATCACCTAGTGAACCTAAATGAATTTGAATCTTCAGGGCCAGATGAACTGCACTTCAGAATATTGAAAGAACTTGCTGTCATATTTATAGAACCACTTGCCATCATTTTTGAGAAATCTTGGAGAACAGGTGTGGTGCCAGAAAACTGAAGACAAGCAAACATTGTCCCTCTCTTCAAAAAAAAGGTAGAGATGGTCAGCCTGACCTCAATACCAGGAAAAATATTAGAATAGATCATAGAGGAGTGTGTCTGCAAGTGCAGTGATTAGTTGTCAAGAACAATTCCTGTTAACTAACCTTACAACTTACTTGTTTAGTAGATGGTGGGGATATTGTGGATGCCATTTATTTTGAATTCAGCAAAGCATTTGATAGGATCCCCAATGATATTTTGATTAGCAAATTGATTAAATACAGAATAGAGGGAAGGATCATCTCATTGATCCATAATTGATTGAAAAACCATGTTGAAAGAGTGGCCATAATCAGCTATGCTTCAAACTGGAAGGAAGACTCATATGGAGTACTGCAGACTTCTGTCCTGGGGCCAGCAACCTTCAATAGTTTTTTTTTTAAAAAAAAATCAATGTTTTGTTGATGAAGTGGAGAGAATCTTCATCACATCTGCACATGATATAATGCTGAGAGGAGTAGCAAACACATTGGAAGGTAGGAACTGATTTCAAAATTACCTAGATAAACTAGAAAACTGGGCTGAAATTAATAAATCCAACAGTGATGAATGCAAAATTCTACATTTAAACCACAAAAATGCACAGGTATAAAATGGAGGATCGTTGGCTCAGCAGTAGTACATGTGAAAAGGACCTTAGGATTATTGTTGATCATAAATTGAACATGAGCCAATAGTGTAATGTTACAACAAAGAAAGCAAATGCTATCTTAGGCTACAACTGCACTGCAGAGATAATCCATTTTGAGACTGCTTCAACTGCCCTGGATCAATGCTAAAGAATTTTGGAAACTGTAGTTTTGTGAGACATTTAGCCTTCTCTGCCCGAAAGCTTTGGTGTCACAACAAACTACAGATCCCAGAATTCTATAGCATTGAGCCATGGCAGTTAAAGTGATTTCAAACTGCATTATTTCTACAGTGCAGTGAAATGCAGATGAAACCTACATTAATGGAAGCATATTTTCCAAGACAAGGGAAGGGATAATGCCCCTATATTCTACACTGGTCAGGCCTTATCTAGAGTACTGTGTGCAGTTCTGGGTGCCTCATTTTAAGAAGGATATAGAAAAGCTTGAGCAAGTTCAGAAAAGGATCAATGAGGATGATAAGAGGTGTGGAGAACAAAATATAAAAGGACAAATTGAAGGAGTTGACCATGATTAAAGGGTTACACAACTGTACTCATTAAATATTTCAAGGACTATTATGAAGAGGAGGGTGCAGACTTTTCTGCTTCCTCAGAGGATAGAACTAGGTCTAATGTTTTTAAGTTACAGGATTTGTGTATGTTTTTATGCATATTTCTCAAATGTATACATTAAGTGGGTAATTTACTCTCAAACATAGATTGTGTGTTGCCCTAGCAGAAAGATTGTGAAATGCCCAACAAGTGAAGTACATCTCACTCCAAGAAAATTTACTTCCATATCTGAAATATAATATTCTATTAGTTGCAAGACACTGAATGTTAAGTACTAAAAGTCAAACAGTCAATTAATGTCATTGGCTGTCAGACGTGAAATACTGTCAAACCTATCAGTTATCAAATTCAAAATACAACTGGATGTCAAGATTGACATTACATGTTGGAATGTAAATATCTGATAGGTAATTGAACAGAAACTGCTTTCTTTGTTCTTTTCAGCTTCAGTGCAGAATTAGAAAGGTTTTAGCTGCAAGGTTTTATGGATAAAGAATGTCCTTGGACCCACTTATGGACCTGTGACTGGAGAAGTAGTTTGCAAATAATATGAGCAAGAATTGGGAGATTTAAGAAACACTGAAAAAGGTGCCTTACCTAATGCAAAAAGAAAACATACAGAGTAAAACAAAACTTCTTGAAAGCACAGGCTTAACATATTAGTAGAAGAAACCTACAATTCTGTTCTCCCAAAAGTGCATATAATTCCTGTTCAATTTACTATTTAATTTGTTGTAACTAATTCTTCAGTGAATTAGTCTTAGTATGCTAATTACTATTATTTTAAGGTAGCCATTTATCCTTGCAGTTCATCTGCAAGCTGATTTGCCTTATAAAAGCTCTTGCCACCTGTTTCCCCCTTTGTGTTAATAATGCAGCAGATCAAATTAGCATTCCTTCAAAGAAACTGATTTAAAAACAGAATGAAATTCCTTCAGTGCTTGAAGCACAAACCTCCTAAATGGAAGTATATAAATAGTACAACACGTTAGCACACTTTCCACCTAAAATATGACTAAGCTATAACTGCAGGATGTGAACCACAAATTAATTAAAATGCTTCTCTATGATAGCTTGGTGATTTAGAAACATGATGTATAACAGAAATGTGGGTAAAAGCTTTCTGGAAAAACATACATTTTCATATGGAGGTTCCAAGTCTAATCTCTGGTGCTTTCAGAGTCTGGAAGATTATTTTAAATAAAATAATTTGTTACACTGTTTGCAATAAAAAGGGTAATTCTATTGTGTTAACTTTACATGAAAGTGGATTTGCTTACTTACTTACTTACTTACTTATATATTTATTTTACTCATGGGGAGAAAGTGTTTTTACTCATGGGAAGGAAGAGTGAGAGGAAGTGAGAGGAAGAGTTGGACTGGTGTACTGAACAAATGTTGGTAGGGATATTTTTATTTATTTATTTATTTATTTTACCATGCACAAAGGGCCTATGGGACCATTGGGAAAAGTTGCTTGGGTCAGCCAGTAATGTCTAGCTGGATATAATCAAGTTAGGCATAGTTTTATTTATTTGGTCAGATTGTCCGGTAATATGAAAAATAGAGCATATCAGATTGGTGAAAACCCACTGGGCACCTTGAGTAGAAAGGTGATTCCTTAAACTGCACCTATGGTTGGGTAGGACTTAGATGCTTGGAGGACAATTATATTTGGGGCCAGCCCTGTGTAACCTCTCTCCAAAGTCATGTAAAATGGGTGGTTTCTTAGGGAGAGTCTGCCCAGCCACGAGGGATATGTTGACCAATGGCAGGCTGTAGGCTTACAGTCTGGCAATTGGGAGTACATGTAATGTGACCTTTGCCTTAATGGAATTCCACACTAGGAGACCCACAGCAGAGCTTGAACTGTAAGTACTTAAATAAATGTGGCTTTAATTTATACCAACATCTGTGTCTTGCCTCTTTATTTTTAAGTTGTGGGAGTGGAGTGGGAATCAACAGAGTTACAATTGTAACTTGAAAAGATCCAAGAAATTATTTTCAGTCTTTTTTGAATAAGCAAAAAAGCTGGCAACATTTAATGGGCCCAACAGTGTCATACTAGAGACACTTTTTAGAGGTAAACTTAGAAATAAGAAAGAGGAAGTTCCACTAAACATAATGGGACATAATATTGGAATAAAGGATGTGCATAAAATAAGGCTGTTAGTCACAACTAAGAAATAATGAGCAAATTCAACAAGTCTCTTCATTTGCAATTATAATACTATCAAGGGGAAAAATCCAAGTGTGTTTGATTAGTCTGTAATAAAGGATATATGTAGTGGAAGCTGGAGCTTCACACAAAGTAGAAATGGTAAAACAATCCTAATGGGGCACGAAAGAATGAATTCTGAAGTAAATTCTCCACCTCTGCATATGCACTCTGGTCAGAATGGAAAAGGAACAATTCTAACAGGGCATAAGAAGATTTATTCTGTGGTAAATATGCCACAAAACCCCAAAATCTGCCTATTCACTGTGGCTAGACTGGAAAGGGAAAAAATGGAAATTTCATTCCCCATTACTTAGGGGTTCCAGGGGAAGGTATTCCAGAACAAGGATGCTTAGGAATCCTGTGGTTCCTTAGCACTTTCTGGCATCCTCCAGCACTGTCTTTAGTAGAACAGCAGAAAAACTGATGGGTGTAAAGCCTTACACCACCATGAATGCCTATAGTTCTTTGTTTCTAATAAAAAAGCTGAAGAGCTTAGCATTTGCAATTTTCTTAGTATTACTATACATTATTGTACAAATAATGTGTTATTATTCAAATAATACAGATTAGTTTTAAATATCATAGAATCATAGAATCATAG
>JAIPUX010001232.1:46812291-46843152 GCA_020142125.1 Phrynosoma platyrhinos | reverse complement strand
ACACTTCTGCCTCCCCCTAAGGCCAGGTCAGGCCAAGATTTCCTACACTGGCTGGCCTGGCCCCTGGTGGTAGGCTGGGCAAATCCAAGCCGCTCTTTGCACCTTTGTTTGGCATGCCACAGCTTGATGTGCAGATCCCAGGGGCTAGCCTAAACTCAGAGTATACCTTATCTGCTGGTGGCCTCCTGAAGAGCTGATCGGCCCTACCGCCTGAGCCTCACGATGGTGCTAGCAGCTTTGTGGTGCCCCAATAACCTCGATAGGGCTGCTTGCTGTAGTGGGGCTATGTCTGGTGGAAGCCCACTTTATGGACCCAGGTGGCTCTGAACCCATCCTCAACTCGTTGCAGTGAAGGCCTGCTGCCAGTGCAGCCAGGGCCTGACTGGCTTTCAACCTGGTCCCACTAAGCCAGGGGTAGGCAACCTTTCCCCTTTAAGGGCCGAGGGACTTTAGCTCCCAGAATCCCAGGAGCTATTGGCTAACATGGAACTATTGGCCAACATGGCTGAGGCTTCTGGGAGCTGAAGTCCCTCAGCCCTTAAAGGGGAAAGGTTGCCTACCCCTGCACTAAGCCATTCAGGGCTCCCTGGGTGTGCCCTGCCCCTTCAAGAGCCGAGCTGGAATGGTGCTATCCCACTGTGCCATGTGGACTTAAAAAGGCCCACTAGCCAATCCAGGCAAGGAAGGACCAGAATTTTCACCCCTTCCAGCCTCTCAACTGATCAACAAGGTCCTCTTTACCTGGCAGACTTTGCCAGCCTGGCAAAATTGCTCCATCTCCTTCTGGGAGTGGTTCGAGGCCCAGAGACAGCTCCACGGCTCTTAGCTCCCCCACATACCAACTGGGCTGGCTCGGTAAGTTGGGTGTCCCCATTTACTGCAAGAGGTATACAGTAATTCTTGTTATTTTCTCCCAAACTGCATTCAGTGCGTGAAAGGGATATTGCTATGTAGGATATTCCACAGACAAAAGATAGTCCACTGAAAGATTACAATTGTACCAAATTGCATTGGACTTTAGAAAAAGGATTGTGAAAAGGAACAGGGATTGTCTTAGACTAGTTACTAAGATCTAGTTTTCTTATTCATAATGAACCTACTAAAAGCCACCTGAGTGTTATATTTTTATATTATACCTTTTCAAACTAGTGAGTGTGTCTCTAAATTATTAAAGTGATAATTTCTTATTAGCAGTGTTGCCAACATTTGTGTATTAATATATCCAGCTATTAATATTCAAATATACTATAAATCCAGCACCATTTTTCAATAAGTTATTTGCTGGCTTATTACATGAAAAACAATTGTAATGGAGACACTCTTCATTGAGCATAGAAACATAGATTCACAGATTCATAGAAATGGAAAAGACCACAAGGGCCATCCAGTCCAACCCCCTGTTACACAAAATGCATAATCAAAGCACTTCTGGCAGATGGCCATCCTCTATTAAAAAGCAAAAACAAACAAAGAAACAAACAAAAAACAAATAAAGAGAATTCCACTACTCTCTGAGACAGTGCATTCCACTGTTGAAAAGCACTTACTTTCAGCAGGTTCTTTCTAATGATTTGGTGGAATCTCTTTTCTTTTACTTGAATCCACTGTTCCTGATCCTAGATCTGGAGCAACAGAAAGTAAACTTATTTCTTCCTCTATATGACATACTTTCAAATATTAAAACATGGCTATTATGTCACTCTTTAATCTTCTCTTTTCCAGGCTAACTATAGGCAGCTCCCTATGCCATTCATCATAGTTTCCAAACCTTTCACCTTCTTGTTTGCCCTCCTCTTGACACTGTCTAGCTTTTCAACATTCTTCTTAAATTGTGCTGCCCAGAACTGGACACAATATTCCAGAGGAGGTCTGACCAAAGCAGAATAAAGTGGCACTTTTACAACCCTCAGTCTGTATTCATACTGATGCAGCCTAGAATTGTATTGTTTTTTTCTAGCTCTTACAGCACATTCATATCTAGTCCACCCCTTTGCCTTCAACATTAGCTATATAGGTTACAGATGGATTACATGTACTAGTTAGAAATGCAATCCAATATGTGGAGGATTACCTGTTCCCCACTCCTGATTAATATTAAACTTCTCCTGGTATTTATTGTATAGGCAATACTGACTAGCAACATCAAAATAAGTTACTAGAACATGATTATATTTACAGCTCTAGAGTTGTAACATCTGGACAAGATAGTCACCATATAGACCTTTTTCTTTTTTAAACCACATTTGTGCTACATTTACATGTGATTTTTTTTCTTTGAGAGTACTCCCAAATCACGATAGTAGACATTTGTCATGTCAAAGCAACAATCATTCCTTTGTGTTTTGGTCTGGTGTGATAAATATTGGCTGTCACAGTGCAAGGGAGTATTCAAAATTCCTAGAAAGTTAAATAAAAATATACATCAGTTCTTTCAAAACACATACTGAACAATACTTAGAAATATATTTAGCTCATAATTGTCACTTAAGTACATATTAGGTTCATACTTGTCACTCAAGTATATATTTACCTCATACTTGGCAATAATGATTCATTGTTTTATATGTACTCCTATGTGATCTCACTTAACTTTGCAGCTGCCATGTAAGAAAGGACACTGCTATTGTCCTGATATATGTCAGGCATTTTCTTAAGGGAAATCTTATTTATACCAGCTCACCTAAGAACACCTAATAAGTTCATGGCAAAGATATTTCCCACTGAAACCTAAGAGTGCTCAGAGTGAATAAACTCTGGCTGCACTGAGGTCAACATGGCACCTTCATAAAATTAATACAGCAGTTACCATATTTGCAAGTCATGTGAGACTGGTGGATCTAGCTAAGAGGAAGAATATATATATATAGAGAGAGAGACAGACAGACAGACAGATAGACAGATAGATAGATAGATATAGATAGATAAATAAATAGATAGATATAGTTAAAGAAATATTTGAATCTAGATCCCTTTTCCTTTTCTTAACCTATGCTTTATGCACTTATGTGTGCCAGATTTCAAACATGAAACCTCTTAGTCCATCAACTGGTGCTCCTTGCATTAAACTCAGGAAGTGCCACTATTGTTTTCATATTTATCATCTTCCACCCATATGTAGTGCATTCGGTCCTATTGGTGTGAGTTTTCTCTGTTGAAAATATACACAGCTTATCTCTTGGATAATTTTAAGGTTAATGTAATTTTGTATTGATAATGTGGTGTATATACATGCATATACTATTGAATGTTTGATTACTATGGGGTTTTTGTGTGTGTGCTGGCTGTTTGCTGTAATAATAAATTTGATTTTATATTGTTATTTATTTAGTTTGTGAAAGAGTGAAAGACACCATCCTTCAACAAAACAAAAAAAAAAAAGATAATTGAAGGTGAAGAAATTATAATTTTTAGAGACATTCCACAATAAATCCTGAACAGAAGGAAAGAGTATGAGTTTATAATGCAAATTTTAAGAAAAAATTCCTATAAATGGGAGAAAATAGAAGGATTATCATTGTTTTTCCATGATCAAAGGTATACATTAAATGCAAGCCATAAGGGAAAAGATTTCATGTTGCAATTCAGAAGTGAACTAGAGTCTTCTTCACCAGAAAGGGACAAAGATGAACATAGACAGAATGATCTGACAGAGAAGGAAAAAAGAAAAAGACAAAGATAAAGAGAGGCCAACTGTATGCAGCACTAAAAGATACGAAGCTTCTATGCAGGAAAAAGAAGGAGAAAAAAGGACAAATTCAATTAGAGTCAGAAGATAAAGAAGGAGAAGAAGAAATTTCAGATAGAGAGGAGGATTTGATAGAGATCACAAAACTACACAAAAGAACAAAATAAATGTACATCTAATTTTTATTACATCTATTACATCTAATTTTTGTTTTTATAAATAATGAAAAAAAATCCTCACATGGAATGTAAAATGACTAAATTTGATGCATAAAAGGAGATTTTTTTCATTATTTATAAAAACAAAAATTAGATGTAATATCATTACAAGAAAGTCATATCAGAAAAAAAGATGCTAAACTTCTGGAAAAAACTAAACTGAGGAAAGTATTTACTTTCAACAACAACAAAAAAGAAGGGTGTGACAATTTATATAAATAATAGATTCCAGGCAAAAGAACTATTTAAATACAAGGATGTTCACATACTAGGGCTTGAAGTAAAAATATAAGAAATTAACATTCTACTTGTAGGAATATATACAACACTTACAGGTCAAAATAATTTTTCAAAGAAACTAGATAAACAAATTTCAAAACATGATCCAGTCAACCTAATGATTTTAGGGGATTGGAATGGGGTAATAGACCCTGATATGGACAGGAATTCTACTAGTAAGAAGAAACAAGGGAAATTTCCAAACTCTTTTTTTTTTTAATTAATGGAAAACTATACATTAGGTGATATATGGAGAATAAGGCACCCAAGAGAAAATGATTACACATTTTATTCAAATACACATAAATCATGGTCCAGATTAGACCTGATTCTCACCTCTAAAACATTAAACAAGAGAATTAAAAAGTAGAAATTCTTACTAAAATTATATCAGATCATAATCCAGTAATATTACATATTAATAGTAAAAAAATTGAATATAATTGGAGACTTAAAGAAAAATTACTATTGGAGGATGAAACAGTCTTGGAAACTAAAAAAGCTTTGAGAAACTTTTTTTATGGAAAATTTAGATAAAAAGGTTAAAACCAAAATAGTGTGGGAGGCATCCAAGGCATTCATGCAAGGCTTTTTTAATCCAAAAAAAATTAGAAAAAAAGAAAAGAAGGAAGGAAAAAAAAAACAACTTTTAGATAAAATAAGCAACAAGGATGAAGAATTAAAATTTATCCAAAAGACCAAAAGACAAAACAAGATCTGAAATAGCTCCAAAAACAACTAGAGGTTGAATTATCAGCAGAAATAGGAGAAAAACTAAAATTTGCTAGATAAAGATTTTTTGAAAATGCAAATAAAACAAGGAAATCGCTAGCTGATAAATTACAGAAAGAATGGGAAAAACTGATTTTAAGTATAAAAAGAAAAGAAGAAATCATAACTAACAAAAAAATCAAACAAATGTTTCTTAACTTTTATTCAGAACTGTTTAAGGGAGAAAAAATGAAAAAGGATCAAAGTGAAGAAATATTAAATTATTTAGAGAAAGAAAAAAATACTGCAGATCACAGAGGAACAAAAAAATATATATATTAGATGCCCCAATCTCAATTATGGATATAACTGAAGCTGTTAAGAAAACTAAAATAGGAAAGGCTTCTGCCCCCGACGGTTTTAAAACTTGTTATTATAGAGCACTTGAAGATGAGTTACTACTACCTGTATACAGAATCATATCAAATATAAATACAAAACCCAAGTCTTGGGGAGAAGCATTAATAACTTTAATTCCAAAAGATGATAAAGATAATTTAGAAATAAAATAAAACTATAGACCAATCTCCCTTTTAAATTTAGAGTATAAAATATATGTTTCAATATCGGCAGAATTTTTTTTTTTTTTTTTTTTTTTTTTTTGAGGGAGTGGATTCAAGAAGATCAGGCAGGTTTTTTACCAGGGTGGCAAACAAAGAATAACTTAAGAATAGTTTTAAATCATTAGAATATTATGAAAACCATAATGAAAGAAAATTAGCCAGGATTTTTTTAGATGTTGAGAAGGCTTTTGATAATGTAAATTGGGATTTTATGTTGGCCATATTGGAAAAAATGAGGATATGATCAAAAATTTTAAAATGGATTAAAACAATATATAGAGAAAAATCAGCTAGAATCATTGTAAATGGTGAAAAGACTGAGGAATTTAAAATACCAAAGGTACAATACAAGGTTGCCCCCTGTCTCCCCTCCTTTTTTTAGTAGTGATAGAAATCTTGATAAGGAAAATAAATAATGATATAAAAATAAAAGGACCCTCAATAAAAGGAAGAACTCATAAAATTAAAATCTTTGCAGATGATATTGTAATATTTCTGAATGATCCAATCCAAAGTTTAGAAAGGGTGAATCAGGTCTTGTTAAAATTTGGAAAATGGTCAGGATTTAGAATAAATAAACAAAAGACAGCAATATTAACTAAAAACATAAGAAAAGAAGAAGTAATAGAATATTTCTCAAAATATAAAATCCAAAAAACAGTGAAATACCTGGAAATAAACTTGACTAAAAAGAATTCAGACCTCTTCAACAATGACTATGAAAGAATCTGGAATAAAATAAAAATTGATTTAAGAAATTGGAAGAATTTAAATCTCTCACTAATGGGGAAAACAGTAGTAATAAAAATGACAATATTACCTAAAATGCTATATTATTTTCAAAATATCCCAATCACAACTAGTTATGCTCCCTTTAAAGATTGGAATAAAGAATTATTGAAATTTATTTGGAATGGGAGAAGGCCTGGAATAAAGTGGAAGATAATGCATGGCACTAAAGAAAGAGGAGGATTGGGATTACCAAATTTCAAATTGTATTTCCAAGCAAGTTGTATTAATTGGCTACGAGATTGGACTGAACTTCAGAATACTAAATTATTAGAACTTGAAAGTTTCAATGCTAGATTTGGTTTTCATGCATACCTGTGGTATGAAAAAGACAAGGTACATGAAGAATTTAAAGATCACTTTATAAGGAAACCTCTCCTACAATGTTGGTTATATTATAAAGATAAAATATACTCAAAAATGCCTCTGTGGGTGACAAAAGATGGATATGTTATGAAGACTTAATAGCAACCAGAGAGGTTAAATGGAAACTAAAATCAAGAGTAGAACTTTCACAGGAGGGGATAATTTGTAATTGGTTGCCATACAGACAATTAAATGAAAGATTCAAAAAAGATAAAAAAAACAAGAAGATTTGAGAAGTCAAAAAATGAATTTGATAAGATATTACAATTTAATGATTGTAAGATATTAGCAAAAATGTATCAAATGTTATTAAAATTACATATGGAACAAGAGTTGATAAAACCCCAAATGATTGCATGGGCATGAAACATAGGAAACAAAATCCAATTGGAAGTTTGGGGAAAAGCTTGGTAAAAATATCTAAATTTTTCCAATAGTAATGTACTAAAAGAAAACTATTACAAAATTTATTTAAGGTGGTATTTAACTCCAGAAAGAATCAGAAAAACATCTGGAATATGTTGGAAATGTAAGTTAAACAAAGGGACACTATTTCACATGTGGTGGGAATGTGAAGAAGTTCAAAAATTTTGGAAAAACTTCACCAATTAATTACACAATCACAAAAAATTAATTTCCCTATGAAACCAGAGATATACTTATTAAATATATTGAGTAGCCTGGATAAATCAACAGAGTCAAAAAATGGAAAATATTACTTAATATGATTACTGCGGCAAGACTTATCATAGCTAAGATTTGGAAATCACCACTAGCACTAGATGTAGAAGACTGGAAAATGAAACTACATGAATTGTACAAGATGGACATTTTAACACACATGATAAAAGGGAAATTGATAACAGAAAGGGGAAAAAAAGATTGGAATAGAATTAGTATCTTCTGGGTTATTTGATTATGAAAGTCACATTTATAAATTTAGTAAGAATTAAAGATAAAATAAAATAAAAATAAACCAAAATTATACACACACACAAGATAACAATGATTATAAATGAGATAAAATTTGCAGATAAAGAAATATATATCTATAGATAGATAGATAGAAGTTCAGAGAATAGAGGGTACCGATACTAGTGATTATAGGAGAATAGATATTAAGCAAATATTGAAATAAATTAACAAAAATAATGATTAAAAGATAGTTAGAGAAAGGATGGTTAAATAAAGAAGTAATTAAGAGAAGAGGACAAGATAAAGCCATAATCAGTCGGAATACCTCCAGTGGGGAAGTGATATATGTTATTTCTGTTTTATGTGTTTTATTTGTTAAGGTCACTGTTATTATAAAATAAGAAAAGAAGAAAAGAAGAAAGAAAGAAAGAAAGAAAGAAAGAAAGAAAGAAAGAAAGAAAGAAAGAAAGAAAGAAAGAAAGAAAGAAAGAAAGAGCAAGAAAGAAAAATAGAGATATAGAATGAAGAGTTATGGATATAATTTTCTTTTCCAAATTCTATCAATTAAGATATTGGTCTATTTGGTTTGTCTCATTGTATTTTGTGTTGGTTTGTCTAATGATATATTTTATATGTCATAAAAAATAAAAAAAATAAAAATGACAGTGGATCCTTCAGAGAATAAAAATGCTAAGTAAATAACAGGCTTTCCTGGTTTCAAGATGATTATCTAGACAGGAACAGGCACAACAGTAGCAAACATGCTTAGAGATGTGAAAATCTGTCACTCTCATTCTCCTTGCATTTCTCAGAATCCCTCAAGCATTATTGTTATATCCTGGCTTCCTGCTATGTTGTGAAAAGTCTCCTCTGCCTGGAAATTAATGCACATTATTTTTGTTTATTAAAACCCAAACAGACCATGTTATTTTGATTTTTCTAATGTACAGATTTCTGTATGCATTTTATCTATTGACTACATGTGTATAGTGCACATGCTTCTGATGTACGCATTTTAAAATATAAAATACAACCCTCTATCTGCTGGACCAGGACCCATTTTTTTCACTTACTCATGGCCTTTTTTTTTTTTTCAGGCATTTTCTTGGTACTCCAGTGTGATTCTATGGTATGGATTTAGTGAAAGCTGATCACAGAGTCATGCTGGTGGACTTAAAAATGTCTAGGAATCTCTAGATCCTCCAGTGTGACTCTATGGTCAACTTCTGTCACACGTCATTAATTTCAATAGGGCTCACTATTATCCATAATTTTACATTTCCACAGTAAGTCCAGGAATGTAACCACCATGGATGCAGGGGTTTTAGTGTACACATTTTTAAAATATTCATATGGTTTGTGCACATTTTGTTCCTTCAACATGCATTGGGAACCTTGAAGACATGACTTTTTGAGGCAATGTATGTTATCTTCTGTTTTTGATCTCAGAAGGTGAGAAAGGTTTTTTTTTTCTATGTGGGGAAAAAAATGATCCAAACCAATTCATTTTCCATCCTGAAGCTTGTTATGACAAAGGGACGAAAGTTTAACACTGTACTAATATATCTGCTATAAAAAAATGGCACAAAACTGTTCAATAAGGTGAAGTTCAGGTTAGAGACATATTGTATATGCTTGAGTGAATATGTAGTACAAGCAGAAATTAACTTTAAAAATATAAGTTTTTTAGAATAAAGAGCTGTGAAAAGCCAGATTATTTATTTATTTATTATTTTGCACAAACTGAACATCTTCTGTAGAACTATCACAGAATTTAACAAAACAAAGCAAAACAACAAAACAAAAAAATTAAGTGTTGCAATCCAGAGATTCCTGCTTTCAGTGAAATTATTAAAGGTCTAAAAGGAGGAAGAGGCTGCCAGATTTTGCAGAGGAAATTTACACATTCCATAGAATTCAACTTATTTAAGTTTACGGATTGGTTTACCTTGTTTTTGCTGGCCTCTTGGAGGGAGTCCAGAAACTAATGGTTGTGGCGCATTTGTGCCATGATGGGAGAGGGTTGGGGGCAAAGTCTATAGTGGGCACCCCCTCACTTCTTCCTCTTTGACAGTTTGTTAACCCACCCTCCTGCTCCTGCAACAGTTTGATTATGCTGGTCATTTCTGGGCCAAGTAGGAAATTTCTCCCCTTTCCAAGAGCCTACCCCACACTGTTGTTTGGGAACACTGATAATTGACTGGGGCATGGTCATAAATAGGTGGTCACTTGGTTGTTGCTAGGGAAAGATGTAGCATTCAGGTGAACATCTGTGGAACCCTTTCTGGGCAAAGGTTATGATCCTGATGCTCTTTATGTAAGTGACTAAAGAGGTAGGGAAAGAGACCATTCTTGCGGTTATTTGGGATATAAACCCTCACTCAAGTCGTGTTAGTCCTGAAATCTCAGGTTGCTGTTCCAGAAGTGAGCTGGCCAGGAAGTAATCCAGCTATGGATTGAAATGTTATTATTATAGTCAGCGACCAACATAAAGCAATGTAAAACAGTAAAATATCATACAATGCCCAATAGAAAAACAATGCAAGTGGTACAATACCAATACAATAGGAATACAGCTTTCAGGCAATAAACCCTGGCAGAGGGTCAACCCAAAGTAGTAAGGTTTACCTGCTATTGTTCATAGGATTGATGCTATAAGATAATGATGGGGGGGGGGGAGAGAGAGAGAGAAGCAGCAGGATGATTAAAATTATACTTCAAATACCAGATGAAATTGATAGGATAAAAATTAAAAATTAAGACACCATTTAGGTCGATAAGCTATTGCAGCAATGCAGAAACTTGCCCCCTTGGTTGTAATCCAACAATGGGTTATCCCCAGGGCTCAGGTTTTCACCCAGGAGAAGCTGAGGTAGTAGTCTAGAGAACAAACCACCTGCTTTAGCTGCTCCCACACTATGTTGTTCCCTCCATTTTGCAGGTGTAAGAAAATCTTATAAATAGTTAAATTTAAATAAGACAGCCCATTTTACAACCCATGTTTCTGTGTCTGGTCTCATTATTTCTAAGTTGGTCAGCAAAAGGGACAATTTGAGGGAATTTCCAAGATTTTTTCTTTTCTTCTTCAGTGGAGTTTAAATTGGGAAAAAAATAGATAAAGTGTGTCATAAAAGCTAAGAGTATTTGTGTGAATCTTTCAATGCCACATATATGAAGCCTGTTTATAACTTCCAAGATAGATTGATGCCAGCCAGACAACCAGATGGAGTCATACAGACAGTTAGAATTTGGTATTGTCTTTTCTAAACCAGTGTCATTATTTTGTCTTTATTTCTTCTTTAGAAATGCCTTTTTGAAAATTTATTATCTTGAAAATTACATGGACTGCTGTGTGCAGGTTATTACCTTCATAACATAAAATATAATATATTTCTGAATAGATCCCCTGTTCCTAGATAGTGGTTTTCTCTGGTGTGGGGAACATCACTGCAGAGAGGACAGGAAGGCAGGTTTTATTTACTGAGGCCAACATGTCCAAGCCAACCTGAAATGCAGAACAAAATTATTTGCCTACACAAATAAGTTTACAGGCAAATAAAATCCTGGAATTACATTTAGCAATGTAAGTACCAGAATCACCTACTCAATTCATAATTCTTCCTTTACATGTAAGGGGTGTCAACTGATGAAAGGTATTTTAGTCCAGGACTGTATTGCTTGTCATTGATTCACTCATTAAAGTTAACATTTCAGTTTTTCAAAAGACAACACATCTTTAAAGTTTCTGTCAACACATTGACATAGAGAACAGTTTCATGCATAAATCATTTCTGTTGTGTTTTAAATTTTTGAAATTATTTGAAATGAAGTGATAACCACAGTCCCTAACCAGTTTTGTGCAGACTGATATGTAATAGCCATTTTAAGATCATATGTTATCACAACCAAGGGGGGGGGGGAGATTTGTTGCTTTTGTGCAGTGTGTAGAAATTCCTTGACCACTCAAAATAGCCTCACTCATTAGGGAACTCCAGAGATTGGGAATAGCTTTATTTTGGAGAAAACTGAAAGGACATAACAAACTAGGACACTATAGCTGTTATAAAGGTAAAGGTATTCCCCACTGACAAGGTTGTCAAGTCATGGCTGCCCTAGGGGGCAGTATTCATCTCCGTTACTAAGCTGAAGAGCCAGTGTGTCAGAGACTACTCTGTGATCATGTGGCCAGCATGATTGTAGAGAATGCTGTTTACCTTCCCATCAAAATGGTACCTATTTATCTACTTGCATTTGCATGCTTTGAACTGCTAGGTTGGCAGAACAGGACTAGTGACAGGAGCTCACACCACCACTCAGCACCCGGGCCATGAACTCCCAACCTGCTGATCTTGTAATCAACAGAGTCAGCATCTTAACCATTTGAGCCAGTGCATCCCATACAGCTGCTATACCATAATATAAGTTAACACATTAGGTTGTCATTCCAAAGAATTTGTTTTAAGCTACTTCATTTTCTCCTTAATTACTAAATAACTTTCCCCTTTCCAAAACTAAGATTGAAGAAAAGGGTTAAGAACAGACTTGTCACTCATTCAGAAGGATTTTTTGTTATTTTGTTTTGTTGTTGTCATTTATTATTATCAGTATGCTGCCTGAAATGGAACCAAAAGGTATCCACTGGAAAATGAGAAAGAGCAATAGCATGATAGAGTTGAAGATATTTTTTTTCAATGGAAAGATACCGTAACCTAAGGGTTACCTCAACCTCTACACAGTCACTCACAGAAAGACACACCTGTGAGGGACAGGGATGCTCAAAAGAATATTGCAAAATAGTTGCATATACAGCTTATGGTATTGTGTAGGAGGACTGAGCTGACTAAAACCCTGGACAGGCATATTCCTCTTAAGAGAAGAGAAGATGTTGCAACATTTTTATCAGGACCAAATTGTACAACAGTGGTCCCTCCACATTTGCTGGGGTTAGGGGTGAAGGGCCCCCATGAATGTGAAAAAACTGCAAACTCTACCCCCCCCATTCTTTTTACCCAATAGAACACCTCTCTAGAAATCTCCAGGTCCTCCAGTGTGACTCTGTCATCAACATCTGTCAGAGGCTGATCAGACAATCATGCTGGAAGATCTATAAATGCCTAGAGAAATGTTTTCTCTAAGAACTTTTAGGTTCTCTGTGGTTAACATCTGGCAGACTTGTGTTGGAGGACTTAGAGATTCCTAGAGAGAACTAATTAATCAACACCACAAATAATCAAATCCACAAAAGTCAAAGCTATGAATGTGAAAGGTCAACTGTATATAAAAGCTGAAATCTAAGGGGCTGTACAGACAGCCCCTAAGGGCCAACTCCGTGCCACCCTGGGGAGTGGCAAAAAGCCACCTTTTCCGCCACCACTGTGGCTCTTCTGTGCTTCTTTGGTGCAGCCTGTCTACACACTGAACCAAGGGAGTGCCCTGACACTGCACATCATACAGTGGGGCATGCCACGTGACAGCAGCATCAGGGCGGAGTCAGGGCTCCACCCCCAGGCTGGCCCTTGTGGCCGGTCTGTACAGGCCCTAAGACTCTGTCACATTCTAGAATGACACAGCACCAAGGAAAGCTCAAAGAAGATAGGAGAAGTCTTGGTTCATAATGGCTGGGTTGAGTATGATTCACAGAAGGATGGCTAGACCCATCCCACTGGAGTCCACAAAGAAGAATTTTCTTCCAAAGAAGTGAATAATAATAATAATAATAATAATAATAATAATAATAATAATAATAAATAAATAAATAATTTATTTATACTCCACTCTTCTGGCAACCAATCAGGGTGGCTTGCACCAACTGAAATTCCATATAATATGATCCACCCTAAAATATAATCTAAAAATCCCCAGAACCCACCCACTCCTTAAAAAGTATTAAATCATGTATCCTATTAAAACATGTGGGGAAAAATCACAAGAGAAAAATAAGATAAAACAAGCAAGAGTACAAAACCAGCAGGGTAGTAACGAGAGCCAAAAAAAGGAGATAACTAAGACAACTCATGAGGCTGGGAAAATCTAGTCAGGAAAGGCCTGCCAGAAGAGACCCATCTTCACAGCTTTTTAAAAGCTGCTTAAGGTTGTTATGTGATGGATCTCATCTGGCAGGCCATTCCATAGCGGTTACTGAAAAGGCCTTCTGGGAGGTTACAGATAACCTTGTTTTCATTGGCTGCAACAAATGCCTCCCAGAGGACCAGAGTGCATGGGGTGGATTGTATGGGAGGAGGCGGTCCTGAAGATAGTTTGGACCCAAGCCATTTAGGGCTTTAAAGGTCAAAACCAACACCTTATACTGGGCAGGAAATTGATGGGCAGCCAGTGAAGAGATTTCAGTACCAGTGTTACGTGGTCTCTTCTAGATATCCCTGAGACCACTCTGGCTGCCATATTATGGACTAACTGAAGTTTCTGGACTGAGCATGAGGGTAGCCCCATGTAGAGTGCATTACAAAAATCCAGATGGGAGGTTGCCAGTGCATGCACAACAGTTTCAAGGTTCTTTACTTCCAGAAAAGGGCACAGCTGGCGTATCAGCCAAAGCTGATAATAGGCGCTCCTGACCATTGCATTTACCTGATTAGTCATCAGGAGCGATGAATCCAAGAGCACTCCCAGACTGTGAACACAGTCCTTCACAGAGAGTGTAACCCCATCCAGGACTGGAAGTTGCAACCCAATTCCCAGTTTTGGGTCCGTTACTGTGAGTATCTCCATTTTGTCTGGTTTCAACTTCAATCTGTTTTTCCTCATCCAATCCTTTACTGCCTTAAGACAGTCATTGAGAGGAGAAACGCCATCAGGAGCCATGGCCAATGACTGAGACATAAAGAAATAGGTCTGGGTGTCATCAGTGTACTGATAACACCCAGCCCCAGATAATCTCACCCAGCGGCTTCATGTATATATTAAACAACATTGGAGACAATATGGTGCCTTGAGGAATGCCACAATTGAGATCTTTTTTTTGCAGAACAACTATCCCCGAGTAGCACCCTCTGGGATCTGCCTGAGAGAAAGGAATGGATCCAATGTAGCACAGTGCCTTCAATTCCTAATCTGCTCAGGTGACCCAAGAAGATGCTATGATCTATCGTATCAAAAGCTGCTGAGAGGTCTAATAGCACCAACAGGGTCACTCTACCCCTGGCGATGCCCAGACCAAGGTCGCTGGTCAAAGCAACCATGGCAGTCTCAACTCCAGATCCCATCCGAAAGCCCATTTGAAATGGATCCAGATAATCGGTTTCATACAAGACAAGTTGGAGTTGAAGAGCAACCTCCCTCTCAATCACTTTGCTCAGAAAAGGGAACATGGACACTGGCCTATAGTTGTTCATATCCAGGGGGTCCAGGGAAGGTTTTTTTCCGAAGCGGCCTGACCTTTAAACAAGGTGGAACATATCCTTCCCTGAGAGATTCAATGATAATGCCCACAAGGAACAACCTCAAGGCAACACCCCCCTGGATGGCCAGCCACAAAGGGTAAGGATCAAGAGGGCAAGTTGTCTTGTTCACACTACCAAGGAGCTTGTCCACCTCCTTGGTACTCATAGATTGAAAATGATTCAGTAAAATTACATCAGCGGAGCTGCTGGACACCTCGTCTATTGATTCTGTTACAATACTGGAGTCCAAGTCAGCTCTTATCTGAGAGATTTTATCTGCAAAGAAGTTGTTAAACACATCACAGTAGGCTGTTGCTGGGTTAAGTAATGGGTTCTGCACAGGTGGAATCTGTGTCAGTTCCCTTATCACCCTAAACAGCTCTGCTGGACGGGACTCTGCAGACATAATATGTGCAGAGGAGAACGATTTCTGCGCTGCACATATTGCCTCTCGATAGAACCAAAGAAAGTCCCTATGATGAGTCTTGTCAGACAAGAGCTGAGTTTTCTGCCAGGTGCGCTCTAGTCGTTGTCCAACCTGCTTCATTTTCCTAAGCTCTTCTGTGTACCATGGTACCATGAATAGTTGTCATTCACATCTGTGAGAAATGCAAGTAATTATTTTATGATTTTTAGTAAGAATTTGGACTTTGAAACATAATGTGAAAGGAAAATAATTTTTTCCCCTTCTAAGTAAGAATGTTAGGAGTGAAGCCTTGCATAACTTCATCTTTGCCTCTTTTCTAAGCATCAGAAGTCACAGGTAACATTCCATTCTAAAGGCATGGAAGATTGATATTTCACTCAGTTTTCAAGTGTCAAAGTAGCACTTTCCTCTCTTTTTATTTCCAGGTTGTCATCTGTACAACTCTTTCACACAACTGATAAAGCTTTGAACCATTCTGAACAATTATTTGCTGAGTGATGGAATGGCTTCTGCAATGAATTGCTTTTATCAACTATAAGTACTTTCAAGAACAGCATTCAACAGTTACCTAAAAGCAAATATTTCTTCATGTAACCCATTTTGTCAATTTCTTCTAAGCCTAGCTCATGACATTTTACTGATAAACCTAATCTATTTAAGCACTACTGTAAAATGCAGATTGGCACTCAAGCGTATAGCAAATATATTTTCCTGGAATTGGTCAAAAGCATATATTTTCTTAAATTAAAGTTGCACCAGTCTTCTCTTCTGTCAACAGCATTTTTATCAGTCTATACACATGAGAATAGAACATGCAATATGTGTGTGTGTGTGTGTGTGTGTGTAAGGAATAAAGGCAACCATCAGTATCTGCAGATCTCTTTTAACCATTCCCCGTCTCTTTCTCATTCTCTCACTCTCTCACACACACTCTCTCCCTCCATACACACACATACACACACATACATGTGTGTGTGTGTTGAATATACAACCTCTTCACCATCACCTGGTACTGCTTCTTTTCATAGTATTATGCCACTTTTTATTATATGTTGATTATACATTTATTATTATTATTCATTGATTACACATTATTTTTTAGTCTCCATGTCACCGCTTTACCATTATAGGAGAGAAATGTGATTCCTGCCATGCAGAAATAAACAGTCAAAAGGAGTGCTGTCATTCAACCAAAATTCAAAAGCTTTCCCACCTCATGTGAGTTTTTAAACTGATATGTTTTTAAACATCTTTTAATTCAATTTTGTGTTAATATTAAAATGTGTTTAATTGTGTTATAATACTGTAACTTTACTTCTGTTTTGATACCTCTGTTTCAGCTTCATCAACAGTCTGAAACATATTGCAGAAACAATCCAGTTTGAGACTGCTTTAATTGCCCTGGCTCAGTGCTAGGGAATTCTGGGAACTGTAGTTTATTGTGGCACCAGACCTATCTGACAGATTTTTTTTTTATCATTGTGGTGCGACGGGTTTAATAGTTACAAAGTCACATACAAACATTTGTATATGTCTACGTGTGCATCTGAAAAGTTGTTAAGTCGGGGTTCTGTATGGTTCTGGTGATGTGTCGCTTAGATGATCCCAATCTGGTTGGCTACATCTAGAGCATCATAGTCTGGAGCAAGACGGACGTAGGCCTTTTTCTCACCATCAGCATGTTGACCTTTGCCACATTGATGTCATACAGCTTCTTGACAGCCTGTTTGATCTGGTGCTTGTCGGCTTTCACATCCACAGTGAAGACTAGGGTGTTGTTATCCTCAATCTTCTTCATGGCTGACTCAGTGGTCAGTGGGAACTTGATGATGGCATAATGGTCTAGCTTGTTCCTCCTTGGCACACTTTTCCGAGGGTGTTTGGGTTGCCTCCGTAACTGCAGGAGTTTGAGCCTCCGGAAGGTGGGGGATGTCTGGATCTTCTTCTTCTTGTGACTGCGGACCCCCTTCAAGACTGCCTTTTTGGCTTTAAGAGCTTTGGATTTTGCCTCGGTCTTGGCCAGGACAGCCTCCTTCTTGACTTTCGGCGCCATCTTGGGAAGCAAAAGAGAGGCCGCCGCGTGAGCCTTGGCTCTCTGACAGATTAAAAGCTAAATGTCTCACAAAGCTACAGTTCCCAAAATTCCTAGCATTGAGCCAAGGCAGTTAAAGCAGTCTCAAACTGGATTATCTCTGCGGTGTGTTTTGGACTAGACATGCTGTCCTGCTTTCATTCCCTGTTTGGAGAAAAGATGGGTTACAAATCTACACAATGAATGAATAAATGACTCTAAGTCCCCACCATATTCTGTTTAAAGCTACTTAGTGCTTTTCATGTCTGCTATCTTTAGCCTAGAAGCTATTTCATGTGAGAAAGCAGCATAGAAAGTGTCTGTGTATGTGTGTGTATGTGTGTATGTATGTGTGTGTGTGGTGAGGGAAAGAAATGTTGGTCAAACTCCAGTTGACTTACACAATGATTTACATTTATATCACTACCATTATGCAAGAGGTTTCAGTTCTAGGAGCTTTTGCATGGTTGGTTTCCTAATCTAGGTTTTAGAAGTAACATAATCATTGTTTAACAGGTAACATTGCTTCCTGTTGTGTCAATCCCATTCAATCCAATACAGCTTGGGCAAAGCCTAATTCTGGTCTAACTGCCCTGCTGCACATTTATATTATTCAACTGCAGAAAATCTCATTTGATCTGTCTTTTTTTCTGTCTTCCCTCCATTCTCTCTTTTAATAATAGAAAAATAGCTTATCAGCATCCACCATAAATTCTATGAGATCAACAGGACCTTGCAAATTTACCCAAAACCTCTAAAAAAAAACAATTAGACTCTTCCTTGCAGTGGTGGCTGGTGCTTTCCATGTCATTGTGATTTTGAATCCACTACAGGTTTTAACCCAAACTGTAATGGAACAATCCAAGCAACTCAATATGTCATTTAACATTTGAATTAAAATCCATAGTAAATTTACCACCCCACTGATATGGAACCCACCATCTGCCAGTACTTCTTGTGACCCCACAAAACTAATTTTCATAATATGTAATTTCTCTTCACAGCTATCAGAACGTTTTCTAACCCAGCTTTGGTTTACTAAAATTTGATAGCTATAGCTCCAGCTGTGAGACTCACTTACAATAAATTGTTTTTCCCCATACTAAGAAATAACCATGTCTGTTTGTCTTTCATCAATGCATAAAGCTGTAGAAATTTCAGAAGATGAATCCAAGACTGAAATAATTTATTATTATAATAACACTAAGGTCTCAGTGTTGTGGTCACTTGGATAGTGTCCCAGGCACCATGGATAGATCAGATTTTCCTGTCTCAATGAGCTCTAGCCTCAGAAGAAAATAAACCTCTGTCCCCTCCCATGTTTCCATGGAAATTTCCATTGCTTGTCCCACTCCAACATCAGAGAGAGAGGAAGGGGGGTTACTTAGGCTTTGGATTGTAAGCACTGGATCTAAAAAAATCTCCCAGGCCCCAACCTAGAATCTCAAATGAGAATGAGAATTAGCTATTACTGAATCTGGTATCTTTCTCTCTTTCTTTATTCCCTTCCACAACTTGTAATAAGAGACAAAATAAGAACAAAATAAAATAACCAGGCCTCACATTTTCTACCCTGATGGCAGCACAACAAAATAGTTCTTTGAGATATGCCTTAAGATTGTTCTGTATATATGGTATCAACACTTGTGACCAGGTAATCTCTAGGGATGGAAATAATATTTCAAAATATTCAAGAAATGGTTGAAATACATGATTTCAATTGTTGTGATTTATTCTGTGCAAAGCAGACACTATGGCATCATCTGCACAGCAGAGACAATCTGGTTTGACACTACTTTCACTGCCATGGCTCAATGCTATGGAATTCTAGGATTTGTAATTTGTTTTGACTCCAGAGCTCCCTGACAGAGAAGGCCAAATGGCACACAAAACTACAATTTCCAGAATTCTATAACATTGAACCATGGTAATTGAAGCAGTGTCAAACTGGATTATTTCTGCAGTGTGGATGCAACCTTTGCACAGAAACAGTTTATTTGCACAGGAAACAACTTTTTTTTTCTACGTAACAAATATTTATCTGCAATGAAAGTGCTGGTTCTTGCATAAAGAATTTTGCACAAAAATCTGCATGCAAATTTTGTATTTTTTGCATAAGAAGCATCATTTTCTATTCTGAAAATGCTGTTCCTTACATGCACACACAAAAAATGTGAATATTTTTATACAATAAGTCCTGAAGTGCATATTCTCTTTGAAAACTGCAGATTTTGAAGACTTTTTTGCAATAGAAATAAATTTGCTCATTGTTTCATTTGAGAATGAAGCCAGTGATGAATTGAATTGCTAAAAAGCATTTTCCCACACTTTTGTTTATTAACTATAAGATTATTATTATTTATAAATCATATCACATGCTATAAAAGTTATTTGTGCAGCTAAAAGTAAATATAATAAGGTGTAGAGATCAACCTTATTCTTCTTCCCCCACAAATTTAATGGACATTGGTTCTTTAAAAGCCTATAATTGCTTGAAAGCCGAATGAGTGATCAAATACCTCTGAAAGATGTTACTTTCAAACATACATGGTGCTAGAGACCATCAAACCTTTGGGATGGAGGAGAGACAGCTCAGTATTTGTAAGTCAATTCATTGCTGAAATAGGTGTCACCTGTCCATTTGACACAATATCAGAAATTTACAGAAACAATCAACCTTATATATCTATTTCATCTGTCTTGTACACAAGATTCAATGAAATTATCCTAATGGTGTTAAATTCTTAATCCCCCCCCTCCCATCCCTATTTTTAAGAGCCATGATAAATAAGAGTGCAGATTCAGCCTTTTCTGGTTTTCATGTAAATGGCGAACAGTACTTTCAGAAATAATCACAACAGAATTTATTTTCAAGGCTAAAGATTAGAGAAGTTGTCATGAAAAATTTGATTATGCTTGGTTATACTATGCAAGGTTACTAGCTCATGCTTACTTAGGGCCTTTACTGACAGCTCTTTCCCAATCCTTTCCCGAGGATGTCATCAAAGCACCTGCTGATCACGTCCTTCCGTTGCAGCATCCGGACACACTGCGACAGAAGAGGCACAGGAGAAGCGCGTGCCACCACTTCCAGCACCCTTTCCAGCCAGCAAAAGAGTGGATTGGGGCCGAGGCATGGGGCAGCCTTGGTCCCAATCCACCACTTCTTAGGGCAGCCTATGGCCGCCTGTCTGCATCCTTCCTTAGTCTGAGAATAATAGTATTGTATAAAACAATTAGGTAACAAGTAGAAAATGTTATAGACAATATGGTATCATATGCAGAGGTTAAAGAAAGTCTTCTGGAAATGTATGTAATATTCTGAAATGGTTAATGCACTTGGAATTACAGCAGTTTTCAGTCTGAGAAAGAGATATGAAATTTGCTGCCACATTTAGCAGATTCTGTGCTACATGTAAACAGCAGAGCTCTAATAGGCACACAGTTTTTTTAAAAATCCCATTAGGCACTGCAGAAGAATAAAGGAGCCTTCTTTATGTTCTAGATAGATTGTGTATGAGGTGTCAGAAAAAGGAGCAGAGAAAACTAGTGATGCCATCTGGCAAGGCTCCTCTGCCTTGGATAGCTTCATGGCAGACATAAATGTCTGGCAAGATTCCTGGGCCTCCCACTGATGCCTGATAGGCAGATATGTAGCTACTAAAGGTTTTCTCAGCATGCATGACAATGAAATTATTAACATTGCCATCTCCCTTCCTTGTCTCATTCTGTGTTGGATGGACAGAGGAGGAGAATATATATATATATATATATATATATATATATATATATATATAGTCTTCTATATGAGCCTGCCTGAGCTCTGACATCCTTGGGGAGGCACACAGCCTTCATAGGCACATATAGTGTGAATGTGAGAGAAGGTCTTCTCTGTGGCTGCCCTCACAGTCTGAAACTCCTTAGATAGGGAAGTTAGGATGACCCCTTCCATGTTGTCTTTTCAGAAGCAGATTAAGAAATGTCTGTTCCAAGCAAATTTTAGGTACTGATTGTTAACAAGAGAAGGGCATTTTATGATGTTATACTCTTTTTAATCTTTGTTTTTAAGTAATATTTTAAATGTTTTAAAAAATTCTGCTGTTAGTTTAATACTGTTTTGATCTCAACAATTTTTATATGTTTTTAATTATATGTGCTTTTATGTAATTTTCTGCTTTTTGTAAGCCTTCTTGGTACCCAATCTCAGAGAAAGATGGGATATAAATATAGTGAGGGATGCATGGTACAGTATAAATGCTGAACCAGGTCTATTTTTGAGTGGACTGCTGTAGGTTAAACTCCACTCATTTTGTTGAAACTGGACCTGGGCATTTTTTTTTCATTTTTTTGATACTGTGTGTGTGTGGGGGGGGGGGGGGGAGGAAATGTTGCTATGTCATATGAGAGCCTGAAAGGGGGGCAATTCACCCTTCAGAGCCTTCTGGAAGCATGATTTCCCACTTCTGACAAAAAAAAAAGTTCTTTAATATTTGGAAGTAGAGCTGAATAGGTCCATTTTGCATTGTCAAAAAAAGGCTCTACATTTGCATAGTACAACTTATGACTAGGCATATGCCACCAACAGGATTTTGGCCAATAAGCAATTGTTTGAGCTGTATGTGCTCAGGGACAATTATAGGCTACGTTCCAGCTACCCAAGAATAGCAATTATGGAGTGTTCCAAAGCCTTTATGATGAGTGTTGAGAAGGGTTTTGAAGGAGAAGACAGAAGAGCACCACATGGCTATTCTGTAAGATAGTTTGGGCCTCTACAGATGGGCCCTTTGGGCCATCCTGAAGGCAGGGATGGGGAGCGGCAGCCACATGCCAGCCACCTCAACCCCTCCCCAAAGAAGTCCTGATGTCGTGTGCCCTTATGCATGGTGCAAGACATCAGGATGCCATTCCAGTGCAGCCTTTTGACACGCTGCACTGGAAGGGGCACCAAAGAGCCATGTGGCAGCTCTTAGAGTGGCCTTTTGCCAGCTCTGAAAGGACCAACATTTTGGTGTTCCTTTCCCGGCTGGCAAAAGGGAGGATTCAGGTCATGCTGTCTGGCACCCTCAGCCTCGATCCTTCACTTCCCAGGGTGGCCCAGGGCCACCCGTCTGCATCCCCCATTCCAGACATCAGGTAGAGTCATTCCAACAGGTGTTTTCTTCAAGGAAATGTGGCCCTGGTTCCGTGAAGAGACTTCTTCAAGTTACATGTATTGGTAGGTCCTTTTTCACATGAAAGACACAGAAATTCAACTATCTTATTGAAGCTAAGATAAACCATCTCTTTCTCTCATCTTGTCATAAAGAGAGAACAAAGATCGACATTTATCCCTTCACCAGTTAGGCTGCATTCAATGCTAATTCTTGAGTTGTTTAAACCAAGTTAACCTGATACTCCGAACAACTATTAACTGATCTATTTATTTATTTATTTAAAAAACCCCTCCAAAACGTAAAAAGGAAACATAAATAATTTCCTGTTTTAATTTGCTGCCTAAATATTTTCTATAATGCACTTTCAATTATTCAATTGAAATTAAATGTAACAGAACAGGCAATTTCTCTTCATTTCTTGATTTTATTGATTTATGCTTGCTTGTAAAATTTAATTAATTTTAGATGGGAGAACAAGTTCTATATTGGAATGAACTTTGGCTTTGCATATAAATACCTAGGAACTGCCATTCTACAAAGCAGCCTATAATTTTGGAAATTACATCAATAATAAACTCTGTGGGCTATTTTGTACAAAGCTCTGTTCTTTGTTGTTCCCCATGCAGAGTAGATATTTATAGCTATATCATCTACACCTCTATAATCTTTGTCTTTCTTTATATCTGTTCATGTTTGTAGAAGTGTCTGTACAGGCAATGATTAATAAATTATCTCCTAAGTTTTATCATCTGAATTCCACATGAGTATCATGTAGTTCCTCTTGTGGTATTATAAAGAATATGCAATGATTAAACATGACAGCAGAAATGGAACTCCTCACATTGGCCCCACCCCTAATACTAGTTCCTGAGCTCACTGAATTTCTGAAAAGAGCTCCCATTGAAAACATATTGCAAGCTCTGTTGAAAAGATATAATAATCCATCTGCCCCAGCACTCCAATAGAGTGCAAACCAATACATTGAGACGGAGACAAGTTGGGCAGTAGGTCATCAACTTTACTTTGTTTTCAGATATCTAATATGCAGAGGTATACTACATTTGAACATGAACAGTTATCATTCTTAACATACATGCTGATGGATTCATCTAGGACTCCTTACTATGGGATAACATATTATTGGAACACAGAACCAGAGTTTCATCCAAATGAAAACCATTGCAGTGAAGCACATGTGTAATCCAGAGGGCATTCAATTAGTCAGGAAGCTACTGATGACAAAAGTGCTCAAATGGAAACTTTGGGCTTCTACAGACTTCCAGAAATAATCCATCTTGAGACCACTTTAACTGTCCTGGGTCAATGCTAGGGAATCATGGGAACTGTAGTTTATTGTGGCACCAAAGCTCTCTGACAGAGAAGGCTCAATGTCTCAGAAAAAACTACAATTCCCATGATTCCCTAGCATTGAGCCAGGACAGTTAAAGTTGTCTCAAACTGAATTATTTCTGGCACTCTGTACAGGCCCTAAGTTATATAAGGATGCAAAGGGATCTTGCAGCACCTTTGAGACTAACTGTGGGAAAAAAATTGTAGCATGAGCTTTCCCAGATGAATATTCATGCTACAACTTCATTCACAAAAAAGGGAAATATAAACCTGTACAAAACAGGTACAATTTTAGTTGTTTTCCTAACACTTGGAAAGAGAAGCTCTATATATTGAAGTTAATAGGATGGGTGATTTTTTTCTTCCTTCTTTCCTCCTCCTCCTCCTCCTCCTCCTCCTCTTTTTTCAGCAGTATATATAAGAGTGATGGTGTTAACTAATATGATATTCAGGTAAATGAAAATTGACACTTGGCATACAAACATGTGTGTGTGCGTGTTCATGTGTGTGAGAGAGAGACTTGGCTTCCCATCCTTATATGCACAATTTGGAAAAGCCAAGTACTGTACTGTACTGTAATAGCAATGCTGGAGCTGTTCCAAGCTTGATTGTAGAAGACACTCTTCTTAATAATCTTCTGTGTGAAATCTTAATTTCCATTGGTTGTGAAATCTATCAGAGGAAAAGGGCAGGAGGATCAACTTCTGAATTTAGAAGGTGAGGCTCAGAAGCATGTTAGAGACACCAAAGGATGCATTGTCCAATTAAGCTGTCACACCAGCAGATTCCCTTTTATCCTCAGCACTTTGTTCCAGCAGGAGCACAGTCATATTTTGCCTCACCCTCTCACTCTTCCCTTCCTTTCCCCTCTCTTTTGTGGTATTTTCAAAATCTGCCAAAACCAGATGTTTCAAAATAAATAGTTAGCAAAAATATTTTTAAAAACAATTAAAAACAGTCAGTATCAGTGTTGTTCATGAGTGCCACAGGGAGAAAGGGTATGAAGGGTACTTACAAAACATGTATTTATGTCATTAACAATGTATCAAGTACCTTTGCTTTGTAACATGGTCCAAGGGAGGAGGAGGAGGAGGAGGAGGAGGAGGGAGAGACAGTAGTAGTGGTGGAAGGGATGATGACATGCACATTTTATCTTCTCATTTATAATTGGAAGTAGGTTGCCTGTGGCTGTTCAAAGTAGCTAATTATCTCCTTCAGATACTTGATATGCCTTCGATGATCTAAGCTTCTTATATTGTTTATTTTTCTGTACTTTTCATTAAAACATGGAGAGTGGGGGGAAACAAGAGAAAAGGGAAAGAGAGGATTTAGATTTTCTTCTGATTGGTAAACTGTAATGAAATGCTGCAGAGCTGCTAAACACCCCAGTCTCGGAAACAAATTGACTTGCAAGATTAAACACTAGGAGATAGCTTGGAGATGCACATTTGCATGGTTAATGTAAACAGCCCCATGAATTCATCGGTGTTTCTTTGAAGAGACCTGGCGTGGGTTTTCCCTTCTCTGGGAAAGTTGCCAAGTGTTGTAAGGAGGAAATGCACCATAGGATTTTTTGCAGCAAAGTTTTAAAACATTCTATCATTTGTAGTGCTACCTAGTAGGACTCTGTATATAAAAATTACCATGTCTTGCTAGAAAATTATTAAGAGTTCAGGCATTCATTATACCAGTGGGGCAAAATGAAAGATGTCTTTTCAGAAACTAGTGAAAACAATGTGAAGTCCTTCCTGAGGTCCTTCCTGAAGTCTTTACTTCTAACCCACCACCGCTTCATCTGAAGCTCTGTAGAAAGCCTGTGCAGGTTCAACCAAACATCATTCATAAGCCTTATTTGAGAGTGTGATGAACAGAGATCCAACTGGCCAATCAGGAGGCAGCTGAGAGCCAGCCAATGGGAGTTCAGCTGGGAGTAGTATAAAAGCCCAGGCTGACAGACAGAAGATGAAGAAGATTTTGGTTAAGGGGTGTGTTGGGTACTGAATTTTAGGGAGACAGAGTTTAGAAAGGGTAAACTTTGAACATACAGAAAGCTCTGGAAAAGAGAGTTACTGTGGTGTTCTCTCCAGTTAGATATTATTAGCCACTGGGACTGAGGTACTGTGATTGAATTTGTAACATATGTTATAAGTCTGTAACTAAGAAAGATTATAATAGCAAGTCCTGAAACAATTTACCTTTATTGCATGTTGATGTAAAATAAACTTTTTTATTATTCCAACATCACTTGACCTCTGTTTCACTGGAGGAGGGATTACACTAAAAAGGCAATGTGAGTTCCTGGCACTTTATTAGTTGGTAGAAGTGGGGATAACAAGTTCCCAAAGTACAGCTAGGTAGAATTAAAGTGTAAAAGTAGGAAGGTGGCAGTTGTGTGTGCCACAAAGAGTTACTTGCCATGCTTTCCTCAACATGGGAGCCTGATTCTTTCAGGTTTCTTCTTTGCATTGAGAGCTTATGTGTCAACAGGATTCTTTCCTAAGAACAGAATGTAGGCTGTTGCTACACTCACTAAAGAGTTAATGCAATTTGTCATCATTTTAATTGATTATATGGAATCCTAGGATTTGTAGTTTGTTGTGATACTAGAGATCTCTAACAGAGACGGTCCATCTACTCAGCCCCCAAATCCCCAGTTATAGGATTTTCTGAGCAGGAATTAATATTTCTGTATGGAATATTTGTTTCATTGAATTATTGAATTATTCCAGCAAATACTGTTTCTGCACAGGAAATGTTGTTTTCTGCTCAAAACAGCCACATGCACATTTTGCACAGAATAAATCCCAAACTAAAAAGATTCTTGTCAGTTCAGACTTCTTTTTGGTAGTTTTTCTTAGCACTCAAAACATGTTTTTTTTCTTTCATTTTTCAAATACTTATAAATATCCTTTCCTTTCCTGCTGCATAGTACAATGTTGGATTAGATGTTCATTGTGGTTTCCTCCAAGTCTATGATTCTATGACTGAATGTCTGATTTCTGATTTTACCTTTTTCACACAGAAGTCTCAGGGATACATTTCTTAAGGAGCAAACCCCATTTCCTTCCTGGACATCCCTGAGATTTTGTGTTAAGGTGGAAAATGTAAAAAGAAACTTCTATTCACATTCTCTTGAACACAGATAGATAGAAATCTCTGTGCAGATGAAAGCTCTTAGAAAGCAGGTTCTCAAATAACACACAAGGTTTTATTTAGATTCAAGCGATCATACCCTCTTTAGACTTGGAATGTTGGGGACTGAACAGCAAAGGATGCGGGCATTAGCTATGGAAGCATCTCTGTGCTCCTTCCCATCTTATATGTATAAGATCATCAGGTTTAATATTTGTGTGCAGCTACAAAGTACGCACATGTTAAACATGTTTGTTTGCAGCTTCTTCTTCAGACTGTGAAATGAATGGATGGAGAACAGGAGTGGGAAACAAAAGAATGGTGACATGCACATTCAGCATATATATGCTAGAGGGAAAATGGACAGGGAGATTTAGCACATTCATCACATCCTCCTTTTAATATGCTAATACAGTGACTTATAGTAAGAGATCATAAGTTGTTACAAAAGGTCACCATTGAAAGTTACTGAAGGTTATAAGATCATGTGAATTTCAATGGATTTATGTCTAAGGGGGAATACAGACTGGCCAAAAGGGCTGGCGTAGTGATGGAGTTGGGGTGTGGCAACTGCATGCTGGCCACCCTGCCCCTGCCGTCATGCTATGTGCCCCACCGCACAGTGGACAGCATCAGGGCACTTCCTTGGTGCAGCATTCAGACACACTGCACCAAAGGAATATGGAAATGCCACTGCTGTGGCAAGGGTGGCTTTTTGCCACTCTTAAAAGGAGTGGCATTTCCCAGCTCTTTTTAGAGCAGCAAAGTGCCAGATTGGGGCTGCAGCATGCAGTTACCACAGCCCCAATCCAGCAAGGAAAGGGGCAACAGGACGCTGCCCCTTAGGAGCTGTCTGTACAGCGCCTAAGTCACAGGTACAGGTGAAGACTTTTATTTTGCATCCTCCAAGCCGCCAGGAGATCCTCAAAGTAACTTACACTCCCATGGCTAACTTTTAGGCCAAAATATGACTTCAAACCATTTAAATTGATTTCACACTCCACTATCAAACAATTCTCCCCCAATCCAGAAATAATGATCACGACTAGCTTGTCCCACCCCCCAGCTAAAATCAAAACTGAGGGTAATGTTATGTCACTTACAGTTGTATTGGGAGCAACATTGTGGCCCATGGGGGAGGTGGGGGAATGCTCCCACTACCATCTACCCACCTGTCGTCCAAAAAGACTACATATCTTTTCTAAGTGCCCCCAGCTACAGTGCAAACCTATTAGAGAGTGAAGGATTATTCATGTTGAGGGATGGGAGAAAATAAGAAAGAGGCTTCTCAAGCCCCATCCCACACCTCATCCAACAAAAAGACTCCTTTTCAAGCTCATTTTTAGTTTTCCTCCTTCTTACCCCCAATTTTCAAACAGATTTGAAGAATATTTCCACCCTCCTGGCCTGAACATGCCTTTTTCCTATTCTCTCAAGAGGGAGGCTTGGAGGGCAGTCCAGCAAGGAGGAATGGTTTGGGTGTGTTCTGATAGTTGGCACATAGCAATGTCTGCATTGTAATTAACAAGGTTAGAACACAGATGGTGTAGATGATCCTCTTTGCTCAGCTTTCTTCCACCCTCATGACATTGGGAGTGGGAGCCAAACCAATAGTAGAAAACTATATCTTTCCCAATCCTTGCTTGGTTCCCTTCAACCTCCTGATATTGCATGAGGCACAGACTGAAATTTAGCAACTTCCACTGATTTCAATGACACCAAATTCTTGATGAGCAGAAGAAGAATCCAGTGCAATTTTCCAGTTGTGGAACCAGTTGTGGAACCAGTAGCAGAATAACAGGTTTAGAGTTTTTAAAAACAAATGTGCTGCTATTTGCACAACTGGGAACAGCGGGAGGGGCAATGGATCTCTGCTAATACACTGTTTTGTTGCCACTAATGTGACATTAGATTTAGGTCAATGTGACTGATTTGTGGGCAACAGTTTGCAGAACTGGTAGCTTATTTGCTTCTGACATGTTTTGGGAGTACTATGTGCCACCGTGATATACAATTTAGAGAAGTAAATTGATAAAGAGATCCCAGCTGCACAGACACTTATATTTTACCCCTTGATACTCTGTCTGAAATTGCATCAGCAGCTTTCTGGAAAACATAGTTTATGTCTAATGTTCTTTGCTACTGAAGCTCAAGCTGCTTTCCTTTGGGAACCCCAATCTTGTTACAAGTTCATTAGAGTGACAGGTCGCTGCTCACTTCTAGCCAGCCACACAACAGATCAGCACTGCACTGTCACAGTGATGAAGTAAAGGGTAGACTATGCCAAAGAAGGAAGGGGAAAGCTGAAAGACACAATAATTTGATTTATTTTACAATGGAATTCATTTTTATATGTCCATAGATGCATGTAATTTTTGAAGGTTATGGGTGAAGGAGGGTTAAAACATACTAAAGGTTCCATACTATCAAGAAGTGTATGTTCGTTTAGTGTGATGATTTTTTTTCATCTATTGTGTGGTGTAATGTCCTAGGGCAGGGGTAGGCAACCTTTCCCCTTTAAGGGCCAAGGGACTTCAGCTCCCAGAAGCCTCAGCCATGTTGGCCAATAGCTCCTGGGATTCTGGGAGCTGAAGTCCCTCAGCCCTTAAAGGGGAAAGGTTGCCTACCCCTGTCCTAGGGCATTGGGAGACCAGGGATTGAATCCTGGCTCAGCCATGCAAACCCACTGGGTGACCTTGGACAAGTCACACTCTCTCAGCCTCAGAGGATGGCAATGACAAACCCCCTCTGAAGAGACATGCCAGGAAAATCCTGTAAATTGTTTCACCTTAAGGTTGCCATAAGTTGCAAATGACTTGAAGAGACACAACAACAAACAACATTATTTTCATTGGGTTCTGTGCCAATCAAGGAAGGGGAGAGCTGAAAGGCAGAATAATAAATCTGATTTATTTTACAATGAAATTAATTTTTATATGTCTATAGGTGAATGTAGCTCAGTTAATGGATCAATTGTAGAATGAAAGGGTAAAGGAGGGTTAACACATGCTAAAGGTCCCATGTTATCAGGAAGGGTATGTTTGCTTATTTTGTTGAATTTTGTTTCATGTATTGGATTCATGACATTCTCAATAGAAATGAATGAGTTGTTTAATTTACGTTTTAAAGGAATATATCAAATTTCACAAAATTCCAAGGTGGAAGAAAATAAAAACAATAGACTTGCCCATCTCTGTAGGTGAGCAAGCACTTGAGTTCATTTTTAAGTTTTTAAATTATTAAATTTAAAAGGTGAGGTGTCCAGCAACTCTGTTGATGGCCTTTTACTGGATCAGCTTCAATCTGTGAGTACCAATGATGTGGACAAGCTCCTTGATAGAGTGAGGAAGACGACCTGCCCCCTCCATCCTTGTCCATCTTGGCTAATTGTCTGGGGGGGGGGATGCGTTGAGGGTATTCCTTCAGGATACTATCAACACATAATTCAGGGAAGGCTTTGTTCCATCCTGTCTAAAGAAGGTGGCGGTCAAACCCCTCCTGAAAAAGCCTTCCCTGGATCCCCTGGACAGAAACAACTATCAACCAGTCTCCTTGCTGCCTTTTTTAAGCAAGGTGATTGAAAGGGTGGTTGCCTCCCAGCTACAAGTTGTCTTGGATGAAACAGATTATCTCGATCCATTTCAAACCAGCTTTAGGATGGGATTTGGAGTTGAGACTGCCATGGTTGCACTGGCCGATGACCTCCACTTGAGTATCGACAGGGGTAGTGTGACCCTGTTGG